>CM068836.1:68285856-68755856 GCA_028554795.2 Sinohyriopsis cumingii
TAATTGTCAGAAGGTACTAAGTAAGTCAGCTGTTATCACTGGCTGCATAGAGTAATTGTCACAAGGTACCAAGTAAGTCAGCTGTTGTCACTGGCTGCAAAGAGTAATAGTCACAAGGTACCAAGTAAGTCAGCTTTTGTCACTGGCTGCATAGGGTAATTGTCACAAGGTACTAAGTAAGTCAGCTGTTGTCATTGGCTGCAAGTGTAATAGACACAAGGTATCAAATAAGTCAGCCGTTGTCACTTGCTGCAAAGAGTAATAGTCACAAGGTACCAAGTAAGTCAGCTGTTGTCACTGGCTGCAAAGAGTAATTGTCAGAAGGTACTAAGTAAGTTAGCTGTTATCACTGGCTGCATAGAGTAATTGTCACAAGGTACCAAATAAGTCAGCTGTTGTCACTGGCTGCAAAGAGTAATAGTCACAAGGTACCAAGTAAGTCAGCTTTTGTCACTGGCTGCATAGGGTAATTGTCACAAGGTACTAAGTAAGTCAGCTGTTGTCATTGGCTGCAAATGTAATAGACACAAGGTATCAAATAAGTCAGCCGTTGTCACTTGCTGCAAAGAGAAATAACCCAAATGTACCATCAGCCGTTATCACGTGCTGCAAAGAATAATAGACATCAAGTACGTCAGCCGTTATCACTTGCTGCAAAGAGTAATAACCCCAGTATACCAAGTAAGTCAGCCGTTATGACTTGCTGCAAAGAATAATAGCCCCTTAGTACCAAGTAAATCAGCCGCTGTCACTTGCTGGAAAGAGAAATAGCCCAACTAACCATCAGCCGTTATCACGTGCTGCAAAGAGTAATAGACCCGAGGTACCAAGTTAAGTCAGCCATTGTCACGTGCTGCAAAGAAAAATAGCAAAAGGAAACAGACCCAAGGTAAGATGAAAGTCAGCTGGTGTCACCTAATGCGATTCGCGTGCTGCAAAAGAGAAATAGGCCCAATACACAAGGTAAATAAACCGTTGTGAAGTGCTGCAGAGAGAAATAACCACAAACTACCATGTAAGTCACCGTTTCACGTGCTGCAAAAAGTACTAGCTCCAAAGGTATTAAGAAAGTCAACATTGGAACTTCTTGGAAAATGGTCACTTTGCCCACCCTTAGGTATTAGTAAGAGAAACTTAAGAACACAAATATGCCCGAGTTTGATCTTTCCGAAATTTTTTTTAAATACATACAGTGTTAGTATGGAGGGTAAACACTCCAGTGGCCTAGTGGTTAGAACGTCCGCCTCGGATGCGGGAGGTCGCGAGTTCGAACCTCAGCCAAGACATACCAGTGACTCGTAAAAATAGTACTAACAGCTGCCTCGCTAGGCGCTCAGCATTAGGTTAGTGTTAGATCTGGTCGGCTTGGTGTCAGGATAATGTGACTGGGTGGGACATCATTCTCAGAGTATTTTTAACATTTTTGTTTAAATGAATGCTGCTTCTACTGGTGAAGAATTGAGAAGAAACCAGTCTTCACCATCATAATCTCTGGTTTTAAAAGTATAACGCTCTCTCCCAATCCTCCAAGTGATAACTCTCTCTCTCTCTCTCTCTCTCTCTCTCTCTCTCTCTCTCTCTCTCTCTCTCTCTCTCTCTCTCTCATGCGCTACTGAATCCCCCTCCATATGTAGGGTTCCCAGGTGGCTGAGAGGTCTAAAGCGTTCGCGTTTCCAGATCACTGACACCTCACCTGTCTGCGTTGGTTCGAGTCGCAGGCTCGGCCAGCGTGGGTATCTTAGAAAGCTTGACAGTAGCTTCCCGTGGGTCGGTGGTTCTTCCCGGTATTTTTCCGGGTTCTTCCTCCACCAGATAATTGTCGCCATGTATGTGCTGAAAGATGGCGGTAAATCCCGCAACAACAACAACATGCTTAGTACATGTCCTAAGTTACAAGTTTTAAACTGACCACTGCATTTGACTTAGAGGGTCCGATGTCACACATATAACGGTGTTTTGCTGCCAACAAGCAATGTATGTATTATGCAACCAAAATCAATTGCGTCATGTATTGCTGATATTCGCAATACATTGCCGTCCACTATACCTTTCTACAGCATCGCAAGTACCCTGATACGTTATGCATACAGTATGTTCCCAGTAACAGCCAAAATAAAAAAGACAAGGAACGACCTGTGAATTGCTCAAGCTAGTTACATAGTGCAATATAATGCAGACAGCATGATGTTTCCGAGGATAATTATATATATATATATATATATATATATATATATATATATATATATATATATATATATATATATATATATATATATAGAGAGAGAGAGAGAGAGAGAGAGAGAGAGAGAGAGAGAGAGAGAGAGAGAGAGATAGAGAGAGAGAGAGAGAGCTAGATAGATTCAGAAACTTTAGCGACAATCACTTCGATTTATAAATTTCACGTTTTACAAATGCAGTCGCCGCAACTCTAAATTCATATAAATTGTATTTATCTGAAAAACTCAGAGAAACAAATAGAATATACTCTTGTGTAAACCAACGTAAAACAACTCAAACTGGATAATCACAATTCTGATGAAGACACCTTTTCAGAACGCTGAACTGCATAAAGTTACGACTCTATGGTCTTAAACTAAGTAGCAGGAAAGAGCGAAAGTGAACATTTTAAAAAAGAACTTACAGTATTGTGGATTAAATTCCAAAAAGTCCTATAATTCCAATCCAAATGTATTGAGTTCCAAATGATTCCAAGTGGTGATCCTAATAAATTCCAATAATGAACGTGTTGATGTGCCAGAAACTTTTAATATGTTCTGTGCCAACAGTCTTGATGTATCACAATGATATAATTCAAAATGTCCTTGACAAAATTCATAATAATTCCAACATAATTATTTAGTCCAAAACTTATTAAAGATAACTTTGTAAATCCAGTGAATAATTGAAATATATCCATTAACTATTAACTGAACCCGAACTATAAGACCCAATCCACTCCGGATGCTAAGGCAGGAATGAGTAATGTTGAAATAAACAACATTAATATAACAAGCTACAACACAATAACAGAATCAGGAAGTAGGTCAACTTCCTTTCTAAAACGCTCTAAGATGTCAATATGATCAGGAATTGCCAAGTGAAAAACAAATATCATAAACTCGTATACAAGTGAACATGTTTACCTCCATTAATAATGATCTGAATATGTAATCTATAATCATAGAAAAATATAAGCTATGTATTATATTGTATACAAAATAAATGTCACTAGTCAGGTAGGCCCTTAACTAGATTACTGACCAAGGCGAAACACACAATATAGATATACATGACATATAATCTTTGAGAAAAGTCAACAAACAATACAAATTATTTATAAATAACAATACAATTACGATAGCAACTCATTTTCTCCTATGCAACTTTCTGAAAACCAAGCCCTGAGAATTTTAAAGAATGTAATTTTGATAATTTTTTAAAATGGAATAGGAAGAAGAACTAATGTTTATTCTTCGTGGTATTCGTGCCAAAGTGTATATGTAAGTATGTAACACAAGGCATACTGATAACGGGCATGGTGAACAAGGTGTGGGGCCCCGAGTGGCCGAGTGGTCTAAAGCGCTCACCGTTACGGATCACTGCCATCTCACCTCTGTCTGCGTGGGTTCGAGTATCAGATTCGCCTATGTGGGTATTTGAGAAAGCTTGCCAGTAGCTTCTCGTGAGTCGGTGGTTCTTTCCGGGGTTTTCCTGGGTTCTTCCTCCACCATTAATACTGGCCGCCATGTATAGCCTATCTTGTGCTGGGAAATGGCGTTAAACCCTACAACAACAACAACAACAACAACAAGGTGCGAGTCAAGAATATTTTTAATGGGTCAGTTCTGGAAAAGTTCTATTACATTGTAAACTGGTTCCTGGTCAACATATGACTCCACCAGGTCTTTACCAGTTTATAGAGCTGAAACCACTGGTCGAGGACTTCTGCGACAACAGTTTGAAAAGATTAACCTTGTCTTGATCCTAAATGAGAGCCATATAGTTAAACATTTTTGTAGGGATAAATGCAAAGCAAACGTTTCTAAGGATAGATATAGGATGTAGCTGGTGGGAGTTCTGATCGATTCTTGTGAACAGGAAGAATTTGAGCTCTGTTGAAGATACATGGAAATGTATTCGGCCTGGAGTTTATATTCCCATGCTCAAACTCAGAGTAAAAATGCATTTTTGTTTTACGTCTGATTGGTAACTCAGTCTTTTTATTGTAGCCAATAAAACGTAATAAGTTTGAATTGAGAGTGTTCTCCAATAACAAAATTATAACGGGGAGATATAGGCTTTGTTCAACAAGTTCATGTAGACAAGTAGCTTTACGTAAATCAATATGAAATCTTTTCCGTGTTTATATAACACTTAATTTGAGAAGGAATTTCGTCTGTTAAAAGAAGTTACCTAATAAAAGTATTTGTTTGTTATGCTTCAAAACTTTCGACCGCGATAATTGAAGCTTTATCTTTGCATGACTTTATTAAGGAAGCTACAAATATAGAACCTTCCATATATCAGATAAGACAGACCGGTTCAAGATAATTCTTTCTCTTAGTTTTGAAAACATGTGTTTAGCCAATCAGGGCCCTGGCTCAGTCTACCAGATTTCTTCCTGTATTGTGTACTTGCATTCAGTGTCAGTTAAAGATCTGATGTCAAAAGGATCCTTGGATTACTTATGTCAATCTCAATGACTGTATTGAAATTTATATCAATGGCTGTATTAACATTTCTTTTTATTTTGTAACCGTAAGGCATCGAAAGATGGTGTATAGGTGGGACGAAAGATAGTGTGAACCATATATAGTAAAATTCCATAAATATGAGAAACGTTTGATTAGCATTTATGGCTATATCTCAACACATGCAATGTTAGAACTACATAGATATCAGTTTGGATAAAATCTAGGTCACTCTTTTTAAACTGCTGTCTCAAAAGTCCTCGACCAGTGGCAGCGCTATATTTACTGGCAAAGAAAGAACTGGTGAAGTCATAGTCTGTAAATGGAAGTGACGTCACTACGGGGGTACCTCGCTGGGTGACACCATCATAGGGGGTGACAACAAAATGAGTGTCTATAAAACTTTAGATTTTTTGTGCAGGCAGGAGGTCCATGGGGGTGACACCATCAGTAACCGCACTGGGTGACACCAACTCTAGTGACGCCACTGTGTAAACGTATCACTTTGTGCTCAAGAATTTTGTTATGTATATTGATTTAAGTTATATTTTATTTGATTTAATTGTCTGTTTGTAAGTTTTAATTTTTGTAACCTTCATTACATGTCAAAGTAATGTAATTTTGTTTACTAGGAATTTGATACCTTCCAGAAAATTCAGTTTGACCTGACTCTTTTCATAAACACCTAATAATAGAAACACTGTTTCTAATTTTGACTTAGTTCACGACCTTGATTCAGAAATCACTGAGACAAGTGAACAACTTTATGTTTTTATTTTATTCTCGGAGTAAAATGATTGGTTTTGATCAAGGTCATACTGGGAGTATGTGATTTTAGATACCTTTTAAGCCATTCTGGAATGTGATCACGTAACCCACATAAGGGTATTTGTTTTGTGCAATATTTGTCTGTATAACTTTTGTCCATAGAGAAATAATCTCAGTTGGGCTTTTACATTGGAAGTGTTTGTTTGTGACCAGTTTGGAGGTACATTTTCAATTTTTATTCAAATTATTTGGATTTGTATAAAATTAATTCTTTTTTCCGGGAACTATTGGAGTGCTCGTACAGAATTCTTGGACAAAGACATGACTTAAAATTTTATTCGGAAATTCAAACATCGGAATATTGTTTGTGAATCAGCAAAGAACCGTAGACACATCTGTATTATAAAAGATATATCATACGTCATCGCCTTCCATTTTGGATTTTTCGTCGGAACTCGAACTTGAATTCATTAGAACTTTTCATTGCTAGGACTTCTAAAATTTAATTCGTGCATTATTCTTGGATTATTTTGGATTTGATTCTTAAAACCGTCAGTTCTTATTTTTAAATTTTTACAGTTTTTTTTCCCCAGGGAAATAAATTATTTGTTATATTTTTCAACGGTTGTTGTTTTCACTCTTTCTTTTGTTACTGTTTATTAGAGCCTAAACGCGTAACATAACATTATATTTATTTAAAAAAAAGAAAGTCTGTAGTGTGGGTTGACAGATGACTTTGTGTATTTTCTCTGTGCGTTACTGGGGTGGGGGTATGATTGGATTTAGCTTTAAAAAATTACACTTGATGCTACTTTAGACGAAAAAATATATGAATAAATTTATATTTAAATCAGCGCCTTAACATCTTGTTACATTTAAATGCGTACTTCCTAAGCATGAAACATTTTATGTAGACTCGGCGCAGCACGTGATACCGCATTCCATAACGAACAGTTTTTTCTTTTAAATATGTTTGGAATTGCTGCTTTGATCATCTGACGAGTTTACATGTAATATTACCAAACAGACAATAGAAAGTAATGAAAAAAGTGTAATCACTTAATTATTTTCGGTAGGGGATGAACTTGTACATATTATTTTATTTCATGCACATTTTATTTATTTGGTTCAGTATATTCTTTCAATCCACATGACAAATACTGTAAACACTACCCAAACGTCATATGAATATTGTTTATCAGTTTAGTTACAAATTTTTTACCTTTGGACCAAATCATCCTTTTTAAGAAGTTAACGTGAATACAGATGAAACATTTTGTCGCCAAAGAACGTGGATCCAAGTGCTTATTTATACAACATTTAGCAATTAGGCAAACAATGCGAAATTAATAAAATTATACCCATAATCGTCCAAATGGCACCGAATCATTGGGAACCAAAACTAAACTTCGAGTCACATTAACAAATTTTGGACTAATACAACTAAAAGCAATAAAAGACGACAACTGGTGGGGCCAGTTAGCATGTGCTTATGTGAAGAAGAAAAAAATTGTCCCCATGTTACAGCAGCAGTTACTTTCTCCATACATCCATCATCTCATATTTTGCAATTCAGCAGAAATTTCATGTTATTATGTAAATTTGATTGTGAAATGGGTACCTGCTGTATAAACGATTGTATTTAATGTGCAATTAAAAATAACCCCCAATTTGGTACGTCGATTTGGTTTAAGTGACATTTTTTCTCCTACATACTTCTTGCCCCTCCCCCGCTCCACCCCGGTAATGGGCATGAGCTGAACGCTTTGGAGCAATCAGTAGAACAAACAACACAGCTTTACATCACAGACACCATGCCTGAATTTGCTTTGCTATGGCCTTTCATACAATGTGTAAACAATTTCTGCAAAGAACTGAAGACAGCAGTCACAAGAGGACCATTTTGGACATAGTAGGGAAAATAGCCTGACAACAAGTCGGAAAATGTAGGGCCGCTGGAAAGACTGACAGTAATGAATGCAATAACATCTCATCTCCATCCGCTTCCATAACGAATGCAGTTGTTTTCCAAATTGAGTTACAAACATACGTAATGCGAAAGATTACCAACATACGAAACATTTTCTGAAGGCTTACTTATTTTATCATAACTATTTAAGAAGATAAACATGTTGAATTTTCTTATAACTCAAGAAATGAGAACAGACGTAGTTATTTATGTAAAACCTTTCAAATATTGCTTCAGATTGAAAACATTCTGTCGCATACGTTTGGTCATGGCCAAGTGCAAAGACATTTGCTTATTATTTGTCACCTGTGGAAGAAAAGAGATCACTGAAATTTGATTAATTAAATATATTGCACGATTTTACTTTGTTTGTGAAGCTCGTGGATTAGAGGGGTTACCCAGCATGGTCTGTCAAGGAATGTTTCTTTTCTTCTGTAACCAAACGAGGTTCAATTAGTTCGTTTAAATTGGTGGGTTCAGGAAGTACACGTAGCTTAATAGACACGCATGGAACTAAATTTACTGGAGTCCGGATATGTTAAACTGTGGTTAGAAAGTGTTTTTTCCTCATTTAAAATGTGTAGGATACAATGACTAGGCATGGTATTCTAAAACTGAATTAGGGAACCAGCAACCGTATGGAAAAAGTATGACTACTTTTAAAAATGTAAAAGAAGGAGAAAGGAAGAGCAACCCCTCATCTATAAAAAAAATGTGATTTTTTAAAATTCAAATTAAAACCTTTACTTGACTTCACTTCGTAAACTTACGCACAGTCTCTTTTCAGTCCTATTCGCTTCTCTTAACGCGTATATGCAGCTTTCGCACAGTCTCTTTTCAGTCCTATTCGCTTCTCTTAACGCGTATATGCAGCTTTCGCACAGTCTCTTTTCAGTCCTATTCGCTTCTCTTTACGAGTATATGCAGCTTACGCACAGTCTCTTTTCAGTCCTATTCGCTTCTCTTAACGCGTATATGCAGCTTCACATCACAGAGACCATGCCTGAATTTGCTTGCTATAGCCATTCATATAGTGTAGAACAAGTTAGCATAGAAATGAAAACCAGTAGTAACAGGAGTACCATTTTGGACATAGTAGGCGAAAAATAGGGAGTCTCACAACAAGTAGGAAAATGTAGGGCCACTGGAAAGACTGACAATAATGATTACAATAACATCTCCCCATCCGCTTCCATAATGAATGCAATTGTTTTCCAAATTGAACTACAAGCGAACATACTATAAAGGATTACCAAGATACAATACAATTTCAGAAGTTGTAATTATTTTATCATAACTATTTAAGAAGACAAATATGTTAGATTTTCTTTTAACTCAAGATATAAGAACAAGCGTGGTTATTTGTACAAGATCTTTCCAACGCTGCCTCAGATTGAAACATTCTGTCGCAAACGTTTGGTCATGGCCAAGTGCAAAGACATTGTTGATTATTTGTCGCCTGTGGAAGAAAAGATATCACTGAAATTCGGTTAATTAAAAACTATTGTAGATTTTACTTTGTGAAGCTGGTGGATTAGAAGGATTATCCCGAATGCTTTATCCATGAAGGTTTCTTTTCTTTCTGTAATCAAACAAGGGTCAAATAGTTCGTTTACGTCGGTGGGTTCAGCGAGTACACATAGTTCAATCTATTTGCAGGGGAACTAATTTACTTTACTTCCTTGATCTACCCATGACCTGCATAAAAGTAGGTCGCATATCAATTTATCGAAAATGACGATAAGAGTTCAAGCAGGACTTTAATATTGGCATATCAATACTAAAGTCTTGACTGAACTTTTTTATGGCATTAAGTCCATCCCCCCCCCCCCCCCCCCCGTTTAGTTACGATATCATAAAACGTGTCTTCTGATAGTTCGTATTACAACCTTTATACTAAACGAATAATGCAATGGACGATTCGAATAAAAGATCGTTCATCGAAGTAATGTTCCGATTGTTAAATGTTCCAATATCTGACCATCGATCTAATTTACATTGCAATGGAACTTGCTTCCTGAAACGTAATTGACCTGGGCAATCTTTACCAATGTCACTCGTTTTTTTTTTTAAAAAAATATATAATAAATATGTTTTCTTTTAATCTGGGTAAGAAAAATATATTGAAGCTGAGAAACATCATCGTCACTAGTCAAGGTTATGATGTCTTAACCCTATATGTAGACAGGGTTAACTCATCGGAACCATGACTAGCCAAGATGGAGAAACATGTGCACAAACGTATTTAGACGAAGTTTATAAGATTGTGCGCAGCAGGTTTATAACGCCGCATTTAAATTATGATCGTTTCATTCTCACCGATAATATTCTTGTTCCACTATCGGCTTGATTGTAGTGTTCGGCATACGAGAGTTACGAGTACTATGCTGATGGTTTGGCGCGAAAAATGGAGGCATTAACATGACTATAGTCAACCTTACACAACCAGTTAGAACTGGTACTCTATCAAACGTGTCTGCATGACCACAATCTGATTACAATAAGACCTCCGCTGTCCTTCAAGTAGGACAGTGGATATCTGATTTTAATCAGATTGTACATGCACATTATGGACGCACAGCAGCGAAAACTGTGTTGATACCCATATTAATCTTAAGTTGTTTTGGTTTTAATGACACTTTTAACACATTATTGGCTAAATCGCAGCTAAATGTCTTTTCCCCCAAGGACATACAGATACACCAGACAAGAGCTTCAGATTCGAGTCCAATGCACGTATCAGCTAAGCTACCACGGCGGCGTCATGTCCCTGTAAATCCCCGTGAACAAAGTTCTGAGCAACCTACATATTTTTTTCTTCTTTCCTATTACTGGGCTTTATGTATAAAAGTAAAGCTTAACGTCTTGGCTGGGCTAGACGCAATCCATCCGTCTGTACGAGTATAAAACATAAACATATACACTCTAAAGTATTTTGTTTCTTTAAAAAAAAATACTTTTGAACAGCACAACAACACTGAAGGTTATATCGTGCCGAGGCAAAGTAGGCAATGTCATTGACATGTAGGTTGCGATAATTGTGTAGTCACGTGACTAGGAATGCAAATGGCCAGATCCAGGTCAAATTTCAGCAACGATGTACTTTCGTCTCGTTTGTCAGCGGATTAAAGACAGAACAAATGCAATAATCGCAATTTCTGAGAAAATTAATCATATTCATATCGATTTCATGCAGGCATATCTCGATGAAAGTTCGTTGAAATTTGCTGGGCCGGCTAGTAAGCGGCTACCCCATGCCGACACCAGATGGTGTCGGTGAATTCCAACTTTTCGATAGGGAACGGACTCTGACCCTACACCCCAATATAAATGTCCAAATATTAAAAATGGGGTGGCAATGGTCAGAGGAATCTCGGACTAGAGTTGAATGATACTCAATTTACAAACTAACGCAAAAAGAACAATCTGCCGGCGCATAATGTGCCGGTAGATCAGGGTCTATGTTGTTTGTTCTATTGATAACTCCTAGCAAACTGTATTGACATATCGCATAATACACCAGCAGATCTGGGTCTTTCCATTTTATAGCTGAACTCGGCTTATAAACAAGCCTAGACGGTAATTCAGTTATCGCTTACTCATTAGTGGGGGACCGCTCCGGTGGCCTAGTGGTTAGAGCATCCGCCTCGGATGCGGGAGATCGTGGGTTCGATCCCCGGTCGAGTCATACCAAAGACTTACAAAAAATGGTACTAACAGCTGCTTCGCTTGGCGCTCAGCATCAAGAGGTTAGTGTTAGGACTGGTCGACCTGGTGTCAGGATAATGTGCTAGACATCACTATAAACTGCGACACTGCAGACATCGTAGCGATATGACTGAAAAATTGTTAAAGCTACGTTAAAAATCCAAAAACACAAAACACACAACACTCATTAGTGGGCTCACTTTTTTCGGGCACTATTGTTTTTTTTTATCTCAAAGACTATCCATGTTTTCGGGACTACTATACATATAGGGGCCATCCATTTAGCATGTACGCAAAAATCTGGCAAAACTTGATCCCTCCCTCCTACCTGTACACATGCGTACTTTTTTGTACCACCCCACCCCCCGAACTCTATGGAACCGCCTATATTTAATCCACGTAGAAACGATCAAGGATTAATAATATTAACGTGTTCAATAAAACAGATAGTCCACCAACGTTGAATGTCTTGCTGTGTCAAATAAATAAGCTGCGTAACTTTAAAAAGATTATCTAGTGTCCGCTAAAATTCAAACGCCGACGAAACCCAGTCGAACAGGTTACGTATCAGTCAAATTATTATCGAGGTCCCCCCCCCCCCCCCGTTTTCTATGCAAACGTACATTATCGGTAGACCCCCCCCCCCCAACGCAAGCGTATGCATTTAGGTTAACCCACTTCCCCAACCGCTCCGGTGGCCTAGTGGTTAGAGCGTCCGTCTCGGATGCGGAAGGTCGTGGGTTCGAACCCCCGTTGAGTCATATCAAAGACTTATAAAAATGGTACTAACAGCTGACTCGCTTGGCGCTCAGCATTAAAAGGTTAGTGCTAGGACTGGTCGGCCTGGTGTCAGGATAATGTGACTGGGTGGGGACATCATGCTACATGTTTGAGGCATGATGCCCCAGTGCTAGACATCACTATAAACTGCCACAATGCAGACATCGTAGCGATATGACTGGAAAATTGTTAAACCTACGTTAAAAATCCAAATCACACATACAAACCCCCTCCCCCTCCATGCGTACGTACTAAATGGACGGCCCCATAGTACTAAACCAAGTATATATATATATATATATATATATATATATATATATATATATATATAGAGAGAGAGAGAGAGAGAGAGAGAGAGAGAGAGAGAGAGAGAGAGTCGTATCTGTTTGTACCACCAGTCACTACCGTCTGTACTTATTTATAAGTTAAACTGCAAACAATAAAGATCCAGATATGCCGTCGAATGCAAATCAGGTTCTATGTTGTTTGTTGTACTGACTACTCCTAACAAACTGCATTGACACAGATCTGCCAGCGCATCATGCGGCGGCAGATCAGGGTCTATGCAGTTGGACTCGTCTTATAAGCGAGTATATACACCGCTTATATATATATATATATATATATATATATATATATATATATATATATATATATATATATATAGTGGTACAAACATTTTCGTTCGACTAACACGTATGCCTAAGATCGGCAAAGGAAGAGAAAAACGTAACTACAGACAGGAATGATAATGTATAGTTTTATTACCAAACTGCTTAACAATGAATTATTGCACTGTATGCATATGCATTATACCGATATATAAAAACATACGGTAGTATGGCACAACTAAATGATGTCTCTTCAAACGATTTACCAGTAATCGCCTCTGTATGGAATAATTTCTTTGGTAAGGTTGGAATGTTCTATTTTTAAAATTAATATGGACATACTTTAAAAAAAAATGTAATTCAGATATATTTCAAGTTCAATGCTTGAGGCCAAAAAACTAGAATTAATTTACTGACTTTGACGTAGATTATAATTCTGAAGAGATGTCTAATTATTGTTTCAGTAAATTACGTGCAAACCAAGGCCGTTTAGTCTTTGTCCAAACAGGTGGAGAGATACTATAATAAGCACATTTAATGCAAAGAGCATCCTTACAATGACCGAGATAAGAAGGGTGATGTTTTACTGGTCCAGTAGATTTACAGTGGTAGGATCTGTATGGTGACAAGATATGAGATATATAGCTGTTTCCATTATTGAAGCATTAGTAGAGTAAAGTCATCTGATAAAAGATAAAAATAACCTACTAGATACAATTCTTAATATTCATATATGAACATATATAACAAAGCGATTATTTTGTCCAGCTGCTTTTCAAAACAATCTTTTTATCCAGGTTCCGGTCACAAGAGTACCTACCTTCATTTAGGGTCATGACTACTGTCTAAATGAAATTTATGTGCACTTTACTCATTTAATGGTGCACTGCTGATCGTGTAATTTTGTTTATGCATATTCATGAGAAATGAGGAAATCCTGTCACACGATGCCATTTAGGTAGATTTAATTGACAGTGCAAAATAAAAATAAAAAATAACAGTTGAGAAGATCTGCAAATCAAGAGATTCCATCATTATTTAGAAATGTATGCAATCAGCGTGTATATATGAACGATCTACAACCCGATGTATATGTATCATCACTATACAGTAAATATTGCATACGGAATAATGTACATTCAGTATATATTATATACACATTTCCAGCTGGCTGAACAGATATACTTTTTCATAAAAAATAATATATATATATATATATATATATATATATATATATATATATATATATATATATATATATATATACACACACACACACATACATACACACACACATACATGCACAAATATATGTATATAATATCTTACATACAGAAACAAAACAAATATAAATCAAAAAATTCTGATCAGTCAACATTCAAATGAATCACAAATATCATAATCAAAAATTCACCATAAAAATTTGAAAGCAAAGCATGTAAATATTTATAAGTGGAATTCGTTTATAATAAATTAACAATAATCAACAAATGGATTTTTTTCTGAAATACTACTCAAACAACAAGCAAGATAATTATATGACATTCAACTACAGGGATCAATTGATGATTCAAAGCTCTTCTGAAAAAGACGTTGTCTTTCTTGTAAAGGAGATACAGAGACACAGACCTAGATATAATGGAATTATGATGAATATAAAAACAAAATTTAACATTTGGGAGAAATATTTATTACATCTTTTATTGTGAACCCAATGAAGCAGTGTTGATACGTCTATAAAAGTTTAGTTAAACTATTTACTTCCAGCTACTTCTATTGAATAAAATCCTTATTATCATACAGCAATATTCCTTTTATGCTGTTGCTTGAAGGATATGAAAATGGGTTATTGTTTGTTTTCATCATTTATCTGGAGAGTGTCTTTTTTATTATTTGAAAATATGGACAAGATCTTGAGAATGGATTAACTAACAATTTTAACAGTAAATTTATTTGTTATTTATGACTGCCTTGAAAATCTGAACAGCAACATATAAATAGCTCATAAGGTACAATAATGTCAAATGTCCGTTGCTTATGTTAAATCTTCAGTGGGATCCAAACCAGTTAAAACTTGTAAAATAAGTGCAAGAAAATACAGATTAAAGTGAGATTTCTTGTACCAGATCTAAACTGTTTGAAGACTACTGAATAACCATGCCTTAAAACAAGACCGTTATGTGACAGTATAATGATATACAGTAGAATATGTCTTGAAAGAACACTCCTTTTGCCAAATTATAATGGTCTCTCAAGACAGATGGTCTCATATCAGGTCACAACAATATCAATAAATCTATCCATTGGATATCCTGGTCTCTCAAAGCAAGTTGTCTCTCTCGAGAGGTTTTACTATGTAACATGAGCATGTAAGTATAGAAATGTAATCTCATCAAAGCTTTTTTGGTGAGCTAAATGAAAGCAAGATAGATATGACCTGCATATACAGTCCAGAATCATTTGATCAAATGAACCGAAAGCCCAACCAAAGCGGGGACCATTATGCAGACTGATGAAAAAATAACTAATGCCTCACTTTTCCACTAACAGGTTCTAGTTTCCATGGAATGGTTTTTCAGATTGGAATGTAACCATATTATATAATGTACATACTCACTTATAACTCGAGTCTAACTGCAAATAACAAAGATCCTGATCTGCCAAAGCATAATGCACCTGCACATTAGAATCTATGCTGTTTGTTCTATTGGTTATTCATAACAAACTACACAGATTCAGGTCTGATGGCACATTATGTGACAGTAGATCTGGGTTTGTGCAGTTTGCAGATGGACTCGACTTAAAAGCGAGGATATATTGCAACATCTGTACCCAGAACATCATCTATGTATGGTTGCTTTTGCAAAGTTATAGTGGAACAATATAAAATATAAAATATTTTTAAAAATTTAATTTTTTTATCAGGTGATCTAAAGACATGTAGATGCATACCAAATTACATTTGTTAACCTTGAATGGTTTTTACTAAATAAGCTAACAAGGATTTTGAAGAAAAAAAAATCCTGAAAAATTGCTGTAATGGCCAGAAAATCTAACCAGTTCATATGTATATGAATATAAACATACCAACCCAGTTTCACTTGTCTACCTCAAATGTATTTTACTTAATCAAGCCAAGGTTTTTGTCCAAAAAACATTTCTAAAAAGCTTCCAAAATGTGTTTAAAAAAGTCTGCTGTAATGGCCTGAAAATCTATTCAGGTCATCACATGTAAATACAAATATACCTACCAAATTTCACCAACCTACCTCAGGCGGATTTTACCTAATCATGCTTACAAGAATTTTGTAAAATGATCAAGTCCTAAATGTTTAAAAGAGTGTCATGTAACGATCTGAAAATGTAATTAGGTTCCATATTCATTGAACTACTCAATTTGAATGTACAGTTAAACTCCAGTTTTGATTCACCAGATTGCATCATGTTTTATTTTATTAAACTCATCTAAATTTTTACCATTATTCAAATTGATAAATCACAATTTTTTCAAACCTCACACACACACACAAAAGTTTCTTCACTGCAGTGAATTCATGTCTGAATTTAATGAATACAGTGCCTGGTCATTTATTTATGACCGTAAAAAAAAATCATGGTTAAATTTATTAGATTTTGTATTACTGTGCTACTGTGCAATTTGGGATAGATAGCATCAACAAAACAATCTGCCCCATTATGCTACAGTAGTGGTGGCACAATAAAATCAATCCCATGTACCTGTTATCTGCCTGACTACTGAAACAAAAGATGAAAGAAGAATGACTAAACCTCTTTTTATCACTCAAGCCCAGAAGAGCCTTAAATACATGTAGCAGTTTTTCATGAAAATATATCTCTAACAACACAAATGACTTTTAACAATGAGGTCCTATGTTTTACTAGCCATGAATTCCTTCTGAAAAATACAACTCAAGTATATAAAAGCTTATATGAATATGTAATACACAGATCAATGAAATATGAAGAAAACCAACTGTAAAGTTTGACAGCACTGAAGCGTGCAATGGACAAAGGGAGATAACTCATAATTAGAAATATCAGCCTAATAGCTGACCATGAAAGTCAAGTAAATGACCGGTACAGTGCATATCTGCACAGATAGTTGTTATTTTCATAGCTTCACAAGAAAAATGTTAGACATCAAAATACTATTCAAGTGAAATATAAAGTACTTCTATAGCTGAGTTAATATTTTCATACTATAAAATGCTTACAAAAATAGAGATCATGGATTTGAATTTCTTTGGTAAATGATTCACTGATGAAAATAAAAATATGGCTTCGTATATCAGCAAGTCAAAACCAAAGTACCCACATCAAAGATTAAGACAAGTTTATGTAGTTATAATGTATGACAAACATTTTCTGATACTGATGATTTATTGAATGTCGTGTGCATCAATTTATGTGTTTTTGAGAAAAATGAACTTTTTGTGGGTACTTAAATTTACCTGCCATACATACTCACTTGTAAGTTGGACTCAATTGCAGACTTTGCAGACCAAAACTGTCTAATGCTAAAAAAAAGCACTAGCAGATCATGGTCTGTGCAGTCTGTTTGGAGTAATCATTTTAACAAACAACACAACCCCTAATCAGCCAGTGCATCATGTTATGTCAAATCTGGGTCTATGTTATTATGCAGTTGGACCCAACATATAAATGAGAACACAGCATGTATCACAGGTGTCTATTTCTTTTAAAGCACACCACCTTTTGGGTCTTGAAATTTTAAAGTGAATTACTTCACAATAATTAGGTTGCAAGACAATACCCAGAGACTGAAGACATGGCCAAATGAGGAAAAATTCTATTAATGTCCACTTTAAAGAAATGTTAACAGAGCATTATAATGGAAATTGGCACAATTTAAAGTCAATATGGTGTCATAATTATTGCATTTCTCAAAAGTACACCAACAATTTCATAACAGCATGTGATGTCTTCATTTTCTATCCTGATACGGCTCTATCTAAACGATAAGAACTCGAATAAAACTAAATCTTAACTTAGAATTCATCACTCTCAATTCATAAACTGGATTTCTGTTTCAAAAACATGTATGCTCCCACTGATGAAACAAAAAAAACCAAACAAAACATGCCCCCCCCCCCCGAGACCCAAATGCATGACATTGCTCATCTGGCTGCATTCCTTAACAGTTGACCATTTCAGAAAAGAGACTTCTGTATCATTGTAATAACATATCCCTTATAAACTATCTCCCAAACTTTATTTAATATTGATTTTAGCTATTTTATTCTATCCTGATGAAGCTTATTTCTAAAGATAAAATTATATGCATCATCTCTTGATCATAATTGAAGTCATATTGAGTATAATAAGCCCAAATGATCAAAAACATGGTTTCTTGAGTGGTAACAAGGTCAGTCAATCAGATGCAAGATCACCTTGTTAATATGTATGGAATCCACTTTAAAAACTGTCCCAGATCTTGACGATATAAGCCATATTAAATTGGATCCAAATCACATCAGAATTATGGCTTCTTGAGTGGTAATAAGTTCAGGCAAACACATGCAAAATGAGCTCATAAAAATATACAGATCCAGCTAATTATTGGAACAGTCCAAGATCTCAACAGTATAAGCATATAACAAAAATCTGATAATAATCGTATCCCAAATATTGCTTCCAGAGTGGTGACAAGCCCAGCCAATGTGATGCAAGATGACATCATTCATATAGTTGGTTCTCTCTCATTATGAAACCATTCCAAAAGCTTGATGATGTAAGCGGAAATTTCAAGCTTGATCAAAATCAATCACAATATGGCTTCCAGAGAGGCAACAACCTCACGCAAACATATACAAGGCCAACTCATTAACATACATGCATCTTACTCATGACTGAACTTATTCAAGTTCTTGAGGATACAAACATATATTCCAAATTGTATCAAAACAGGATTGGAAATAAGGATTTCAGTTACAACTGTATGCTCAGCTAAACAAATGTAAGATTTACCCCATTAAAATGTATGCTCATTACTGAACTCATATGAGTTATATTGCAAGTTTTATAAAAACTGGATCATAAATCTGGTCTCCGACTGGTAACAAGAGGAGCCAATCAGATGCAAGAGTACTTCATTAATATGTATAGATTAACTATTTATCAAATCCAATCCTGACCCTGATATATAAGCCCATATTTCACATTAGATCAAAACTGGATCAGAACAATGGCTTTAAGATGGTACCAAGCTCTGCAAATAAAATGCAAGACTGCCTAATTAGTATAAATACATCTCACTCACTGAGATGCAAGATTACCTAATTAGTATGAATAGATCTCACTCCTTAAGATATCACCCAATTAGTATTAATAACTCTCACTCTGCAAGATTACCTAATTAAAAAGAATATATCTCACTCATTATAATGCAAGATCAATTATTAGTATGAATATATCTCTCATTCTGGTGCAAGAATAACTAATTAGAATGAATAGATCTCACTCATTAAGATGCAAGATCACCTAATTAGTATGAATAGATCTCAGACAGATACAAGATTTAGCCAATTAGAATGATAGATCTCACTCATCAAGATGCAAGATTAGCTAATTAGAATGAATAGATCTCTCTCGTAAAGATGCAAGAAAAAATTAGAATGAATAGATCTCACTCATTAAGATGCAAGATCACATTAGTATGAACAGATCTCAGTCATCAACAAACTCTTCTAAGATCTTATCAATGGCAGCATATATTTCAAATTTGATAAAAACTAGATTTGAAATACAGTCTGCAGTGTGGCAATAAGCTCAGCCAATCAGATGCAAGATCACCTTATTAGTATGCATACATCTGGCTTATTACTGAACTCATCAGAGATCTTAATTACATAAGTATAGATTCCAAGTACAATGACCTCCAAATATAAACCCCTGTTTCAGATTTGGTTGAAATTGGATCAGAAATATGGACTTCAGAGTGGTGACCATCAATTGCTGATGATGTATGATGTACAACTGGTGCCACATGACACATGATGGACAGAGATATACCATAAGCTCATCTGGCCATTAACAGTTAAAAACTGCAACAACATGTACTCCAATCGCATGAAAATCTAACCAGTGTACCTATTTATACAAACAGCCATGCAAATTTTCTTCTGTCTACCTCGTATGAATTTTTTCCTAAATTGTACTAACAAAGATTTTGTTTAAAAAAAGTGCAAAAAATTCAAATTATGCTTTAAAAAAAAGGAGATAAAAATTTATGTCATTTTCTTTTGCTTACTAGCAACAATGAACTGCAATGACAGTGCTGCAAATGGCCACAGTCTGTTTAATAATTATTCAGCGAAAGAGGAAATGGATATGGAAGTGCTTTGAGGTAGGCCAATTGGCTGTTGTTTCATTTTTCTTGCATGCAACAATGAACAGTGTTGTCATGTCTGCAAATAGTTGTAGTCTGTTTAATTATACAGCAAAAGTGGAAATATAAATGAAGTCTTTGGTACTGGTGGCTGGCCACAACACAGTAGTGGATGCAGTAACCTATACAGTCACCGAGTATGTGAAATTTGATTTAGTTTCAAACACATTGTCTAGATCATAGGAAAGTTGCAATGCTTAAAAAATTAATGAGATTTATATAAAATTTATAGAAAGTGGTTTAATGTATTATTATTATTTAGATCTCTGCATCAATAAGATTTTCTTTATTCCCATAAAAAAAAGAGAATTTATTCAATCCTATTCTGCCTGCATTTGTGCCATATAAATACTTGGTATTATCATGTATGACTCTGTACAAACACAGCACACATGAAAAAGAGCCAAACAACAATAACAAGAGACCCAAGAAGGAAAATTATACTCTCTTACTATGAAGTTATTGTCTTGGGCTCTTCAGGACCAACTTTTTTTTTAACCAGCATGGTGTAGATTCCTATTGCATGAAATATCTGATTGTAATATGCAACTTGGGGACAATCTATAGAAAAGGATAAAGGTGTATGAGAGAGTGAGAGAGAGAAAGAAGGTAAAATATCTTATCAGATACTTTATATTCATTTACTTTTTTTGGTTTCACTTAATGTTTTTTAACAAGAGTGCCATATATTTCCTTCTTTCAGTCACAGTCACCTTGACCTTTGGCGTTTTGAACCCAACATCGATTGGCTTCTTCCTTAACCCAAGTGCAAACCATCCACAAAGTCTGGTCAATATACGTGATGTAGAACAAACATTATGCTGAAACCATTTTTCTTCTTTCAGTTAGTGACATGGACCTTTTGCCTTTTCACCCCAAGATAAAAAGGTTTCTCTCTTATCCCAAATGCCAGACATCCACAATGTATGGTAACTTTAGATGGTGATGAACTCAAGTTATTGTGCAAAAACAAAATGGGCAACTGATGGACAGACCATATCACAATGCTTTCTGACTTAAGGCAAGTGTATAAAAACTATCGCTTTGAGGGTGCTTGAATTGGTAGACCTACCTAGGACATGTTTTCTTTGAAGCCAAAGCAATTTTTGTTGGGTCTTAAATTCATGTTCTGAAGTAACTATGAAGTTCATGGAAATGGGTACGCCAAAAATAAATACCGTAAGTAACTGGTGATGACTAATCAAGTCTTTTTCATGATTGCTAGTTTTTCCAATTAAACAGTTAAATAGTGCAAGTTAGATTAATGCCTCTGGATTACCATATATACTCACTCATAAGTCAGGTGCAACTGCATACACCATAGAAACGGATTACTCCAAACAAACTGCATAGCCCCAGATCTACCTGCGCATTATGCAACAGCAGATCTGGGTCTGTGGAGTATGCAGTTGCATTAGATTTATATGTGAATATTTACGGCGTGTGACAATGAAACTACAGTAGTTTTATGGTAGTTCATTCCAGGGTTTTCCCAGGTTCTTCCTCTACCATTTATACTTGATGCCATGTATAGCCTATCTTGTGCTGAAAAATGGCATTAAACCCTACAACAAGAACAACAGTAGTTTTACCAATAATGATGTGACAATGTATTAAACATCAGTTATTCAAGAAATTACTTTTTTGTTGTTGACATGTCAACTTTTTGTATTTGTAAAATTGAATGAGACTAAATACTGTCATGTATTGTATCTTACAAGCAAGTTTAACGTTAACAATACAACGCAAGTTTCAGATCTGTCATACAGATGACATCATATAGAGGTGTTTTTGTTGTTTTACCCTGAACACATTTGGAATATGGCTTAAAAGAAACAGCTTTAATACTGGCATATGAATTTTTAGGACAGAGTTTGTTCCCCTGTTTTAATATAGTTATCTCCCTTTGTTATGTCTGTTTCTTGGGCTGGTCCTTTCCAGCAGCAACATAAGAGAACACGCACAGAACTGCATAGCATATCTGGTCAGCCTGAAAAACAGAAAAAAAATCCATTTATATGCAAATAAAATTTTTTAAACAGTTAAAACTGGTTTTATTTAGAATAATATTTTTATGTTCCACAAACTCAAACAAAGTTGTTGTATGTTAAACTCTGAAATCACAATCAAGTAGATCAATTATATATAGGAACCATGGAAGACCTGGTATTTTGATTGGATATATAATAATAGCATTAAAATAAAAAACTGTGGGTCAAGAGGAAAGAATCGTCTGAATAAGTCTAACATATAACGGTGGTGTACATATTAATCAACATTTTTACCATTTTCTTGTTGTCTAAATATACTACAATTGCTTTCAAATGGTAGAGAAAATATTATCTTGTCCTGCATCTAAAAGTGCATTAATGTAATCAGACTGAAAAATACATCAAACACCTTTCTCTTACACAGGCTTTATTAAATCCATACCATTCTTTCCTCTGTTCATGTGATTATCATACATTCAATTTTTCCTCTAAAAGACATGGGACTTGTAATGTTAAAAAATGCCACCACGTTGTTCCACGACTTCCCCTTGTATGGGTGTGACGTTCCAACTTTCCAGCTAATTTTGGTCACTCACTATTTCAACAACATGTTTCAAACATTTCATTTGTTTTCAAAAAGATTCTCCATTTTACAAAAGGCTTCTTAGTTATCTTTGGGAATATTATTACTGTATTGCAAATGACAACACTGATAAGAGATTGTTCACAGGCAATTACCAATTCAATGTTATACCAATGTCCGGTCATTCTTTGCAGCTGCTGAAATTTATATTTCAATAACTTGATTTTTTGAGGATGAATACTATACACATATTTTTGTAATAAAGGAGAAACAAAACCCCACATGTAATAATTCAACAACATGTAATAGAAACTTGTGTATCCATTTCACAGACTTTGCATCAATAGAGTTTTAGATTCAGCACTGGATACAATTTAATATGCCATCTGATTCCATATAGAATTGATTTTAATGATAGCTTCAGGTTTATGCCTTCAAAATCAGAGCTGTCAGAAAATGCTAAAATTCAAATGATTATCAAATCAGTATTTGAACTAGCAATACAAAATGTGAAATAACTGTCATTATCACCTTCAATTACTATAAATATTTGCTTATAAGTTGAGTCAAACTGCAAACAAAGATCCAAACCTGCCACAGCATAATGTGCCTGCAGATCTATGTTATTTGTTCTACTTATGACTCCTAACAAACTGCACAGACCCAGACCTGTGGGCACATTATGGGATAGCATATTTAGATCTGTGCAGTTTGCAGTTGGTCTCAACTTAAAAGCTAGTAAAGATGGTACTCCAACTGCCGCAGCACTTAATAACCTACTTGTATTTTTGTGCCATAAACACCAAACCAAAATTCATTGAGAAATTTCATTGTAGTAAATGATCAAAAACATTTCTGACTTAAAGAAACAAAAGTCTGAGTAGAAGTTTCTTTTAAAAAGTGAATATTGCTATATGTGGTATATTCTATGGTTTCCAGGGACAGTGTTATAGTGTGGCATACTCTATGGTTTCCATGGACTGTGTTTATAATGTGGTATACTTTATGGTTTCCAGGGACAGTGTTATAGTGTGGCATACTCTATGGTTTCCATGGACTGTGTTTATAATGTGGTATACTTTATGGTTTCCAGGGACAGTGGTATAGTGTGGCATACTCTATGGTTTCCATGGACTGTGTTTATAATGTGGTATACTATATGGTTTCCATTGACTGTGACATAATGACAAGTACTGTAATCATGGTACAGAATAATACCAGTCCATGTATTTTTATAA
This sequence comes from Sinohyriopsis cumingii, assembly GCA_028554795.2. NCBI lineage: Eukaryota > Metazoa > Mollusca > Bivalvia > Unionida > Unionidae > Sinohyriopsis > Sinohyriopsis cumingii. Next base: position 68,309,625 of record CM068836.1, read on the forward strand.
TACAAGTTAGAAGGTGAAGACTTTAAAGATATAGTTCAAAGTTAAGTAAATTTGTATATATTTGTGCATGCACTGATATGAATTTTACTTTTCTAACTACTGTATAAATGATATAAATTTGTTATCACATAACTACATTCTGTCACCATAATGTAAAGCCAGTATGAGATGCATAAATATATTAGAGAAATTAGTAAAGCTCAGCATAAAGTTAAAAGCTGGTTTATGTAAAATTTGCTTTAAAAATAATATTTATAAAGGCTTCCAACATTTGAAGTCAAAAACTTTCAGACTGGTCATTGAAATGAAAAACAAAAACCCAAAACAATTACACAATCATAATGATAAAGGGTAAGAAAACAAGGTTCATACAGCCTGAGAAAGTTATATTTTAAATTCAATAACACCTGGAGATTCTTTTCATTTGTGACAAAAATGGGGGTAGAAAACACATTTTTGTGGTTACTTTTGAATACATCGAAATACATCTGGTTCTGAGCAAGTTCCCTTTAGCCGCATGGCTAGGTGGTGTATAAAAAAAAACATTGTTTTTGATTGGCTATTTTGCTTGTGCATGTGCAGAAGAGTAAAAAGTTGGACTTCTTGTTTTGTGTCTATTAAACCAATGATTTTCATTTGCCTGCCACTCTTTACTCCAAATCTCAAGCTTATCCTACTTTTTTGCCTGCCACTCTTTACTCCAAATCTCAAGCTTATCCTACTTTTTTGCCTGCCACTCTTTACTCCAAATCTCAAGCTTATCCTACTTTTTTGCCTGCCACTCTTTACTCCAAATCTCAAGCTTATCCTACTTTTTTTGCAAAGGTTCACCTAACAATGTGTACTTTGTGTATATCATGATAGTATCCTTTATTATGTGTTATTACTTGATCTGAATCCAGAAGAGATCAATGTAATTGGATGTGAAACCTATAGTACAGCACTGAAGGAAACTAAAAAACCCCAGAATTATAAATAAATATCTTCTTCATATTTCCACAGTCAAAGTGAATATCAAGACTGATTACAGTGCTTAAAGATGAGGTCCATTGGAAAAGAGTATGAACGACTGAAATAATGTCACCTGCTGTTTAAGGTGTAATTTCATATTTGTTGTGTTACCACAGTATCTGAATATGGCATCATACTATCTACACACAACCTTTGTCCGGTCTTCATTCAAGAAACATCAGATTTAAATGGTTTTGGAGCCAGTGTGATTTCCATTTTGATACTTGACACCATTACAGGGCCACTTACAACATTGAATAAAGAATACCAAATATCTGAAAACATCGCTGTCATGGCTCATGTGTTTTTCCATAGATATCAACATTTGAAACTGAAAGGATAAGATATTTTTTTGTACAATTTTAAAAACCTCAAACAAAAATTGAAATAAATATATTTTATCTGGGGTTCAAACAAGTGTGAATTATGAGTCAAAGTTCCTAGTTTTATAGAAATTTTCTGGCATTTTTCTTTCCAAATTCACATTGATTTCTGAGCCATGTATCATGACAGTAAAATTCTCACGATCCACCAAAGCATCAATACAACTGACACAACACTAGTTTTCACGGAGTTTTCAAGAACTTCCAGAAGTTTTCAAAGAGTGTTTTTTCTAAATGAAACTAAATTGACACAAAATGTGACTTAAATCATACATAGGTACAAATATACAAGAAAAATCACAAAAATAATTAGCTCACCAAAAGAGCAGAGATACTTCTCGTTCTGGTAACTAACTGTGTCTTGCATAAGTTGATCCACTAAATTTACATTTTAATTACAGTAATACCTCGTGCATTCACGTTTCTGGATTCGCGAATTCACGGATTCGCGAAATTTTCATTGGTACCCTCTACGTACATGTTTTTTTATTAATTTTATTGAATTGTACCTTCGTTATATGACTTCTGTGACACATGAAGTTTACCTAGTTTACCTTCCTGACAATGACAAAGAAAACGTCAGTCATTAAGTTTACAGTCCCATTCGTTGCTTGGTTTTACCTTACTGTGAGTGCAAAAGAAAACGGCAGCCAATCAATTAGTATAGGGGTAATATTAGTATACATGTACCATACTGTAAATGCGCTAGTGTGGCAAATACCCATTAAGCAATACTGTACTCTATTTTTACGTCAACCATTTATTTCTCTTTTTAAGGGTAATGTATTAAGCTAACTTTTAAATGAAATTAAAGTGCTTTGGGAGCATGATTTGAGTCATATTTAGGGTTCAAACCCTAGAAATAAGCATTTATTAGCACTTTTAGTGACTCGTACCAAACATTCGCGATTCCTCCTCATCTGCAACTGGTTCTGGAACCTAACCTCGCAAATGTTCGAGGTATTAGTGTACTGTCTTTTGTGGAAAAGATAGTGAGGTAAAAATTAACATGGTTAGCTTGTTTTTCTCAGAGGATACAATGTTTTCAAAGAGGAACTGATTGGATGAGATTTTAGGTCTCAGGTAAACTTCTGAAAGAAACTGCATGATACCAAAGGAAATGACAGATTTGCATCTGGTAAAAAACATGAAAGCATATATAAAAAAGCTGAGGAACAGGCATAAACTTCACGCATATCAAACTATGGTAGATATGGTGTTGTTTGCAAATACTGTTAAAGTTTGTCAATTCCATAAAAGTCACTAAAACAATACCTGTCAATGAAACTCATTTCAGAACTGTAAATTAGTCCCTTACAATCGAAAGCAATTCCATGTAAAAAAAACCAAATGTACAAAAAGGTACTGCTTATGAAATGATCCCCATTAATATGCATTTTGTTTGAGTGTTCCCCCTGACAGCTGCTTGATAGGTCCAGAAAAACATGATTACCTCAGCAATGTGATTTTAAAACTAAGGAGGAATTTACGGAAACTGCAGAGTAAAATTGTCCAGAAAACTGCCAAGTTATATGCACAAATAGTTCAAATACTGGAATTAACTGCCAGACAATTTTTTTTCTTTTCATGAAGTGAATATTTCGCACTCTGAGCCTGATCCTTACCTATCTTTGGTTGTTTTCAAAACAAGAACATGGGAAGCAGTCTAATGTATGATTTTAGGTAGGTTTTATTTAGTATTAAAGTGCAACTGGCTAAATTAAAAGACAAAAGTATCAGTTGAATATTATGAAATCTTTCACTCACATAAATTAAATCTCGTATTTAAGAACCTTCTTTAAAGATCATTCCACTCTTAAAAGTTTTATGACTGTCCCTCAGTTTTTTGTTTTTATTAATACAAAGACTACTAAAAAAAGCAGAAACTCAAGCAGGGAATCATACTATTATCAACAGATTCAGTCTTGGTTTCAGAATTATCCAATTTCTCCCTCATGATTCGGGCCATCTCAACAGCAATGATGCGATGCAGCATGAGAACTATATTAGAGGCCTGTGGGGAAAAAAATAAGGCTACAAGAGGGGGCAAAACAAAAAGATTCGGGTCTAGTAAAACAAAATTTTAAAACACTATTGAAAATAAAAATGTCACACATGCAAACACACTATAAAAAGACAAAAAAAAATCAAGCTCTACATTAATAAAAAAAACAGAATCTTCACACAAATCTATACTTTCTCAACAGCCTCATTACCCCTTTGCAAGTTTGCAAGTGAAATCTTTGGTTACAAGCAAACTAAACACAAACCTCTTTGAAACCCTTTATAATCTTATTTAAATCCTGTCTAATCTTATCCAAACCCTATTTAATCTGGTGGAAATCCTATCTTCACCATAACATAGACTGTACATACAAAATCCTATCTCAACCATAACAGACTAGTCCTATCTCAACCATAACACAAACTGTACATACAAAATCCTATCTCAACCATAACATAGACTGTACATACAAAATCCTATCTCAACCATAAAAAACTAGTCCTATCTCAACCATAACACAGACTGTACATACAAAATCCTATCTCAACCATAACATAGACTGTACACGTAAAACATTTGTTGTGAGGACTATGAAGACATTTTGGTCATCAGACAAAGATCTTGTGAATGATATGGCCTGCCCCCCCCCCCCATCCTTGTGTGTTTTCTACTACAATGGTTTTAAAATTAGGATAGGTAGTACTAAGCACATCAAGTACTGAGCTTATCTGGCTGAATAAAATGCACAAATCAATTTAGAGAATTTCTACTTTTTTTATTTTGTAAAAAAAAAATTCATAAAGGGGGTGGGGAGAGGGGTGCTATAGTCACCAATGAAAAATAGGCATGGTCGGCTCAGAAACACAATTTTGGGGGCCTATATTAACAACTTTTGTGAACATGCATGATTTCAGCTAGAATATGGTTGTCTGGGACTGTTTCCTTGCATTATAAAATTATACAAACTTGTTTACTGCATTTACACTAATCAGTGATTTAAAAATCTATTTTCCCAACTCTTAGGACAGTGATTTAAAAATCTATTTGCCCAACTCCAAGGACAAGTTCAAATTCAGTTTCAGCAAGCTCAAAATTTGCAAAACACATGCCCATGGACAAGTCAAAACAATTAAGAGAGGAATACAAAACACAATAAATTTTATTCAATGTTGGTGATTTGGGTTAAATACAGTAACTCTGTGAGCTAATTTACTGACTAGTGGTTGTGTTCAGTTTCTTTCATCTACTGTACGTGTCATTTCCATCTTGTAGTCAATGTCAAGGTCTTTAAACAATGGCTTTTGAAAGACTGTTTTGATGTATGTCACTGATTTTAAGGCAAGTAGGTGTTAAATGCTAAAAAAAGATGTTTTTGACTGGTGTATGCTTGGAAACAAATGACATTTGTCTGTAACGATTCACTACTGGGAAGATTTTGTTCAAAATGTGATTGATATTAGAAAAATGTACAGGGGATTTGATACATACTGTTTGGCAAACAACTAAATGAACAAAAATAAGTTTTCTCAAATCATTCTCAAGCATTGGATTCAAATATCTTGATGTGTGTCATGGATCTGAAGGTGACTGAATGAGAATTATCAAGTAAATGGATAAAATAATGTTTTCACAAATTGCTGAGTTGAGAGTATAAATAAATCATTACAAACGGTCTTGCTTTAATTCATTCTCCCTCACTTGCAAATGTAACTATTTTTTAATTCTTTTCACCTATCCCTTTATCTGTCTATATACATGTTCATGTCTGCTCTTCAAACTATGTATGTATTATAACTCTTTGTAATCAACATGTCTACATGTATGATTTAAATATATATTTTGGATAACTTTAAATATTGCCATATGGTTTTAAGATGCCAACAGAAATACAAAGAAAACACAATTTCCTAAAAATATATCATAGTCTATCTTATTAGTTTACTCAAGTTGAAGTGTTATGTTTGGGGCAACCTCAAATTTCCAGGGCAAGCCGACTTTTATAGAATAGGTAAATCCCTGATACTAATTAATAGCTAAGCTCTTCAAGTATTGGGAATTTCATAGTTTTAAATGCAGCTTAGTCCAAATGGGATGTTATTTGTTCCTCATGTAGATACTGAAACACTTCTGTCCTTTAATTACAACATTCTTAAATTTATAAGCCCCTACAACAAGGCCCCACAATCATCCTTACATCAAGGCCCCACAATCATCCTTACATCAAGGCTCCACAAATTCATCCTAATATCAAGGCCCCGCAAACACATCTTACATCAACGTCCCACAAACGCATCCTTACAGCAAGGCCCCACAAATACACCCTGACATCAAGGCCCCACACACACATCCTTACATCAAGGCCCCACAAACTCATCCTTACATCAAGGCCCCACAAACTCATCCTTACATCAAGGCTCCATAAACTCATCCTGACATCAGCACCCCACATACTTATAACAACATCTACATAATTTTAGTAAAATGGTTTCTGTATGAATGTCCTCATTAAAATGTGATGACAAATTATGGAGGAGTGAAACAATCATCAACTTACCATACTGGATATAAAACAATCATCAACTTACCATACTAGATATAAAATAATCAATCATCAACTTACCACAGTGGACCAAAAACAAGCAATTATCAACTTACCTCAGTGGACATAAAACAATCTTCAAATTACCATAGTGGATATAAAACAATAAATCATCAATTTACCATACTTGATCAAAAACAGTGATCAACTTACCATACTGGATATAAAACAATCATCAAATTCCCATGCTAGATATAAAACAATAAATCATCAATTTACCATACTTGATAAAAAACAATCAACTTACCATACAGGATATAAAACTATCATCAACTTACCATACTGGACATAAAACGGTGCTGAATCAATTTCCGATTTTTGGGATCTGAAAAACAAGTAAGGTATGGTTGAAAATCAAAGAAATAAGTTCAAACTTAACATTTTAACAAAGTATTTTAAGATGATGACCTTGACTTTATTCCAACTGAGTGTCTGTGTGTGTGTATATATATATACACACACACACACACACACACACATATATATATATATATAGAGAGAGAGAGAGAGAGAGAGAGAGAGAGAGAGAGAGAGAGAGAGAGAGTGTGATTTGGATTTTTAATGTAGCTTTAACAACTTTTCACTCATACTGCTACAATCTCTGCAATGTGGCAGTTTATAGTGATGTCTAGCACTGGGCCATCATGCAGCAGACATGTAGCATGATGTCCCACCCAGTCACATTATCCTGACACCAGGCCAACCAGTCCTAAAATTAACCTCTTAATGCTGAGTGCCAAGTGAGGCAGTTGTTAGTACCATTTTTGTAAGTCTTTGGTATGACTCGGCCGGGGATCGAACCCATGACCTCCCACATCAAAGGCGGATGCTCTAACCACTAGGCAAGAGGGGGCCCCGAGTGGTCTAAAGTGCTCTCCATTATGGATCACTGCCATCTCACCTCTGTCTGCGCCGATTTGAGTATCAGATTCGGCTATGTGGGTATTTGAGAAAGCTTGCCAGTAGCTTCTCGTGAGTCGGTGGTTCTTTCTGGGGTTTTCCTGGGTTCTTCCTCCACCATTAATACTGGCCGCCATGTATAGCCTATTGTGTGCTGAAAAATGGCGTTAAACCCCACAACAACAAAAAAAACAACTAGGCAAAAGAGAGAGAGAGAGAGAGAGAGAAACACTGCTATTTTATCAAATCTGCATTTTGTTTACATTTCATTTGCAATCTATTTCCATTCCATTCAGGTAGACACTTCACCTGTGTTCCATTTGCATTCTATTTCTATTCCATTCACGTGCATTGCATCTGCATTCCATACATGTATACATTTCGACTGCATTCCATTTGCATTCCATACATGTATACATTTCAATTGCATTCCATTTGCATTCCATACATGTATACATTTCAATTGCATTCCATTTGCATTCCATACATGTATACATTTCAATTGCATTCCATCTGCATTCCATACATGTATACATTTCAATTGTGTTCCATTTGCATTCCATTTATATATGCATTTCATTTCATTTGTGTTCCATCTGCATTATATTGTCATTCATAATTGCATTTTATGTGTTTCTTTCACATTCTATTTCCACTCCATTCATGTCTGTACATTTCATTTGTGTTCCATTTGCATTCCATTTACGTACACATTTAATTTCATTTGTGTTCCATTTGCATTCTATTTCCATTCCATTCATGCATGCATTTCATTTAATTTGTGTTCCATTTGCATTCTATTTCCATTCCATTCACCCATGCATTTCATTTCATTTGTGTTCCATTTGCATTTTATTTCCATTCCATTCATGCATGCATTTCATTTCTGTTCCATTTGCATTCTATTTCCATTCCATTCATGTATGCATTTCATTTATCATCTTGTAACTTTTCATTTATGGTCTCACAAATGCATTCAGAATATTCCTCATTTCCTTCTATTTGTGCTCATCTGGATTAAAAAGGAAATGTATTTACCGAATTCAGCTTTTGCTTTGCAGTTTTAAATGGAGATAATTCTAGCTTTCATATGTCTTATTAAAACAGCAATATAACAGCAAATGCATAAAATACAAATGAAAAAGCACTGAAAGTATCATAAAATGCAAATAATATAAGCACTGAATGTATCATAAAATGTAAATAATATAAGCACTGAAAAGTATCATAAAATGCAAATAATATAATTAATGAATGTATCATAAAATGCAAATAATATAAGCAATGAATGTATCATAAAATGCAAATAATCTAAGCAATGAATGTATCATAAAATGTAAATAATATAAGCAATGAATGTATCATAAAATGTAAATAATATAAGCAATGAATGTATCATAAAATGCAAATGAAAAAACCCTTCTGGAATGTATCATGTGATGAAAATGAAAAAAGCACTGAATGTATCATAAAATACAAAAGAAAAGGCAAGAATGTATCATAAAATGCAAATGAAAAATGCATTGAATGTATCATAAAATGCAAATGAGTGTGTGTGTGTGATTTGGATTTTTAACATAGCTTTAAAAAATTTTCAGTCATATCGCTACGATGTCTGCAGTATGGCAGTATATAGTAATGTCTAGCAATGGGGCATCATGGCATGATGTCCCACCCAGTCACATTATCCTGACACCAGGCCAACCAGTTCTAACACTAACCTCTTAATGCTGAGCACCAAGCAAGGCAGCTGTTAGTACCATTTTTTAAAAGTCTTTGGTATGACTCAGCCAGGGATCAAACCCACGACCTCCTGCATCAGAGGTGGATGCTCTAACCACATGGCCACTGGAGCAGTTAAAATGCAAATGAAAAAAAACATTAAATTCATAAAACGCCAATGAAAAAAGCAGTTTCATAAAATGCCAATGGAAAAACATAGAATGTATCATAAAAGCACTGAATGTATCATAAAATGCAAATGGAAAATCACTGAATGTATCATAAAATGCAAATGAAAAAGCAGACAATGTATCATAAAAGCACTGAATGTATCATACAATGATAATTAAAAAACACCAAATGTTATCATGAAATGCAGATGAACTAAGCATGGAATGTATCATACAAATAAAACTGCAACAAGTGTAAAAAATGATACAGAATATCTGCCAGTAAATTTATATCATGGTTTATTTCATTCAAGTAAGTAATGTCCAGATCCTGCCACTTCATCAAATCACTGATGGCAGCTTTTTATAAAATGTCTGACATGATAAAAACAATCTTGCAGTTTGTACAGAGGTGAACATTTTCTACCATCTGATCATAGACCATCTGGTGAAAAGCTTTTCTTTTACTACTGAAATTTAGTGGCAACCTGAAAGTACAGTATATACTCACTTATGAGTCCAAATGCAAATTGCACAAGTCCAGATCTACTGTCACATAATGCGCTGGCAGATCTGGGTCTCTGCAGTAAGGAGTAATCAGTAGAACAAGCAACACAGACCCCGATCTGACAGCATGTTAAGCTACAGCAGATCAGGATCTTTGTTGTTTGCAGATTGACATGACTTTTAGGGAAGTATATGCGGTAATGAATATATATATATATATATATATATATATATATATATATATATATATATATATATATATATATATATATATATGTAGACACACACACAAAAACAAACACATTATTTCTGAAAATGGAGTAGTGACCTACTATTGAATGTTAGAACAATACCATCCAAAGAAAGTGACCTTGAAATTAGACAACATGAGATACTTTTGACAAGATATTACAAAACTAATCAGACATTATTTATAAAAAAGTTTCATCATTGTGAAGAATATGCTTTAAAAACCTGACTTGGGTGGAATTCTTAGCTGAAATTAGAGAATCATTTTCTTTAAAAAAAAATTCAACTTCCATCTACTTTCAAATGCAAGACTTCAAAAGTTAGAGTGTAGTCATTTGATGCATGGAACTCCTTTAAATGATTACCTACAAAATCTCATGATTGTGCAATTGACAGTACAAAAGATATGGATCTCAACAATAAAGTTTCAAACATTTAGTTTGACATGAAATAGTATTGTGACCTATGTTTATAACTTTATCTGGTTCTCTGAATGAATGAATGAACCCACATCATGCCATGAATGTTTTTCCAAGCAGTGTTTTTCTTCTTCTAAGTAATGAAGCTACAATAAAAGTTTAATGAGATTGTGAAAGTAGGTCACTATGCAGTTTATAAATACAATGAAAAAGTGTAGTACTAAAGATAAAAGCATTCATTAAGTTTCATGACTGTTTATGCTAAGAAGGGTGAGATATGAAGTTGAATGTAATGAACAGTCCAGGGCTGGACAAATCCACTTGTCCCATGCGTGTGCAAGAAGCTCAAATTATGCCAAGGTAAGCCTACTTATGCAAGGTGGTAGTACACGAGCATGTTCCCACCCCAAAAAACCTAGAGAGAGCAGGAGGGTGTGGAAGATAGCAGTTGTGTTTAGTTCATAATGCTGCTTGTTCTGCAAGTTCTATACTCGGCAAACTTCACATTATCAGCGCCTTTATTTAATTTTTATATGTACATGTATCAGTTACAAAAAATGTCTGCAGTTTCCTTCATCTATACAGCCTTTATTCCATGATACCCTGTCAAAGCCTTTCACTTCCATCTTGTAGTCAATGTCAAGGTCAGTCAAAAATTTCCTTGTCCATGATATATTAATGTAAATGATTACTACTGGAATTTCTTTAAGTCCTAACCTATCCACCTCCATCCACCCTAAGCATTTAGCTCACCACTGAAACCATGGACCAACTTTCTGGTACGATGAGATTTGCCAAATGTCCTGACTCTCAAAAGTTGCCTTGTCAAGGATTGTTTAATGCCTGTCACCAATTTTAAGGTGATAAGGTGACAACTGCTTAAAAACTTGAGATCTGTCACTGGTATGTCTGGAAAATGCAAGGCACTTCGCCTCTAATAATTAGACATGTGAATCTGATTAAAAGCCGATGTACCAAACATCTACCAATCACGTTTTATGCAGCAATTACAAGAAAATGATACATACCGGTACTTACTGTTTGGCGAAAATGAGACGGATAAAAATACGTGTTCTCAGCTCATTCAGGTGAGTAAATAAATTACAAAAAAAACCCCTCAAAAGTGACAACTCCTTTGGACCAAATGAAAGTTTTTGTTTTGAGAGGTTTTCGGTTAACATATACTGGGATCAATATTTGTTACAGTCTTTGGAGCCGAGAAGTTTTGGTTTACTGGGATGAAATTATGATATCAACGAAGGACAAATCAGGGACAGCCCAAAAATTCAATCTAAAGGGGATTCTGGTATATCGAGAGTTTAGATGGGACTTCACTGTACTTTGAAACCACTCATTTCACTCATATTAAAGCAAAAAGGGAAACTTGAAGCTTCCACAAACAAATATAATGAATCAGTTGCAAAGAAAAATAGCCAGCATGAAGTCATTGTGTATTAATGAGTATACCTGTCTATAATTTAAATTAAAATAATGGCCTCATTTCTGACTGCAGAAACGTTCAATCTAGCAGTTTGCCTTTCTCTTTTCGGCATCTATGCCTTCTATTCACCAGTTACCACTTCAAACCCTTCTTTTTTTCTCAGCTACATATTTATCATTTGTATCTATTAATATCTTTTATGATAACTTTCATTATTGGCACAACTATTTAAACAAAAAAAAATATAAAAGAAAGAACCAATAACCTGTTCATTCATAAATAATTCAAAGAATAATTATAACATAATTCAAAGAATAATTATAACATAATTCAAAGAATAATTATAACATAATTCAAAGAATAATTATAACATAATTCAAAGAATAATTATAACATAATTCAAAGAAAACAGCATTTATTTCACTACTTTAGTTTTAAACTTTCGTTGTGCTATTATGCTGTCATATTTTTGGGCATAAATCATCCAAGGGTAAGTTCATTTTGTATAACCTGTCTGGTCCTAGTCTTTGAAACACAAAATAAAGGTTACTGTGATCTAGTTTTGGGAAGTACATTCAATGAATACTATACTCTTCCATAGCCAGCATGAGGATTACAGTATTCAATAAATATTTATGACTGTTCATGCAAAATATTCATCAAATAAAGCAAAACTAATGCAAAATATTGGGCATTACCGACATTATTATTGTTGTTGCTGTTGTTGTTGTTGGGTTTAACGCCATTTTTCAGCACACGATAGGCTATACATGGCGGCCAGTATTAATGGTGGAGGAAGAATCCGGGAAAACCCCAGAAAGAACCACCGACCCACGAGAAGCTACTGGCAAGCTTTCTCACATACCCACACTGGCTGAATCCGAGACTCGAACCCACACAGACAGAGGTGAGATGGCAGTGATCCATAACGGAGAGCGCCTTAGACCACTCGGCCACTCGGGGCCCCCACCAACATTATTAAATACAACAATCAGATCAATACTATCGTAAAAGTTGTACTTAATGTTTCACCAACATTCTGAAGATCAAAGACAAACAAAATTACATTCAAGCAGCTTGTGTTGGGAAAGTCAATAATAAAGTTCAGACTAAAGTCCAAAGAAACTATAATAACATTATAAACAGAAGTTGAAAAATTTAACTTGGGCCTGAACAGCAGCTTAATGTGTATTTAATAAATATAAAAAACATTTTTACATAGCATGTTTTGATAATAGTACATAAGTCTCATAATACAAAATATTTTACAGCACAATTACAAACAGGTAAGGACATTCAGTTCACACTGTAAGCAGAACAGGTAAGGACAGTCACTACATACTGAAAGCACAACAGGTAATGACAGTAACTTCACACAAAGCATACAGGTAAGGATAGTCACTTCACACTGAAAGCATAACCAAAGAGCTGATTTGTCATATAAATAAAGAATAATGATCATAAATCTAATTTTTTATATCTTTTTTTGTACTGATACAAAACCTGCTACAGTCCATACTACATGCAAAAGATAACTTTATAGCTAATTTAATGTTAGAAATTATAAGACAATGTTATGACAGATTTCAACATATGAAAAATAATTATTTGTCATTTCCTTCTGAGGGAGAACATTCCTCAAACTGCTCTTATTTAAACCATCAAATGAATTGAAGCTGTACCAATGTCACTTTTTGCCGATTGTGCTGATACTGCATATAGCCGATTATTAAAATTGCCAATACTGATGAGACTGATTTTTTTATAACAATGACTAGTTCAAAAACATAAACCTATTAGTATAAAGGTATCTTGTCGTGTGAGTTATATCAAGGTTGTTTATGCGGCAAGTGAATTTGAACTTCTATACAAAAACAAACAGAAACCGGATAAGAAGTACATTGCAATTTATAGAAAACAACAATCACACAAACATAAAACTTGAAAAACTTTAAAACTAACAATGATAAAACTTATGGTTTGCCAATTCAAGATATAAATGAATGAAAATGTATTAAGCTAGTCTTTTAAGTTACGTTCAGTGATGCAGGGTGCCATTACTAGATTTCAATAAATAACTAAAAAATGGCAATAACGCTAGCCCAATAATAATTAAAATTAATAATAAGCATGCTTTAAGACTAAAGTTAGACGTCACTGTACACTGGCTGCAGCTAATTCTGAAAGAATAGTTGAGGTAGGGCGTATTTAAGCATCGTTGATATTTCTCCCTTCTTGCCAAGTAATGATCAAAAAAATCTGGCCTGTGCCACTAAACAGCTGCTCACTCAGAATGCTTGAAGGTGGTGCAGACAAATACCGTCTAGCTAATTTGGCCAAGTAGGGGAACTGAAACCTGTGGCAACAGAGGGCTGGCCAGATACAATTCAAGCATTGTGTCAATGGCATCATCCAGGTGGGTTGTTTCGTTGACGGTATGGACAGGTTTGTCACAGGCCACAGAAAACAAATCCCGGAGATGCGACATTGATGGTTCAGTGGCGTTTGTTTCAGTTTCAGTTTTCTTTCTGGGGTTGGAGGTTCCTCCTGCTTGTCAGCTAACGCAACTATGATGCATTCAACTCTAAGCCATTCTTTGGTTCTGGTCACAAGTAATTCTTTGCTGAATAGGTGATGAATCGTGGCCAAAACAATCTTCTTGTTGCTGGCAATGTCAGCAAAGCATGTGTTTAGTGACGTCAACATATCACGGTGCATAGTCTGAAAACCATGACTCGCTTCATGTTCTCAAGTCAGCAACTTTTGGAGTTTTTTCAGCATAGGAAGAATGACGGATACTGATGTTTGGCTATCACTTACTTCCTTGTTAATGTCCATGAATGGGCCTAATGTTTCCACAATATTGTTAATCAAGATCAACTGTTGAGCTTTTTAGGCTAGGCAGGTTATAGAGAGTAGCCTAAACCCCCAAGACTTGTTTTTATTCATATAACGAAGCCAACATATTGCATCTAGAATTTCAGCGTGTCTGGACATCCTGGATGAGTTTCTTATGGGCAATCCCAAATTTTTCCTGCTGCTCTTTGAGCTGCTGTTGTGCCAGGATGGAGTGCTGGAACTTGCTGACTATGGATTGTGAAATCGCCAAAACATCTTTGACAGCTCACTGAAAATCTTTTGTTAGCCAGTGTGCCTAAGAGTCAACAAGGCTACGTCAATGGACAGGTCTGGCCATGCATCAGAGGTCAAACTAAGGTCAGATTGGGCAGAAACTAAATCACGCACCTTGCTTTGTATCGCCTTATGCATGTCAGGTATCAAAGATGTGGAAAAGTACTTCTGTCTTGGAATTTTATAGCTTGCTTCTGCCTTGGCCATCAGATGTCAAAATCAAATGTCTTCAGCAACAGAACATGGTTGCACATCTACTGCCACGAGTTCTGCAATAGCTTTGTGCCAATTAATAGCTCTCGGGTCGTCAAATGCAAATGGCTGCTTCCGGTTCAGCATCAATAGTTAGAGTATGAGGAGTTGCTGCAGCTACTGAGTTTAACTGTGCAGCATTCTTTTCTTTTTTATCTGCCAGAAACAGGCCATGTTCGATGATGTGCATGTAGCACAAGTGCTGGTCAAGATTTGATGTCGTATAGTTTTTAGAATCCTTTCCACCTCTGGAAATGCATGCTTTGCAAAGTGTACAATTTACTTTGGATTCGTCAACTGCATTTACTATGTAGTAATTCCGGACTAAACTTCAGTGTTTCGAGTTCAAAATTATGCATAATCTTGGTAGTATATTTAATAGTGTACAATCGCTAGTCAATATTAATAATCCAATCAATTTAGTCTCTTGAAACAATGCTTTAAATCAAGTAAAATACTACTAAGTTGTCCACATGGCTGGCTGGATGCATGTACCATGCTGCAAATCGCTCACTGAAGCAGCTCAGCAACTCGGGTATCAAGGGCTAACGTCGCTGGCACTGGCATGACAAAATCATATTTGTATGTCAACGTTCAGCCGCTTCAGCGTCCGACTGCTATTCGTTGATTAGCATCATTGCAGTACCAGCTAAATAACAGATTAACTATAGTGAGTCATAGTTTCTTAGCAGTTGGAAATTTCACTAGCTATCTAATCTGCCTAGCTATCTGCTAATGTGTATGCTGTAAGTTCAACTGCCACACAAGGCCTCAATGGCTGGTTGGCTGCTCTGACTGAGACGAGTGCATGAATGGTATTGATAATTTTTTGTGTGTAGACAAAAAGCGGTCGTTTACAGCAAGTGTGTTAAAAAGTATTTACTTTTTAGAATATATTGTCTTTCAATTAACCCTCAAATCAATTGTTTATTCCTTAATTTCCACTATTTAATTCTATTTAAAATTTAAGCCATATCAACATTAATGACTCTAACACTCAGCTTGACCAATTACAAGGTGAGCGGATGATAATTGTTAATAATATAACTTTTAAGATTTCTTTGACAGGTGTGTTTGGAAATAAAAATCACTCATCTCTAATGATTAACCACCAGGAGGATTTTGTTCCAGGCATGAATGACAGACCGAAAATGTTGCACTCACAAGTAGTGTTCATGATCTCCAGGCATGAATGAATGATGGACCAAAAATGTTGCACTCACAAGTAGTGTTCACAATCTTTTGTGAATAAGACAATTCGAGGAGAATAATACTACATAATGCTTGGCAAACAATTAAACGGAAAAATTCTCCAGCTCAAAAGTCAACTTGTCAAATATTTTGATGCATGTCACTGATTTCATGGTGACTAGATGATAACTCAAGTAAATGGATAAAATAAGTGTTCACAAATCTGTCAGCTGTGAGTATAAATAAATCGTTACAAACAGTCTAGCTTTCAATATTATTGATGTAGTTGATGAAATGAGTCTGCTATCTTATCTATGCAAAAACAAAAAGAATTTCCTTAAAGTATCCCATGCTATTTTATCTTATTTGTTTACTCGTGGCAGGATAGTATGTTCTGGAAAAGCTTAAATTTTCCCATCCGCTTGCCCTTGGCATGCTTACACTTATAAAATGTAAAATTCCCTGTATATCTACGTACCCCAAACCATGACTTTATGGCCATCTGTTCTAGAAAAACGGACTGCTACTCAAGCAAAGGAATAAAAAGACTTTCAAAAATTAACATCCAGGTTAGTCCCAATCTAAATATACTATAATTCTGAAACCAGAGTGTAATCAATGATTACATGGCTTATATGTACAAAGCTTTTAGTTCTTGTTATTATGGGATTTAATGCAATTTTTCAGCACAAGACAGGCTATACATGGTGGCCAGTATAACTGTTGGAGGAAGAACATGGAAAAACAGGGGGAAGAATTAATGACCCATGAAGCTACTGGCAAGCTTTCTCATGTACCCACATTGGCTGAGCCCGAGACTTGAACCTGGCAGACAAAGGTGAGATGGCCGTGATCCAAAATATTGTGCGCTTTGGACCACTGGCCATTTGCCCCCACCCCACCCATTTTTAGTGGTCATGAGCAGCCACAGTAAGCATTAAAACCATGCAAAAATATTCAGATTAACAAGATACTAACAATCAAATGCTGAGCCCTTTCCATTTTGCACAACTTTTTATCTTTACATTCAAACTTTGATTTTTAAAAAAAATTGAAATATTTAACTATGAGTTATTCCTATGTAGCCAGTATTGCATAAACATACCATTACGCCAATACTCGTACATACATCCACATAATACTGTAATTGAGCATAACAGACTAAAACAATAAAAAAGAACATTCTTTTCCATGATATCATAGTAGAATGACTGTCCTGAATTAGGAAAAACCTGAGATTAATGTTGTTTATGAGATTTAAAAAAAACAGTTCTTAAAATCTGCTTCATAAACTATTATCATTGTCAATTAAGCCAAATTTTAATAGGTGACTCACAGGTTCTGAATAACTTCAGGGTTGCATTTAGGATTTAGTAAATTTGGGCACTGACATCGTTTAAAGATGAAAAAGGGCAACTAATCGAGTCAAGCTGGGTCTTTACAATAAGGAATAAAAAAGTAACTAAAAATGAAAGCAGAACAATAGTGTTATAATGTATTTTTTTAAAACTGGTGTTAAAAAACAAAAATGAAAATCCACTTTCTTTTTTGTTATATCATGATTTAAACTTTTTAAAATATTGTTTTTACACATGCAAGTAAAAAATACGTAGCCAGTCTGCATTTCCACCATAAAGTCATTCACTCTCATGTCCATCCTTAAGTTTTGAAATGGCTTTGAATTTCTGACAATGAAGAACCTCCAACAATACAGTCAGTACAGACTTGTTCTTTGAAAGAAATTGTGTATGATGCACTTGCATTATTATCATCAGTGTCTACATCCATTACTATCATCAGTGTCTACATCCATTACCATCATCAGTGTACATCCATTACTATCATCAGCGTCTACATCCATTACTATCATCAGTGTCTATGTCCATTACTATCATCAGTGTCTATGTCCATTAATATCATCAGTGTCTATGTCCATTACTATCATCAGTGTCTACATCCATTACTATCATCAGTGTCTATGTCCATTACTATCATCAGTGTCTATGTCCATTACTATCATCAGTGTCTACATCCATTACCATCATCAGTGTCTATGTCCATTACTATCATCAGTGTCTACATCCAGTACTATCATCAGTGTATACATTCATTACTATCATCAGTGTCTACAGCCATTACTATCATCAGTGTCTATGTCCATTACTATCATCAGTGTCTACATCCATTACTATCATCAGTGTCTATGTCCATTAATATCATCAGTGTCTATGTCCATTACTATCATCAGTGTCTACATCCATTACTATCATCAGTGTCTATGTCCATTACTATCATCAATGTCTATGTCCATTACTATCATCAGTGTCTACATCCATTACTATCATCAGTGTCTATGTCCATTACTATCATCAGCATCTACGTCCATTACTATCATCAGTGTCTATGTCCATTACTATCATCAGTGTCTATGTCCATTAATATCATCAGTGTCTATGTCCATTAATATCATCAGTGTCTACATCCATTACTATCATCAGTGTCTATGTCCATTAATATCATTAGTGTCTACATCCATTATTATCATTAGTGTCTATATCCATCACTATCATCAGTGTCTATGTCCATTACTATCATCAACGTCTATGTCCATTACTATCATCAGTGTCTACATCCAGTACTATCATCAGTGTCTACATCCATTACTATCATCAGTGTCTATGTCCATTACTATCATCAGTGTCTACATCCATTACTATCATCAGTGTCTATGTCCATTACTATCATCAGTGTCTACATCCATTACTATCATCAGTGTCTACGTCCATTACTATCATCAGTGTCTACGTTCAGTACTATCATCAGTGTCTATGTCCATTATCCAGATTGATCAAGGCATAGATTGAAATCTGCTGGCTCATAATAATGTGGTTGTCCAACAATACAAGACCTTGACCCTGATAAAGATATGTATTGTTGGCTGTCAGGTAACATCTTCAAAATCAGTGCCATGTAGCTCTGTTTCTGGATTTAACTACACTACATATATCATTAACTGTATTTCATATTTATACACACTGCATTCATATTTATACATACTGCATTCATATTTATACATACTGCATTCCTTAAATACCTAACTGCCCACAGCTTCCTTCCTCTATCAATCCTTTATTTCATATGAAACATTGATGGACTGTTGTTTCCTTGTAGTCAATGTGAAGTTAAGTCTCACATTTTCTCATGCAGATGAATGCACTACTTAATGCAAATTCTGACAAATAGGAAATAAATATTTATATTTTAACTCGTGAGTAATAGTTAAATTATATAATAATTATAATATCTATACATATATGGAACTTGTCAAGTTTCACGTCCAAAACTAGCTTCAGTCAATTTGTGAGCTCCAAATATACCAAGAATGACAACTCTGAACAATCAGTGTGTCAAAGGTATATATAATGTATGCTGCTGATTGCAAGGTGGCTAGGTGATAATGATTAACAATCTAACTCATGATGTTTCTTTGACAGGTGTGTTTGGAAATAAAAATCACTCCTCTCTGAGAGTTAGCCACCTGAAAATCTTGCACCCACAAGCAGTGTTTATCATTTATTAAGTGATTTTTATGAGAATGATACATACATACTGTTTGAAAAATAATTAAATGGCTAAAAATAAGTGTTCTCAAATCATTGTAAAAGTTTGCTATAGATTGTTTATTGGCATGTTGCCCATTTCAAGGTGAAAATTAGAAGACATGAAAGCAGAAGCATACATGCAAGTGAACACAACACTTCCCAGAAAAAAAAACCAACAAAAAAACGAGTGAATTTACTGATGCTGGAATATTTCAGTGAGGGACTAGGTTTTACCTTCATTTTCATACTGGATTTGATACTAAAATCTGCATGATAACTTGAATTTTAAGTGGAAATCTAGATAAAGAAAAATCTCAATTTTAATGATGTATTATAATATGATTAAAAGTTAAGTTAAAATTATAAAGTTAATGACACAGTTCTGTTCTTGGCTGCTTAAGTTTTCAGTTTAAAGTCTGTTACCAAAATATCACTCTCTCTTAAAAATCTAGCCATTTCCAAATACCTTATCTATATCTTTTTTATACATGTATATGTCTGTCTTTGCACTTCTAACTATATCTCTATTCTAAACCTTCCTTTCTTCCCTCTACATATCTATCCACATGTACTATTTACATCTTTTCTGATAACTTTAATTATTGCCATACTGTTTTAAGGTGCACACACAAATAAAATGAAAGCCCTAGATCTTTTGTAAAGAGGTTTCTTTCAAACATCATAGTTTTACACATTATTTTTTTCTTTATTTCTTTTACATTTATTGTGATATTTTGTTGTCATATTTTGGTAAAAGCTCAAATCCCCAATGAGCAAGTTCAATGTTCGAGGCAGCCACCTTATGCAAACTAACTTTTATAAAATTTCTGAAAGCCCTGATGGGTGTAGTACTCATAAAAATGCACACCATCATGTAGTTGATAGTCAGTGAAGTGTGAAGTAAGGGTCCCAGTTATCTACTTTTGTTGTTGTTGTTGTTGTAGGGTTTAACGCCATTTTTCAGCACACGATAGGCTATACATGGCGGCCAGTATTAATGGTGGAGGAAGAGCCCGGGAAAACCCCAGAAAGAACCACCGACCCATGAGAAGCTACTGGCAAGCTTTTTCACATACCCACATTGGCCGAATCCGAGATTCGAACCCATGCAGGCAGAGGTGAGATGGCAGTGATCTGTAACGGAAAGCACTTTAGACCACTCGGCCACTCAGGGCCCCTATCTACTTTGTGACAAAGGTGTAGTACTGGTCAAGATGCATCCCCTCACTGAGTTTTATGATTGTTAGGTATAACAGTGTCTATATATGGTGCAAAAAATCTGAGCTAAATATGGAAACTTAAGCAAGAACATACATTACTATTGTACATGTACAAAGTTAACCCCACAGAGACCCTCCAAATGGGGTAGGTGCTATGAGACCTATCTCAAATTTCTGCCTGGGACAGAGAAAGAAAGAATAAATGGTTGAGAGGAAGAGAGGGTGTCCATATATGCCAGCTGTGCAGACCCAGATCTGCCATCATATAATGCGCTGGCAGATCCGGGTCCGGACAATAATCAGTAAAATAAACAACACAGACCCTGATCTGCAGGCACATTATACAATGGGAGATCAAAATCCTTGTTGTTTGCAGTTTGACTTGGTTTATAAGCAAGTATATATACTTCTTGATCTCATGGCTCCATCCCTGGGACATGACCCAAAGGCCAGCAGCGATGTAAGGATAAAAAGAATTTTGGGACCATCTAATATTCCAAATTTTAAATGAATCTGTTAAATGTTTATTACAACATAAGACATGGAATGAAAACTTTAAAGTATCCTACATACTGACATGGTGGCTCCACCCAATAACATGACCCTGGGGTGATATTACATTTTCAATATGAAGTGAACTGTTTAAAGGATTTCTTAAAATACATGTGATCAAAATACTTTAACCAGAGAGCACTGAACATGCCCTTTTTGATGCTATGGCCCCTCCCATAGACAGAACCCAGGGACAGAAGTAATGAAAATACTTTAACAAAGGAGTGTTGTATATGTCCTTCTTGATGCCACCACCCCCAACCCCCCGGACAGGAGTGGTAAAATCAAATGAAGTATGTGTCTGTAGATGTTATACTCTAAACATGAACTATCTTGCATCGGATTTTATTTTAACCAAAATGTGTTCCCAATGTAACAGAGTGAATTTTGCAGATGTCATTGTAACATATAGCAATTTTACACTGATGCATGTAAATAGGCAACAGATTAAATATGTGGTATGTATAAAGATGCTAGTATTTGTGTAAATATGGTAGAGACTTGCTTGAATATGAATGAGGTTCAGTTTGTCATGTGAAACTACACTGGGTAATGATTGGGTATTGTTATCAAAATGCCAAGGGTTGAAATATTGCAGAAACAATATTTGCACTTGTTCAAATATTTGTCAGAAGTTGAAACTTTGCAGATATCTGTATTTTTAAGCTAAGTGAGAATCTAAAAAATTTTAAACCTGAAGGCGTGTGTATTAACAGTGGTGATTAGATAAACCAAAGTTCCCTTGGTAAGTTAACAGTTTGGGGTGCTGTTTCCCACGAAATTGTTTTGTTTTAAAAATCAATTACACTACAAAATGAGACGGGGCCCCGAGTGGCCGAGTGGTCTAAAGTGCTCTCCGTTACAGATCACTGCAATCTCACCTGTTTGCGTAGGTTTGAGTCTCGGATTCAGCCAATGTGGGTATGTGAGAAAGCTTGCCAGTAGCTTCTTGTGGGTTGGTGCTTCTTTCTGGGGTTTTCCTGGGTTCTTACTCCACCATTAATACTGGCCGCCATGTACAGCCTATCGTGTGCTGAAATATGGCGTTAAACCCAACAACAACAACAACAAAAACAACAAAATGAGGCAGTCTAGTTTTTGCATGAAGCGAAAGATCTTGACTCTGGGAAGAATATGAAGCCCTTATAAAGACTGTCCAAGGGATATGTAGTTCAGGGTCTATGAGGGACACATAACCAGCAGTGTAACAAGAGGGTTATGCTAAAGGGATCCCCCCCCAAAGCAAAAAGATACTGCGTCTTAATTTCACATATAATTTTTCTTCGATATGATTCTTAAGATCAGGGTTTGAATAGATTTGTCTTAAATAATATATGAATCATGAATAATAAGAACTGATCAGAATATTAGGTTTGTAGGATGTTTCCTGCAGAGGAATTGTTAGAAATAGTTTAGATAACCTAAGAAGTGATTTTTTTTAAAAACTCTGTTTAACTATGATGTGAATTCTTTTAACCTATGAACTGGTTGCATTAACATGTGAGCAACACTATGGGCTATATGTTATTTATGGATCAGTAATATGTGTGCTGGGTCCAGTATTTAGTTCAAGATAGTGATTAATAGTTCACATTGCAGGGGCTAAATTTTCATTAACCCTTTATCTCATAGAGCATAGTTACAAAGTGCAGCGTGCTATAAATAGAACACCTGTTACCTATTCGACTCCATACGCATAGGCCTGCCTGTTAACTGTTAAGCAATGTAGTTTATGTTACATTTAACAGCAATTTTAACCATTTTACATTTTTGGTACACATCTATTATGTGTGGAAAAATGTAAGAGTAAAGTCCAATTGTTATAGCTGTGTAATTATTTTTCACAGAAGAATTTTTGATGTGCTTTAAAATCTTGAGAGAACTTTTTCACCGTCAAGTCAATGAGAAAGCGTGACCTACTGTAGCTGCCATTTCTCAAATTTACAAGTTTTTTGTCCACGTCTACATCACTAAGTCATCTGAATTTGATAATTTTTAAGAACTAATTGCTGCCAACATCAATATCAGAGCCTTTACCTAAGTTACTGAAGCTTTCATAGTTGTGATTCTAACTGTGAAAACTTCGTAAGTACTGAATGAAATCTGCGACCTCTATTTTGGAGAGTGGAGATTATGAACCAGTTACTTTAAAAAGCAGATATCGACCAGAGCACAAACAGTGACCATGTGATCTGACGTAATTGTCATTCACAGAAATGAATGTAGTATTTAATAGGGGGTATTCCCCGAAGGTGGCCCTACAAAAACTGGCTTGAAATGGCTGTTGTTTATAGCAGACATCAAAAGGCGCTTCCACATGAATGGAGTAGAGATGTCAAAAGGCGCTTCCATGTGAATGGAGTAGAGGTGTCCAAAGGCGCTTGCATGAGGTAAAGGGTTAAGCGAGAGAAGACTATGCTATTGATCAATTAGTAATTGTAACTAGTTCTACTGGAGAAATACATTAATTTATACTTTACTAGGTTAGTTGTCTATGGAAAGAGAGAAAATCGAGTGTACATACACAATTAAGGCACTGTTGTATTGAATGCATGGTTATGATCTGCAGCCAATTAGCATTACATGTCTGTTGTCAAATATGCTATTCTGAGTAATGTATAAGCAGTTCAGCGTTTAAAAAAACAATCAAACGGTTAGGATATATTTATTTTATTTAACCATGAAGAAAGCTTTTGTAAGAGTGAACAACCAGTATAATAGACTAGATGACAGAGAGGCCACAGTGACACATGGATTGGCCAGAGGGAATAAGAGTGTTCCTGTGCAAGTCGACACCAGCCAACCAGCTATGTTGATTCGCAAGAGAGACCAGCATATCTATCAGGTTATGAAGACACACCAGACAATTTAAAGTTCAAAACACTCACTCAATTCCATGATAAGATTTGTCATATCTATGAAAAACAGAATTGCTAATTGCATTTTAGCATTTCGAGTTAATTTATTTTCTGGCAGAGGTGCATCCTATAATTACCGAAGTCTTGTACAATTTTATTTTGTTTATCAAATTAATTTGTTATATTCTGCATACAGGGGCTCATGTTGTTTTTTTCTATATCTCTGCTCAGATCTTCATTTATTCCATCCATTTATTTCACATTTAATATATGCTCAATCCGGGCTGCAACATCACAGGTGATCATCCTAAGACATCAATAAATCACCATCAAAGGAAAAGAAAGACCCACCACACCACCATTATTACTGACAATAAGGCCACACTCAAGTGCAGAATCTAGGGACAGGAGTGGTACTATGGTGAGTGTAATACATGGTTTTATTATATTCCAATTCTTTAGTGTTTAGGATAAGGAGCTCCAGAAAAAAACAGTAATGAAAAAACTCAGATGCTGGGACAACAGTGGTGCACTAAGACAAGGGGAATATGTGATGATATTTATATTCAAAATTTAAAGTGAACTGTGTCAAAGGGATCAAGAAAAAACGTGGCAAAACATTCTGCTTAAAAACCAAACTCTGTCCAATCATAATTTTAGACCCTATGGCCACCCAGGAGCTATCAGTGGTGCTGACAGAAGGCAGCATGTGATGATATTATATTCCAAATATAAAGTGAAGGCAAAGTTAGGCAATGGGTAACTGAGCTACAAGTGTTGGAAAAAACTTAGATAGAAAAGTATCCCAACACATCCAATCAAAATATGGCTGTTCAAATCTGAACACTGTTCCAACATAACCGAGACAAGGGGAGCACATAATTTGAATGGACTGATAAATAATCAATTTTCCATTGTCAGTCCATGTTCGCACAAATACCTTTCACTCAAATACACTAGTACTGGCTTCACTCTGGTACACAGTCATACTTTCAATGTTAAACTTACAAAGTATTCTTTCTAGGTCGATTGTAACCACTATTTTCAGCAGATGTACAATGCACCACACTATTAGTTAGTTGGCATTATATACTAAGGGGGGCAGCACATGAAATTCAAAAGATGTTGCTAGGACAAAGCACCAATATAGCTGTTTGATCAGCCAAGGTGTAGATAGGGTTATCGGAACCTTGGCTGGCAAAGATGAGGGGCCATATACAAAGTCCAAACCACAAACCCACAAACTGAAAACCAAGTGCTGTTAATATAATGCCCTCATTTTGAATGCCATCACCACAGATACAGCCACAAACCCACAAATTGAAAACCAAGTGATGTATACATGTGTCTTGGAGACCATCACCAAAGACCCAGCCACAAACCCACAAACTGAGAACCAAGTGTTGTATTCCTCTGTCTTGGAGACCATCACCAAAGACTCAGCCACAAACCCACAAACTGAGAACCAAGTGTTGTATGCCCTCATCCTGGAGGCCATAAGAGACTTGACCACACATCCACAAAATCGACAACATGCATATAAATGGTGCTTGCCCCTATCTTGATGGCATAAAAGGACTGATGACCAATAAAACTAACTGTACTTATACAGTACTAATTTGTGACAATTTAACTTAGCACAAAAATACCACGTTATATACATTGTTGTTAGTTCTCATCAGAGCTGCCTGTTACATGACAATACATTACTGTCCTGAAGGTTGATGGCGTATTTCCTACTGATGTTTAGTTTAAGTCCAGGTGACTATCCATAATGAGATCAATATTATAAAAACAGGTACAAGGCAATTCTAGGCTATTTACCAACCACACTCCCCAACAGCAACTGACACAGTAGTGTTAAGTTCTACCTGTCAATCATGCTGTCAGGAAGTTACTCATGCCAATCAGTTAATCAGATCCCAGCAAGGAGCAAATGTCCTCAGTGGCAGATAAATTCAAACTGAACCTAGACAAGTTCTTTCCCCTTTTATGAGATGTTTCAGCCTATATATTTATGTATTTAGACTCCTAAAAAAGCATTCTGATGCATGAAACCAGAAAGTGATATTGTCACATGGTATGCAATGGTATCTGCAGTATTTCTGTGGTTCATATTCATTAATCATAAATTTTCTTTCAAGATGACTGCTTTCTTTATAACAGGAAGTTTTGCATGATATCACCCAGTCTATCCTGACTAAAATGTCAGTGCAAAGACTTTTCCCAAAGTTGAAAGTACAAGCAAATTAGTTCAGTCATCAGTTGTCTTGTATATATAATACATGTACTGTGAAAGGTTTTTTTACTACAATCTTTGGTCATGTGAAATAAGTATTTACCTCGGAAAATTTAGTCATTTCATTAGAACTGATGTACAAAGCTAAGAAAAAAAGGACTAAAATACAAATTTCATTCTGATTCAAAGCAAGAAATATGCATATATAACTAATGAAAAATCTGCAAGAAAGACTGACAATATCATCACTTTAATTTCAAAGAATGTATCACGTACAATATGGATGTGTGAAATAACAAGAAATCATAATCTGAAACATCTTGAGATCTGAAAGACATGAATATATGACCTATGACATTGAAAGTGGAAAAATATCGAGAAAAATGATAAAATAAAAACAAAAATTTGCAAATTCTTACCAAATTCCTCAAGAATAAATATTCCTCCTTTCTGCGTGAAACATTTCCTGATACGACCTAGCTCTATAAATGACTGAAAATAAAATCAAAAGCAAAAATAACTATGCAGTAAAGTGATGTACCACTTGTGACAAAATTGGAAGCACTAGTGATGTGTGGAAGCACAAAGGAAGCCCAATATTCAATCCTGAAACTTGTTTATTTAATTGTGTATAATACCAACCAAATGCATGAATGCACCCACATCTGTCATTATGTAAGACTGCTAGGAGATCAGGGTCGATGATGACGATTATAAACAGTATAAACTCTAAACTGACTGTGCATTATGGGATAGCTAGTCTAGGTACTCTATGCTGTTTGTAGTATGGTAAACGTGTGTGTTGATCAATATGTAAATATTCACATTACATACTCTACATTATTTGCAATTATTTATGCATCACGACAGAAATTTGTTCCAAAAGCCTTAGCATTGTATATTATATCTCAGTTTACTGTTCAATGGATCAAAATACTATTTACACTATTGCAGACCAAATTCTGA
Organism: Sinohyriopsis cumingii; assembly: GCA_028554795.2. NCBI lineage: Eukaryota > Metazoa > Mollusca > Bivalvia > Unionida > Unionidae > Sinohyriopsis > Sinohyriopsis cumingii. Next base: position 68,337,043 of record CM068836.1, read on the forward strand.
TTGGCAAAAAATGTTACAGTTCCTACAAGAAAGAAAAAATTATTTGAAAATGGTTTGAATTTTCATTTCAAATGGAATTTGGTATATAATTGCAAGATTAATGGATATTACTTTCTTTGAAGTTAAGATTCTCATATGCCATCAAATAACCGATTAAAATGAACATAAAGATGTGATTGTTAATACTATATTACTTGTGTCCAACTATTCAAACCTGACCTAGTTATACCTTCACAATTTTCTTAGTGAGTGTGATTTGTTCGTAACTATTTTATTTTATCTTTGGATCAAGTCAAAAATACTGATGCAGTTTATTATTCATAAGATATGTATTTTTTTGTGTAATGACAGACGACCATAGGAGCAGTGAGAAAAAAAATTAAAACCTTGTTCCCTTGAGGACATGGACTTTGTCCCAGCTGAGAAGATGAAACCATGGTAAAAAAACAAAACCATGCCTCTGGTTTGAAATTAAAGTTTTGGAGTAATTAACTATGAAAGGGTTAATTACACTACTAATAAACAAGTTGTAGCCAGAATTGACTGAAGTAATTTTCAAATGAAGCAGGTTTATATATATATATATATATATATATATATATATATATATATATATATATATATATATTGAAATTGGGACTTCCAATATGGCACATGTGGTATGCAAACTTCAAAGATCTATTAACAGTTACAAATAATAATAAAACGTGTCTAAGAAAAGTGACTAGCTAAAGCAACTAAAAGGGAAGGAATGAAGCAACAAATGACAGACAAACCTGACAAAAAACAAAAACAGGACAGATTAGTCGGTCACAAATGAGACAGTCAATTCATCACAGTACCATACCTCAAAATCCTGAACCAGAGGGGAGAGCATAGAAGGGAAGAAAGAAAAGATAAAAATTAAAATGCCATCACTGTAACAGCTGTACAACATGGCAACATTCCAGCACCAGGGGATATTTGAATACATGTACTTATATAATTCCTGTATTCCTGAAACTTGTGGGCACATATCTTAATATCAAGCTCTGATTTTCTAAATGCTGAGAATAAAGTTACAGAAATTTTGGTCAAAACCTTTTTTCTTTGCTTGTTAAATTTATATCCATCCATGTATCAATCTAAATCTGCAGATTTTGACCTCAATTCCAAGCTTGGTGCTCAAAGTTTGAAGATCACAGGGCTTTTCTCTATACATAGTAAAAAATCAAACTTTTCAACCATTATTTTAAGATGCAAAAGGTTTTTAATGTTGTTTTATACATCTTGATAAAGCTTGCCTGAAGTATGGATAATCTAAAGACTGCAACCATATTTATCAATGTGTAATGTGCAACCAATGGTTTATATCAGGGACCTATCTGCCATCACATCGTATGGCCACTCATTATAAGGTGCCTTGATATAACACTGTTTCTATATATAACACTAGTATATTCATGGATACCTATGCCCAATTAACAGACAACTATGAGGAAAGTAGATCAAGTTTTGCCAGTGCATTATCAAGGTCTATACGGTTGGTTTGAAAATTTTAAATTATCTCTGTATAAAATTGTTCTTCATACAGGACAGGTACATTCATCTATACATATGCTTAACAAACTGTCAACTGTGAATGAAGTACCAGTAGACCAAGATTTTAATGAAGACCAAGATTTTAATTAATTTGATGAAGATTTGCATGAAGACCAAGATTTTAATGAAGAAGACCAAACTTTTGATGTTTAGAAATAATTTACAGTAACTCATAATAAGGCTATTTCTTTTTAACTGCCGAGTGTTGGAACAATCTCTGATATTTCGAGCAAAGTGTTGGAACAATCTCTGATATTTTGAGCAAAGTGTTGGAACTATGTCAGATATTTTTGAGCAAAAAGATTTTCAAAATAAGCTACTGTCTTGGCCATACTGGACATAAGACTGGCACCATTTTCACTGATGACAAGGTAGACATCAGTAAAAGACTTAGTGAAAACCTTACATTGATATGATGTTTTGTTCAGGAGTTTTAGCAATAATAAGATTTTAAAGGTGGCTGCTGTTGTAGCCATACTAGATGACAGATTGGCACCACTTTCATTTAGGACCAACTAGACATCATAAGCTGGTCTATGACGATGCTGATATAACCATCCATTCAGTTGCAGTAACTATAACAAGAGTTTCAAGATGTCTGCTGTGGTGGCCATACTGGATGTCCCGGTGGTACCATTTTAACTTAGGACCATTTAGACATTGTAAGAATTCTTCTGGTGAAAATCCCATGCCAATAGGATATTTCCATTCATGAGTAGTAGCAATAATATTTCAAAGATGTTGGCTGTGGTGACCCTACTGGATGTCAAATCAGCACGATTTTCATTAAGAAAAAACCATGTCAGCATAACAATCTATCCAGCTTGAGTGGCAAGAGCAAGGTTTTCAAGATGGCCACAATAGCAGCCCTGACAGACTATAAAATTGATAACTTTTTATTTAATTCTGTTTCATGTCATAAGATGCTGTTTTGTATTTAAAAAAACAAGTCAGTATGACAATCTATTTAGCTAGAATAGCAATGACAAGATTATCAAGACAGCCATCATAGCAGCCATGACATACATCACATCAGCAGCTTTTCATTTAAGACCATTTACATGCCACAAGAAGTCTGTTAGTAAAATCTCATGTCAATATGACCATCAATGCAGGAGTGGTGATAGGATTTTGAAAATGCTGCTCTAATGGCCATGCAAGATGTCTGATAGGCACCACTTGTTTTAGGACTATCAACACATCATAAAAAGCATTTCTGTTGAGATCCCATGTCCATTTCAATCATCCATTCTGGAATAAAAGCTGTAACTAAATTTTCAAGATGGCTGCTTTACTGAATGCTTGAGGGGCCACCACTTTCAGCAACCTGACCTCAGTATGAAACTGTTTTCCAAGTGTCATGAATTTCCTCCAAGCAGTTTAGGATACGTAGCGACAACAACTGTGAACAGCTGATGAACGTAACACCACAGAATAAGCTCTTTTGGTCCAGTTAGATCAAGAGGAATAGTAGTAAAAACTATGAATGGTCACAAATGCTGAGCTATCACATAAGCTCATTTGGTCATCAATCAGTAAAGATAAAAAGTACAGTTTTTGTAAAAAAAATTGGAAACAGTCTAGTTTTACTAACCAAAATCTGGTTATTCCCATCATAAAATACCAAATAAACCAAACTTTAAAAATGACTGCCTTTAATAGACCAATAAGGCATAAAAGCTGGTAGGTCTTGCCATATAGTTTTGGTGATTTTTTTCAAATAGCAAGGTGAAGTGATCACCCTAACACTCCCCATGCTAAGGCATGATGGGATTTCTCAAGTTAAATCAAACATCTAACACCACAGGGAGGGCTGAATACATAAGATGGTGAAGGAAATGAGTATCCAATGGAAACCAACATGCCATTGATGGATTTTATAGATACATCACCTCTATACTGTTTGCTGGACTCCACCTACAGTGTCGCTTCAGCAAATTGGAGACCTGCTGCTTTTGTACCTTCTTGTTCATCAAAGCTAATACATGCTTGGCCATCAAGATTTACACCCACTTGGTCATTAAGGCTTCCACCCTCCTGGCCATCAAGGCTTATATCCGACTGGCCATCAAGGCCCATCAAGGCTTATATCCGACTGGCCATCAAGGCTTATACCCACTTGGACTTCAAAGCTTATATCCACTTGTTCATCAAGGCTTATACCCTCTAGGCCTTCAAGGCTTATACCCATTTGAGGCTCAAGACTTACATCCTCTTGATCATCGTTCATCATGGCTTATACCCACTTGGCCATCAAGGCTTATACCCACTTGGCCATCAAGGCTTATATCCACTTGGCCATTAAAGGTTACACCCTTTAGGCCATCAAGGCTTATAGCCATTTGTGGCTCAAGACTTACATCCTCTTGATCATTGTTCGTCAACGCTTATACCCACTTGGCCATCAAGACTTATACCCACTTGGCCATCAAGACTTATACCCACTTGGCCATCAAGGCTTATACCCACTTGGCCATCAAGGCTTATACCCACTTGGCCATCAAGACTTATACCCACTTGGCCATCAAGGCTTATACCCACTTGGCCATCAAGACTTATACCCACTTGGCCATCAAGACTTATACCCACTTGGCCATCAAGACTTATACCCACTTGGCCATCAAGGCTTATACCCACTTGGCCATCAAGGCTTATGCCCACTTGGCCATTAGAGGTTACACCCTTTAGGCCATCAAGGCTTATACCCACTTGGCCATCAAGACTTATACCCACTTGGCCATCAAGGCTTATACCCACTTGGCCATTAAAGGTTACACCCTTTAGGCCATCAAGGCTTATACCCACTTGGCCATCAAGACTTATACCCACTTGGCCATCAAGACTTATACCCACTTGGCCATCAAGGCTTATACCCACTTGGCCATCAAGGCTTATACCCACTTGGCCATCAAGACTTATACCCACTTGGCCATCAAGACTTATACCCACTTGGCCATCAAGGCTTATACCCACTTGGCCATCAAGACTTATACCCACTTGGCCATCAAGACTTATACCCACTTGGCCATCAAGACTTATACCCACTTGGCCATCAAGACTTATACCCACTTGGCCATCAAGGCTTATACCCACTTGGCCATCAAGACTTATACCCACTTGGCCATCAAGACTTATACCCACTTGGCCATCAAGGCTTATACCCACTTGGCCATCAAGGCTTATGCCCACTTGGCCATTAAAGGTTACACCCTTTAGGCCATCAAGGCTTATACCCACTTGGCCATCAAGACTTATACCCACTTGGCCATCAAGGCTTATACCCACTTGGCCATTAAAGGTTACACCCTTTAGGCCATCAAGGCTTATACCCATTTGTGGCTCAAGACTTACATCCTCTTAATCATCATTCATCATGGCTTATACCCACTTGACCATCAATGCTTACACCTCTTGGCCATCAAGGCTTACATCCTCTTGTTCATCTTGGCTTACACCTCTTGTTCATCTAGGCTTACACCTCTTGTTCATCTAGGCTTACACCTCTTGGCCATCATGGCTGATACCCACTTGACCATCAATGCTTACACCTCTTGGCCATCAAGGCTTACACCTCTTGGCCATCATGGCTTATACACTCTTGGTCATCAAGGCTTACATCCTCTTGTTCATGAAGGCTTACACCTCTTGGCCACCAAGACATGCACCCATTTGTTCATCATGGCATACACCAATTTGACCATCAAGGCTTACAGCCTCTTGGCCATGAAGGCTTAAATCCACTTGGTCACCTACACATTTGGAAGGAGAGATAATTTGAGGTCAGACTAATAAGACCTGACTGCATCATAATTCTTGCATCGGGTTTAATCATGGATAAAGCCACTAGCACACAAGGTTAAATCTGCAATGGTATTTTCTTACTTTAAGATTGCTTTCAAAAGAATTTGTCAAATGTAATGGATAAGATAAAAAATATAATCTTAAGGTAGCTGATACAGCACTGACATAGCAAATTTATCAGTCTTTATGGAATAAATTACTAACTAACATAACAAAAATGACATTTAAAAATGAGGTTTACCATGGGGTTAAATGGTTTGTACTAGTAGTGGCATTGTTTATGATGTAATGATTGGGCAGTCTGTTGACTGTGTATCACAGCAAGTTGTGTCGTATCTATGAATAACAGAAACTGTATATTTCTTCCTGCCTTGAAGGTTATTCCCCCTGACCTCAATAGCTGATTTTCTGAGCTCATTAAAGATGGATCTCTCATATTCCCTGGTAACTGAGCTATGCAATAATTGCATTGACCAACCACTGATGAAAACAGTAAATAAAGCAACTGACGAAACAATTCAAGCAAAATTTGATTCAGGACAGTCAGTAGATGATAGAAGACAAGCACAAAATCATATAATGGGTAAATCTATGACGCAGTCTCTTTTGAGTCTTTAATAATGTAAATTTTTAAAGAAAACTTGCAAACTACATGCATGTGTTTCATGTCTAAATAAACAGGCAATGATGTTTGATGAATAATGATGTGACCATAAAGGTATGCACAAAATAATTTGTTCCAAAAGATTTAAAAAATTCTTTTATTATGGTTGAAAATGTTTAGAAAATTTACAAAATGAATAGAGTTTAGTAGGTGATATGTAAGAGATAAAACAGACATCACTTTATTAAAGTGACTTATTAACATTACAATGTCAGTAAGCAGTATAAATTATTCAGTAACTAACTGCATGATTACTTCAATGTATGCATGATTACCATACATACAAAACAAATTCTGTTGAGCAAATGTACTGTATATATTCACTTACAAGTCAAGTCCCACTGCAAACAGCACAGACCTAGATCTGCTGGTGCATTAAGCACTGGCAGATCTGTGTCTTTGCAGTTTGTTAGAGGTAATCAATAGAACAAACAACTCAGATCCTGATCTACTGGCACATTATGTAACATCAGAACAGGGTCAATGTTGTATACATTTGGACCTGACTTGTGAGTACACAAGGTATAAAATAAGACAACATTACAAAATAGCCTACTATACTAAATCAATACCTGTCAAACCTACAACAACAAAAAATGTTATGGTCTAATTAGATAGATATAATTTACTCTAATCAGGTACTCAACACTCAAGGTCTATATCCAGACTTCAATTTGGGCATTAACTAGGTCTATATACAAACTTTTAATATGGGCATTAACTAGATCACTGTACAGACCATATTGGGCATTCACAAGGTCAATGGACAGACTGTAATATGGGCATTAACTAGGTCTATATAAAGACTTTAATATGGGTATTACCTAGGTCTATATACAGACTTCAATATGGGCATTAATTAGGTCTATATACAGACATCAATATGGGCAATAACTAGGTCTATATACAGACATCAATATGGGCATTAACTAGGTCTATATACAGACATCAATATGGACATTAACTAGGTCTATATACAGACTTCAATATGGGCATTAACTAGGTCTATATACAGTCTTTAATATGGGCCTTAACAAGGTCTATAGATAAACTTTTAATGTGGGCATTCACAAGGTCAATGTACAGACTTTAATATGGGCCTTAACATGGTCTACAGACTTTCCTATGGGTATTCACAAGGTTAATGTACAGACTTTAATATGGGCCTTAACAAGGTCTACAGACTTTACTATGGGCCTTAACTAGGTCTGTATATGAGCATTAGCTATTATAAAACTTATGTCAAGTGTTGATTATTATTTTAAAAAATTACTAGATATCTGTAGCACAAAATTTTTACAACCTGAAAACTATTTTTACAAAATATCTTCCTGCAAAACTTAAATAATTTATTGTTTGTGATTTATTGTATAGCTTAGAACATTAAATGTAAAGTACCCATATGAATAATATCTTGGATTTTCACTTATCCAGACAAAAGAAAGGTTCTGCTTATCTATGATTTGTTCTTTATGGCATTATTATTCATTGATATAACATATTCTGATGAAATCTGTGTTTTCCAGAGGAGTCCAGATAAGTGATATTTGCCTGCTTATCTCTCTCTCTCTCTCTCTCTCTCTCTCTCTCTCTCTCTATATATATATATATATATATATATATATATATATATATATATATATATATATTACAGGAATGTCAAAAAAGCAACCAATTCTCTGTAAATCTTCAAGGATTGGTTGGTTCTTGGTTTATTGGTGTTTGACAATCATTGAGGTGACTCAAGTAAATGTTTTGCATGAGACACACTAGGTGTCGATCAGGCTTGATGAGAGCAGCATTCAGTCAACTATGCCTGGTGTAGGCAGGATTCAGTCAACCAGGCCTGGTGTGGCAGGATGCAGTCAACTATGCCTGGTGTGGGCAGGATTCAGTCAACTGGGCTTGGTGTGGGCAGGATTCAGTCAGGCAGGCCTGGTGTGGGCAGGATTCAGTCAAAGAGGACTAGTGTGGGCAGGATTCAGTCAACCAGGCCTGTTGTGGGCAGGATTCAGTCAACCAGGCTTAGTGTAGCAGGATGCAGTCAACTATGCCTGGTGTGGGCAGTATTCATTCAACCAGACCAGATTTTTTCAAAATTTATCTTTTTTTGTACCCTCATCTATATATACTTCAGCATTATCTATCAAATGTTGAAAGGCTTTTATGCCAATAAGCTTAGTTATCTTTAGCTTTTTAAAAAATGTAAAAGGGGAGATCACTGTTAAGCCTGCAATTAAGTCCAATGGTATCCCCTAAGTTGGAACAGGGAATCCACTATGGATTGGTGTAGAGGTGATTCTTCAAAGACTAGCTTCCCTTTTAATGACAAACTTTCCTCCAAAATATCTTTTACTAGGAATGAGGCACCCAGTGAAGGAGGTTCCAAACCTCCATGCAGAGAGTAGGAGTAGATACAGTCTGCCATGGAGAACTATATCCATTATGGAGTACAAGGTTTCCAGCCAAGAATATAAGACGAAAAAATGATCATTGCTCTCAGTATTTCCAACAGAGACAGGGTCTTGTCTACTGTCCTGAGGAACAAAGACTAATCCTGTTTTTTGAGGTAATTTATCCCCACCTAGATATAATCTGGAGATGGAGTAAGATCTGATTTTTCATGGTAGGATAAATGATCCAGCATGGCCACTATGGACCAACAGTGATACAGATTTAGTATAAGTGACTCGAGTAAGCCATTGTAGATCAAATAATGAAATATTACAGGATTGGGATATCTAGTGACCTTAAATGGGCTGAACTGCACCTTCTGAAGAAGGGAGTGCACCTCTTCCATTAATCATACCAGATTCAACTGGTGGAAATACATGGGGGACCTTACTTGAGAAGGAGATCCTGAAACTGAAACATGCATCCACCTTTGTGATAGAAAGGACCAAGTCATCAACCATTAGTCCAGACCAAACCTCTGAAAAGAAGTTTAACCTGGTACCTATGGTAACCAATGAAAGAGGAACATTCTGCAGGAGAGGGATTGAGACCCTAGCTCTGTCCACCCTTATCCTTAGGACAAGGGAAATGGCCTGCAATTTCTTCCCTGTGTCTATGTGGCATGCTCTTCTGGGGCCTGACTTCCAACAGGGAGTTTTGAAATGGGATTAATGCTTTGACTAGGGCTGCTTGACTTTAAAGAACTTCACTGATGGACTAGGTGGTCAAACAGATTGATTTTACAAGATGGCCAACTCAATGGGCCAGAAGCAGATGCAAAGGATTGATATTGCTGGTATCTTAGAAACTGAAAAGCCAAGGGGGAGGGGAATTAACCCTCTGAAATGAGTCTCAACTTTTAAGGAAGCAGCCCTCAGAAGGCTCTTATTGTGTAAAATCTTGGATGTCTCCAGAGAATCATCACTCTGGAGGTAGAGAAGCTCCATTGACAAGGCATGGACAAGGATAACACATGCCTAAATCTTTTTTCCAGGCTGCTTCTGATCACAATTGAGTGGCTTATGACAAAAAGCCAGTTACAAGTTTCTCCAGCATTGGTAATCATGACTACATTTGATGGCAGACAGGTACCATTTGTGTAAATCTGAATGGTCTTCATTCCAGGATAATTTCTGTTAAGTATAATCAAATTCTATTTAGTTGTTCTGGAGTGGTTGCTTAAAGGTTGTTTTACGTTTAGTAACTGTTACCATATTTGATGGTGGATCAGCATCAATTGTAAAATTAGAAAACTGTCCAAGTCAAGATGCTTTCATGTCCAGTTCTCTGTTCAATCATATGATGGTTCTTCTATATTTGGCAATATCAGTCATCCTTGATAGCAAATTGACAATTCATTTGTATAGACCTGAAAGATCTTCTTGCCACCATCATTCTGTTAAGTGGTTTTGAAGATGTTACTCCAAAGTCATTCTACATATTTAATAGCAGATAAATATCAGATGTAAAAAATATGAAAGCCCTCTATGTCAGGATGCTTTCTGTAAAATCTAGTCCATATTCTGTAGAGGTTTTGGAGAAGTTTGTTTAAAGTTTTATTTTTTATTTTTATTAACTGTGGCCATATGCAACAGTAGCTAGGTCATCTTTGTATAAATTTAGAGTGTTTTCATGCCTGGACGCTTTCTTTCAAGTTTCATCAAATTCTATTCTGCAAATCTGGAAAAGTCAATTAAAAGCTCCTCTATTTGATGGCATATTGGCATCAATTTTATACAAATTTGAAATCTGAAAGATCTTCATGCCAGGATTCTTTCTGTCAAACATGATCAAATTCTATTCAGTGGTTTTAGAGAATTTTTTTTCATTTTTGTCAATTTCAGTAATAGTGTCCATATTTTACTGTAGATTACTATCAGTTGTGAAAATCTGTGAGCTGTGAATGAAAGGAGGATTTGTGCCAAATTCTGTTAAAAGGTGGCCAGTTCTTAGGCATCTTTTGTATAAATTTTATTGTTCGTTATGCCATGGATGCTTTCCAGGATGTTTTCTGTCACATTTTTTACAAGTTCTGATCAAGAATTGGTTAAAAAGTCTTTCTCATTTGAATAATGATAGCCATATTTGATGGCAAAGTAGCATCTTTTGTACAAGTTTGAAAGGTCTTCATGCCTTCATGCTTGGGACTCTTTCTGTCGAATATGATCAAATTATATTTTGGAGAATTTTTTAAAAGTTAAATTTCTGTTTTAGTAATGGTTGCCATTATTTGATGGTGGATCAGCCCTCTATTCCTGTATGGTTTCTGTCAAATTTAGGCAAATTATGTTGATTGCTTTTTGCCAGTCATTTAAAGCTTTTTCTATTTTTAGTAACAGCCACCATATCTGACAGTAGATAGACAATATTTGTACAAACCTGAATATCTCACATGCCAGTGTTTTCTGTCAAGTTTGGTCAAATTACATTCAGTGGTGTTTGAGAAAAAGCCAATCAAATGATTTTTTTTCTTCTAACTTTTATTGTCATTTCTAATTTTTGTATTGGAAGGCAGATTGGAATAATTTATACAAACTGAAAACCATAATGCCAGGATGCTTTCATTCAAATTTGGTGAATATTCTTTAGGAAGTCCAGGGGTGAAGTGAGACCTGAATTTTAGGGATAAGTGAGAGCTCAACAGGGAGAAGTGGACGTGAAGCAAGAGAAAAAATAATATATATATATATATATATATATATATATATATATATATATATATATATATATATATATATATATATATATATATATATATATATTCAAGTCATTTAAATGGTTACAGTTGTTAGAAATGGTGGCCGTATCTGCTGGGGGATCAACATTGTTTGTACACATCTGAAAGTTCTTCATGCCAGTAACCTTCCTGTCAAATTTGGTAAATTTTTTGGGAAGTTACTGAGGATGTTCTCTGCAAAGCTTTAAACTGTTCCCATGTTAGAAAAGGCTGAAAATAGCAGCTGTTGATGGATGCACCATGAATAAGGCATGACAGATGCAGGGCCATCCATAAGCTTATTTACTTTACAGCCAGCTGAGTAAAAGTCCAGACACAATACTTTAGTAATAGGCAAGGTAATCTAGGTTGAGATATATTCTGGCACCAGGTATCTACAAAAGCTGAACGGTTGTCATGTAGGCCTTCAAAAGCACAACATTTGCAGAACATGAAAATATGAATACATGTACATGTATTCCTACCAATATTTATTCAAACTGGTCAAATTAAATGAATGTGTCTAATTATAGATTTTCCATCTGTGTGTTATGGAAACAGTTGCTAGGAAAGCCCACAAAACACAATACGAAAATATCATCAGGAAAATTGCAAAACATAACGAATCAGGACAGTGGTGTAAGAGATGTTAAAAATAGTCATTTTGGGTTTAACGCCATTTCTCAGCACATGATAGGCTATACATGGCAACCAGTACAACTTGTGGATGAAGAAAAACGTAAACAACCACCAACCCGTGGGAAGCTTTTGGCGAGCTTTCTCACATACCCATGGCTTTCCTTATCAGAGGGGAACCCTGTGATTTACCTTGCTACGTTTCCTTTATAGCTAGCTACTTTAGAAAAACACCCTTGTATCCTCGTTGGGGAGGGTCCTCCCCCCATTCAATTCAATTTCCAACTTGAAATCTACTGGAAGGCAATGTATATCCACATTAGCCAAGGCTGAGACTCTCAAACACATGCTGACTGAGGTGAGATGGCAGTGGTAAGTCAAGTACTTTAGACCACTTAGCCACCTGTGGCCTCTTGATGTCAAAAATAGGTTTTCAGGCTGGTTGGAGCTGAACTAAATGATAAATAAGGTCATAAAAAACACCCCAGAACTAAACAAAACAGTCTTACCCTGTCTGAGCAAATGGTCTCAATGACTGTTTTCAATCTATATGCAATGGCAATTCAACAGTTGCTTCAAAGGCTTCCACACACCCAACACAGGGAACATTTTACCTGGAACATTCCTTTGAAAGTTGGATAAAAATTTATTTAAATGATTTTTTAAAAACACTTTTTAAAGAATATGTCACAAATATTTTCCACCTGGTTAATATGGAAGCCAGACAGTTACTAGGGAAAACTTCCTAAAACAATATTCTAGTCAAAATCCTTAGACATTTATGGGGTGGGTAGGTCAGGAGGAGTAAAATGATGTCACTAATATGGGTCATGAAGTGAACAACACTAGATTACAGTTTAAAAATGAAGAATGACATTGGAAACACCCACTACTAGAAATAAATGTTTTCATAATTTCTGAAAAAGATATTTTTGTTATACAAGAATGATATAATTTGAATTCCTTCTTCAGATTAAATTACCTTCCATGTTCCTATTTATATATTAGTACATGTAGAATTAGTTTATGAGGTATACAATTTGTCCTGTTTACTCATGCTAGTGAAACAAAAAGTATCATTATTTAATGCTTCTGTGCAATCATGCATCCAGAAAAAATTCTGACTGATGTACATTCTTTTGTTCATGACAGAAAGTTGAACTGTGGATGAAAGAAAAGCTTGTCTACAAGGAAGGTCACCCCCAAAACATAAAAATATGTATATATGAAAATGCCAATTCCTCTGTCACCATGTACAACTGACACAATGGTTACAACATAGGTTCTCGTACATTCAGTGCATGTCAGGTAAAATCGAAGTCACTATTAGTGAAGCCTGGGTTTGATGCTTGTACAATGCAGTCAACACGAATGGTGTAACATGTAAAAAAGTGCAATTATGACTTCGATGGCTACGGAATGGGTCAATTACTGAGGGAATACAATCTGGCATCTTTAAATACTTTGTGTGCTTATCAATCCTAAATGAAGGTATCACTTGTGTAATGTCCATATTTTTGGCATGCTCTCTATGAATTGTGAATTATTTTTTTCAAACCTGGTTCAAAAACGTACAGAAACAATATTGGCATTTTGGGGTTTAAAATACTGGCATTTCAAATGGAAATTTTAAACTGCTGTTTAGCAAAGTTTCCAAGGTTAATGCCTCTGTGCAGTAGTAGGGGGGGATATGATAACTTTGCTTGACTGTAGTATTTGATACTTTGGATTGAAAGTGTACCTGTTACAGCAGCCATATTTGACTGCAGATCATCATTATTTGTTCAAATGTGAAAAGGCCTTTATGGCAGGAAGTTTTCTGTCAAATTTGATTCAGTTTTATTAAGTAGTTTTTGAGAAAAAGCCATTTAAAGCTTTTGTAGTGATGGTGACCATGAAGAATGATGGATAGTAACTTTTTAAATGAGATTAAAAGGGTTTCATGCATGGCACTTTCTTTAACATTTTGTTAAATTCTGATTATGGAAATTTTTAAAGGTATTTCTATTTTCTGTATGTGTGTGTGTCTGATTTGGATTTTTAATGTAGCTTTAACAATTTTTCAGTTATATTGCTATGATGTACTGGGGCATCATGCAGCAGACATGTAGCATGATGTCCCACCCTGACACATTATCCCGACACCAGGCCTACCAGTCTTAACACTAACCTCTTAATGCTGAGTGCATAGCGAGGCTGCTGTTACTACCATTTTTATAAGTCTTTGATATGACCCGGCCTAAGTTCGAAATGGTGACCTCCCGCATGTAAGGTCTTTTTTTAGTAATGATAGTCATATTTCATTGCGGATTTGCATTATTTTTACCAAAAAAACTTACAGGCATGTCATATTTAGTCCAATTCTACACATTATTTTACAAGGTTGTTAAAGGCTTTTCTATTTTTTTATAACATCAGCCTTAATTGATGGCAGATTGGCATCATCTGAATGAACTTCTCTTGCTAAAGACTTTTCATAAAATCTTTTAAATTCTGTTCATCAGATTTCAAGAAATGATTTACAAGCTTTTTATATTGCTAGTGATGGTGGCCATATCTAAGGAACGATCAGGAAAATTTGAATAAAACAAAAAGAACTTCATGCCAGAATGCTTGCTGCCAAATTTGGACAAATTCTGTCTAGGGCATCGTGAAGTGGTTAACAATTTTTGTTTCAGCAATGGTAGCTATACTTCACAACTGATTATACAGCGATGGTAGCTTGTGTGAGCATCAGACTCATAATCCAAGGTTCAGACTGCTTCATTGGGAAAGGCAGCTCCCATTTTCCCAGCATGATATAGTCAATTATGAGTTAAAAGGGCTGTTAAAACCAAGAGACCCCCTGCCTAACATTTAAATGACTTTCATGACAGGAATTTTAAAAATCAAATTTGATCCAATTCTGTTTACAATTCTGTTTACAAATTTTGGATAAGTTGTTTTAATTTTGTTAATTATTTTTAGTAACTGTATTTGTACAAATCTGAAAGGTCTTCATGCCATGGCATTGTCCGCCATGTTTGGGTGAAATTGGTCCATTGGGTTTTAGATGAATTGCTGACTGATGATACATGATGCACATCAAAGGACCATATCATAAGCTCACCTGGCCATTTCGACAGGTAAGCTAAATGGGCCAGTCCTAAGCTCACCTGGCCATTTCACCAGGTAAGCTAAATGGGCCAGTCCTTCTTAGAATCACTGTGAAAATAAATATACTGTATATGTTTGCTTATAAGCCAAGTCATACTGCAAACAAGAAAGATCCTGATCTGGCTTAGCATAATGTGCATGCAGAAAAAGGTCTGTTTTTTGTTTTACTGATTACTTCTAGGGCATTATGCCATGGCAGATCTGGATCTGTGTTGTTTGCAGCTGAACTCGATTTATAAGCAAGTATATATATATATATATATATATATATATATATATATATATATATATATATATATATATATATATATATATATGTATATATATATATATATTACTTTAAGTTAAAAGATTAATAATACATACTGTAGTATCACTAATTTTCATGGGGTACCAATTTTTGTGGATTCTGTTATTGCTCTAATCCACAAACTTTAAGACCCAATGAAAAATTAGTCACATGCAAAAAATAAGCTTCCCCAACATTTTTTTAACGTGCATCATTCCAGACATCAATAGAACCATCTGATAAATCAATGTCATTTCTGTAATCTTATAATAAAATCTAAGCCTCTACATATTCCTGTTTTTTAGTCCTTTGAAGAAAAAAAATCAAAATGCATTTTGATGCATACTATGCTACATTTATAATTTTCCCTCAGTGCCTTAATCATTATGCAGGGACAGAGAAAAATGAGAAAAACCACATGGTATTCGAACACCAGTAATACAAAAATTAAAGACTGACAGTAGAACATTTAACTTATTTAAATTGATTCTTCAGTCAAGAGAAAATGTAGAAAATTTAAATCATTGTGAAAGCATGTCTCATTTATCCATGTATGCTTAATCCCACTGAAAAATATGACTAAAATACTGGAAGTAATACTTGAAGCACAATTATCAATAAACACTAGGCATATACATAAATTACTGCCAAGTATTGAAGCTCACACATGATTTTTCTACAAAACCACTGAATCAACATTGTGTCAATCAAGTCTGCTGGTACACAGAACTGTTGGTCAGGTTAATAATCCTGAAATCGAATTAAACACATTTAGTTTTCTCAAAGTCATGGATAATTAAGTCCAATCTTTGATACATTTCTGCGTGAGCTGCAATTTTCTATTCAGCAGAAATGATTGATGAAATGTGTAGTAAAGTCTAGTGCATGAAGTTGGTTCATACATCTGGCAGGATCAAATAAAGAACTTATTCCATTGTTTTTTATTTTAGCTGGCAGCTTAACACTTTTATAGGCTCTGAACACATCAAATGTTAACACTGCTTTCTAACTACATCGAGCAAGGGGCAGCTGGTCATATGTTTGGTTCATCATGTGCAATGATGACATTATCCGAACCAACAAGGATCAAAATTGAATTTTACTACTCTTCAGCCACAGTTTGTGTTAACATCATGGTTGTCAGACACTAATTGCTGGTGCAACTTTGTGGAGAATGTTTTAAGGACGAGATCATTCTTTAATTTACTGTACTTTAATAGCTGATTTGCTTTTTGTTTTTTGCTGTGTGATAGCTCCCTTTGATGTTGAGTGCAAGTGTTATGTCTGGACATGTGTTCAATTTGTGCTCAATCAGGTGGTAGTATTATTTTAACATTGAAACAACCACGTTTTGTTGTCAGCATAGTTTTATATTTTCTATTCAGAGTAATGATGAGGTCAATCCATGAAATGAAATACCTACATATATGAAAATTTGTAAAGGCAAAATCATGAAATTAAGTACCCACAACAGTCTTCTCTTAAAATTTTTATTATACAAAACCATGTAAATTGAGACCCAGGAAAAAAAAATATGATACTACAGTATGCTACAATTGTATATTTTGTAAATATTGTTGTTGGACCATTTTTCAGTACCTCTCTTAGACCTCATTTTTGGTACCTCCATTAGACCTCATTTTTGGTACCTCCATTAAACCTCATTTTTGGTACCTCCATTAGACCTCATCACCTTCATGCAAGTACATGACAGTATTTCCACTGTAATTATGGTTTTGGAAAATTGCAAAACCCTTGTTTAAAGTACGGCAAGTAATTTTATATGTTAATTATATAATTATAATCAGTACAAAACTTTACATAATATTCGTTATTAACCTATCTCCAAATCAACAAAAATTGTCTTGAGGTTTGCATTTTATGATAAATCTTGAAAAGGTGAAAGACCTTTCCAACACGTCAATCAACACTGAGCACCTACTTCTCTAATTACAATAGGGAATAGAAGGGTTAACAACATGTTACACATTGTGGGTCAACATGTAGAAGTCTTCCCAAAACCAGGACTATAATGTAGGTAATACATATATACAGTACCAATGATCACAAATGTCTCGGAAACTGTTAATCTGATTGGACGTTTTCTGAACCTGTCCATTTTGATGTATCATGTTTTACTTATGTAAATAAACATAGGCAGGTTTAGAGCTAATCTGAGAAAGGACTAAGCAAATTTTTATTCCGATACTTCTTATCTGCATGATCAGGGGTCAAGGCTTAGCAACAGAATCTTTTACTTCTTGTCATGGTATGCATTTTAGTAATCTGTTGATAAATAATTTGATAAGCAATATAATTTTTTCAAATTAACTTACAACAACATATAATAACAAAATCTTGTCTTGGCACTTGCTGCAAGGAAAAATGCATTTTTTAAATGAATGTTTGTGTTGAATTTGACTTATAATGGTAAATGTTCTTTATCAAAGGTTTTCAGTAAAACATCCATCTTGAATAATGTATGCATCAAGCTATTTCTCAACAGAGAATAAAATTTTATATCAGTTTTAATCGTTTAGCTGTGGATTTTGACTGCCATGTCAAATTAACCCAGTTACTACTTATTTTTATGAAGTGTGACTGACGATGTTTGTCCCTGCTAGCTGGTAACTAGCAGTCATACAGCATGTGCCAATAGTCAAAGCAATCTTCCTAGAAACTATTTACAACATCAATGTCGAGGTGTTTATAGCACGTGAACTTGTAAAGCATGGCTATTAGAGAGAGAGAGAGAGAGAGAGAGAGAGAGAGAGAGTGAGAGAGAGAGCTATGTTCTCTCCCAACTCTCTAAACAAGAGTCAAATTAAATGTAGCTTTGGACACATGCAATATCTGTAACATACTTAAAACTTACACATTTTTCCTCAGCATATCAAACATACATCTCTCTTTCTCATATAAACTTGATTGGTTCTCAACAAATGTCAAGTATATGTCAATGTAGTCTTATGTAGGCACATTTACTGATCTAAAAAAATTAATTGTTGTTCTAAAGTAGAAGTTTTACCCGTGAGTTCATTCCTGACAGCTGGTTAATATACACCTTAGTTTGCATTAAAATAATTCCATTACCACTCTGGTGGCCTAGTGGTTAGAGTGTCCACCTCGGATATGAGAAGTTGCGGGTTCGAACCCCATTTGAGTCATACCAAAGACTTATAAAAATGGTATTAACAGATGCCTTACTAGGCGCTCAGCATTAAGAGGTTATGTTAGGACTGGTCGGCCTGGTGTCAGGATAATGTGACTGGGTGGGATGTGATGCTATATGTCTGCTGCATGATGCCCCAGTGCTAGACATCACCATAAACTGCCACACTGCAGACATCATAGTGATACGACTAAAAAATTGTTACGGCTATTTTAAAAAACACACACACATACAAATTCCAGATGAAAATAGTCAATGGCTATGGACTTGTATAATTGGATACTGGCACTAAATTGGGTCAAGGAAAGCAGATGTTGGGTTTAATCATTACCAGTGCAATGGGAAGTTCAAATTAATCATTACCAGTGCAAGGGAAAGTACAATTTAATCATTACCAGTACAAGGAGAAGTTCAATTTAATCATTACTAGTGCAAGGGGAAGTTCAATTTAATCATTACCAGTGCAAGGAGAAGTTCAATTTAATCATTACTAGTGCAAGGGGAAGTTCAATTTAATCATTACCAGTACAAGGAGAAGTTCAATTTAATCATTACCAGTACAAGGAGAAGTTCAATTTAATCATTACTAGTGCAAGGGAAAGTACAATTTAATCATTACCAGTACAAGGAGAAGTTCAATTTAATCATTACCAGTACAAGGAGAAGTTCAATTTAATCATTACTAGTGCAAGGGGAAGTTCAATTTAATCATTACCAGTGCAAGGAGAAGTTCAATTTAATTATTACTAGTGCAACGGGAAGTTAAATTGTTTTCAAATTGCAGCGTTTTCATTGTGACTTCACTCTGGTTTACAGTGGATAACACCTTTTGGTTTGCTTCATGAAAAAACGGCACTATATTTTAACACTGACTTTGTCGTATTTCTTTGGGTGTTTATATAATGATCTTCCCTCAAATATTTCTTGATGGGGAGTGAAAAAAGTAGGAAATCAAAATTTAAAGGTGTAATTAAATTTTCAAATATGACTTGTACAGGGACATAATAATTTGAAGCAAGTTAGTAGGCATGCTCAAAAGGTCACGTGCTATAAATTGACATTATAAATAGATTAGCATTGGCTAATGGCACAAACTGAATGGCTCCTAGTTACCAGGTTTCTGGGAAGAACATTGTCAGTCATAATTTATCACAGCAAGTGGTAACCAAGTCAACTGGACATGCAATCAAATCCATAGTATGTCCAGAGAGAGTGGATAAAATAAAAAAGAACAAAAATTGTTTGGAGGATTGATCACAAAGGAAATACTGTCTGTAAGCAATAAAAGTGTAGCATTCCATGAATAAATACAATGAATAAATACAAAGCATTCATAAAAGCAACAACATACAGACTGCTACAAAGGAATTACATACATGCTGGATGCTAAAATAGACCGGGTCCCTACCTTACTATTAGCAAGGAGTAAACCTATGCCTTCCATACAAACTTGAAGTAACCCTCCCTGTCCAGACTTAAGGTCCTGCACTGGGAATTCCCCGCCCAGTTCTGGGCCTGAAAGGAAAGGGTAAAGGTCAAAAGGCTAAAGGCTAAATGATGGAGGCTGATAATCATTTTTTAATAGTATACAATTTTTTTTTAGAAGTTTAGCTGTTGGCCAAATGATGAAGAATTGTAAAACAAAAGGTTTGCACACTAACAGTGCACAGTTTAAAAAAAAAAATTATTTTCTTCTTTGTTCTGGAATGAAATCTGGAACATTATCAGAATCTCTAGTAGAAGACGAAGGTAAAAACTGTTTATGTTGTATGGAGGACCTACAATACAAGTAATGTTGTCCTAATGGTATTCAGTTTCTCAATATTTAACTTTTTAAAGTTCATAATGAGTTGAGCAATTTTGATATATATTTCAATTTCTATATTATCTGTTTTTTCCTTCTTTTAAAAAAAAAGACTAAATAAAAGGAAATCAAACTCTTATTAAATGTATAATTCAGTTTTTAAAAAGATGGAACTAGAGAGGGGAGACAAAAGAAAATTGCACACCATCTCTAATTTAGAGCCTGAAAAAAAAAAATCACTGATTAGTAGGGGGAAAAAAAATCATTAAAAACTATAAATCTTTAATTAATAAAAGTACCTCTAGATAAACCAACTTATATTTTTCAAAGATAAATAATGGATTATGATCACTTTTGTGGACTGGACAGAAATGAAGTTCTCCTTGCCTGGATGAATATCTGCTGAAAACATGGATCAATTACAGTACCATGCATATCCACTTATAAGTCCAGCAGCAAACGACACAGACCCAGGTCTAGCATTATATAAAGCATCCATAGATCTGGGTCATGGCAGTTTGTTAGAAGTCATCAGTAGAACAAAAAACAGATTCTGATCTGCTGGTGCATTATGCTAAGGCAGATCAGGATCTTTGTTGTTGACAGTCTGACAAGTTACATCCCACCTACCCCAAGCAATGAAAGTCCTTTGACATATTCCTGATAATTCTAGAAAATCCCTGTCATGCAATCAATTTGACATTTTGACACCTCCAAGTTGTCTCTGAGTGAAGCAAACAGCAATACCCATTTAACACATACACTGACAAAGGCAAGTTTGTTATGGGATGAATAAAGTGCAACCGATGGATGGACAGACAGACAAATGGACCCAGACTATTGCATGTATATTATCCCTACCAACTTTCACGTGAAAGTTTTCCAACCTAAAAGCAGTAGAAATTTTAAATTTAGATATAAAACTGAATTTTATAAGTTTAAATGCTGAGAAGGAAAACCAGTTCAGTGCAAATTGTGAGTCAAGGAGATACATTATATTCATCCTTACTCAATTGTCAAGGCTATTTTTTCTTTTTCCCCTGAAAAGTCTAATCATAGATTATATTTTTTTTCTAATTTTCCCTTTCAATCATAAATTTTTTTAACCAATTGTTTAATATTCCATGTTTTCAGCACACAACATTGTACACAGCAAATTCACATTAAGAAGATTTAGTGATACAACATAAGGGATCATGCCTTGGCCAGCGACAGTAAGATCTGGTGACACAACATAGGGGATTATGCAATGGCAAGTGACAGTAAGAGGATCTGGTGATACAACATATGGGATAATGCAATGGCCAGTGACAGTAAGAGGATCTGGTGATACAACATATGGGATCATGCCTTGGCCAGCGACAGTAAGAAGATCTGGTGACACAACATAGGGGATTATGCAATGGCAAGTGACAGTAAGAGGATCTGGTGATACAACATATGGGATAATGCAATGGCCAGTGACAGTAAGAGGATCTGGTGATACAACATATGGGATCATGCAATGGCCAGTGACAGTAAGAGGATCTGGTGACACAACATAGGGGATTATGCAATGGCCAGTGACAGTAAGAGGATCTGGTGATACAACATATGGGATCATGCAATGGCCAGTGACAGTAAGAGGATCTGGTGATACAACATAGGGGATTATGCAATGGCCAGTGACTGTAAGAGGATCTGGTGACACAACATATGGGATCATGCAATGGCCAGTGACAATAAGAGGATCTGGTGACACAACATAGGGGGATTATGCAATGGCCAGTGACAATAAGAGGATCTGGTAACAATATAGGGGATCGTGCCTTGGCCAACCACAACAATAGGCTCTGATGACACAACATAGGGGATCAAGCAATGGCCAGTGACAATAAGAGGATCTGGTGACAACATAGGGGATCGTGCCTTGGCCAACCACAACAATAGGCTCTGATGACACAACATAGGGGATCATGCAATGGCCAGTGACAATAAGAGGATCTGGTGACAACATAAGGGATCGTGCCTTGGCCAACCACAACAATAGGCTCTGATGACACAACATAGGGGATCATGCAATGGCCAGTGACAATAAGAGGATCTGGTGACAACATAGGGAATCGTGCCTTGGCCAACCACAACAACAGGCTCTGATGACACAACATAGGGGATCGTGCCTTGGCCAACCACAACAATAGGCTCTGATGACACAACATAGGGATCATGCCTTGGCCAATCACAATAAGAGATTAACAGAGCACACAATCTGAGTCATACGTAGCGGTAAACAATGAGCATTGAAAGCATATCATAATGTGGAGTTCTAGATAGATAGTGTATTTGCATATTTGATGAGGACAAATCAACAAAAATGGCATAAAGAAATTTAAGCATTTAGTTCAAACTTTTCTGCATATTAATTCTGCTGTAAGCAAAAGTTATGTTGTAAAATGGTATGTTCAACCAATATAATCTATGCATTTGGTTCAAGTTCCTGATGTTCCTTGTACATTTAAAATGATAGCATCTATGTATGAACACCCACTCAAACAAAGCCATATAACTGAATGCACCCACAATTATTCTGACTTGTATTCTTGGTCACTAAGCTGTCTAACACAGTCAAAAATGTATGACTAACATCCTGACGACTGCCCTATAGCATAAATTTGTGTTATAAAGTTTTTAACAAAATACACCATTCAATTTTAAATAATGCAATTAATTCAGAACCTTGAAGTTAGAGTTTTTAAACAAAATTCTTAGAGTAAAATCTACAAACAACATAAATCCTGATCTGTCACCACAAATTATGCAATCAGTTACCGGTCAACGTTTATTCTACTGATTAGTCCAAACAAACTGAATATACCCAGATCTGTCAGTGCATTGTGATCTGTCAGTGCATTGTGATAGCAGCCCTGGATTTATACATTTTGCAGTTGGATCCAACTTATAAGCCAGTATATATGGTACAACTAATTATGACAAGATTGAGTGTCAATTAGGACAATAATAAGCTATTAAATATGGTACAACTAATTATGACAAGATTGAGTGTAAATTAGGACAATAATAAGGTATTAAATATGGTACAACTAATTATGACAAGACTGAGTGTCAATTAGGACAATAATAAGCTATTAAATATGGTACAACTAATTATGACAAGATTGAGTGTAAATTAGGACAATAATAAGGTATTAAATATGGTACAACTAATTATGACAAGATTGAGTGTCAATTAGGACAATAATAAGCTATTAAATATGGCACAACTAATTATGACAAGATTAAGTGTCAATTAGGACAATAATAAGCTATTAAATATGGTACAACTAATTATGACAAGACTGAGTGTCAATTAGGACAATAATAAGCTAGTAAATATGGTACAACTAATTATGACAAGATTGAGTGTCAATTAGGACAATAATAAGCTAGTAAATATGGGTACAACTTATATGACAAGCTTGAGTCTTGATCAGTATGACCATAAGCTAGTAAATATGGTACAACTAATTATGACAAGACTGAGTGTCAATTAGTATGGCTATAAGCTAGTAAGTGTCAGCTGGTATGACCATAAGCTAGTACAACTTAAGACAAGTTTTAGTGTCAATTAGTATGACCAAAAGCTAGTAAATATGGAAAGCATGAGTGTCAATCAGTATGACCATAAGCTAGTATGCATAACTTATTATTACCAGCTTGAGTGTCTAGTACAGAACAAGCATGAGTGTTGATTAGTATTATCATAATCTAGTATATACAGTCCAACTTATTATATGACAAGCTTTAGTGTCAATCAGTATGACCATAAGCTAGTATGTATAACTTATTATTACCAGCTTGAGTGTCTAGTACAGAACAAGCTTGAGTGTCGATTAGTATTATCATAATCTAGTATATATGGTACACCTTGTTATATGACAAGCTTGAGTGTTGATTAGTATTATCATAATCTAAGTATATACAGTAATACTTGTTATATGACAAGCTTTAGTATCAATTAGTATGACCATAAGCTAGTATATATGGTACACCTTGTTATATGACCATGATCCTGTGCATAAACTACATGAACATTATCCCAGCATTTTCAAACACCTGTAAATATTGTCAAGATTAAAGCCTTCATCCAGAACAGTATGTACTTAGACTCGGCACTAAAGAAAGTGTCCAAAAAAAAATCTATAAATAGTATGGACAATAGTTGTAATGTATCAAGATTTTGGGTGGAAAAACAAAAATATATTTTAAAAATAGAGAAGAGCCGTGTTTTGTTTTTTGATGTAAACTTAATGTATCCTTGTCAATATTTTATGAAAATCACAAGTTCAAATTGAAACTTGCTTTAACATGCATTACGGTTGAATATATTAATTTAGTCTGGCTCTTCACGAAATTTTAGCTGATTTTTAAGTTTTAATACATGAATAATAAAAAATATGCAGGGCTACTATTATATTGCTATCGGAATACTTTTCTCTTGTGAATTAGACTGAGGCAATAAGAGTGGGTTGGAAGCAGGAAATCTTTGCAATAGTAGCAGATAAGAATTACTCAATTAAAACAATTTTTACTCTCAAAAAATACACTGTCCTGTAACAGCAGAAATATATTGCCTACATCTTGCTTTGGTGAATTTACAAAAAGTGGTATACAATGGACTTTGTCTTATAGTAGGAAATTTCACTACTGTAAGCTGGTACATGGCTTTCATACATGATGTGCCTTCATGACTGGACCCAACATATAAAAAACTTCATTCTAGTGCAACAACAAAAGTAAGGGGTATAAGGCTGAAACCACCAGAAGGCAGCTCTCATAATGTCATCCAATGAGGAATAATTCAAGTAGGAGTGGGTCCAATGAAAAGCAACAGCCCAAACCTGATTGGCTTTAATTGTTTTGAAAAGTTCCCTCTTGAGATAATCTCTCTTGACAGAAGAACAAAATATCAGAAGAACCTTTGAGAAGTAGAAAGAGGCTATTTTCACTGCTTCTTTTCCCTTTAGAGGATTTAAACCTCAGTGCTATCGCTGGGCAAAGGAACTTATTAGATGACTGAAACTGAAACTGATTCTTAGAAATAAACCCAGGCTGCCAAGGAAGAGAAACTAAATCCCAGTTACCATTGAACTGCAGACAGCCCTTTTCCACTAAAAATGTATAAAGGTCACTCCTCCTTGCTAATGTTAAACAGAGGAGGAAGATTGTTTAAATGGGTAAAGTTCTTAAAGGAAGATTTAATTGGTTTGTAAGAAGGTTTTGGTAATGGCCAAAAAATGTATGAAAGGTTCCATCTTGGCATTATTAAGTGAAATACTGGTCTCTGAAGCTGAAAATACCTGACAAGATCAGAAAGATGAGAATCCAACACAATGGTAGAACCCTTAGAGAACTTCAGAGTATTAGAATGGGCTCTACAGCCCTTACACTGTTATCACAGAACAGTCTCTTTCCTTCAAAAGGAAGAGAAGTTTGCAAATGCGTTTAAAGGAGGGACAGGCAGCTGGGATCAACATGTTTCCTACTGTACAAAAAGATTCACCATTCTGCATTGTTTTTGGAAATGGATTTCTTCATAACCTAGGCAGTGCAATTAGAAACACTGCTTGAAAATTGGCCTAGACAGTTTGACATGAGCAAAGTGTGAAGGTGGATGATCTGTGGGTAGGAGAGAATACCTGTGCTGTGAAGGCAATCCACTGTCTCTGGTAATCTGTGCTCGTTTACCAACAGGTTGAGTAGATTGCTGAACCAGGACTGTTGTGGCAACATGAGGGCTATCTGGATAAGTTGGGACATGGAGATCCTGATCAGGTAGACAACAGGTGGAAAAGGATAAACGTATGGCCAATTCCATTTCTGAGTGAAAATTTCACCTCTGAAGCTCTCTGATCTGCTACTGGAGATACATAAAAAGGGAGCTTGTTTTTCAGTCTCCAAGTGACCAAGTCCATTAATGGTCTCCAGCACAGATGAAAAAGTGCCTATGCTACCAACTGGTGCAGAGACCATTCTGTGAGGACAATACAGCCTCTCATGGATAGGCTGTTGGTCAAGATATTGCTTTTGATTGGAATATGGCAGGCTCGGAGAATGATTACCTCTTAGATTGCTCATCAGAAGAGGTTCATTATTTCAATGCAAAGAAGAGAATTTGTACCTCCCTGAAGGAGAGGTGTGTGGTATTACCAGCTTACCACAGTATTCCTTTCAGATGGTATGAATCACTGTATCTTCACTGTACTGGTACTTTGGTGGTTTCCTTCCAGATGTAGCATGATGTCCTACCCAGTCACATTATCCTGACACCAGGTCAACCAGTCCTAACACTAACCTTTAAATGCTGACCACCTAGTGAGCCAGCTGTTAGTACCATTTTTATAAGTCTTTGGTATGACTCAGCTGGGGTTCGAACCCACAACCTCCTGCATCTGAGGCAGACACTATTACCACCAGGCCACCAAAGCAGTTTAATAAAGAGAATTAAGGCAAATTTTGAGAAGTGCTCTGAGCACACATGAAACTCACACAAAGTTAAAAACAGAAAGGTATTCCACTATGACTAAGGAATCTGATATTATGTTATTTTCAATTCTGCGACTCCAATTACTAATTGGAAGAAGTAATAATTAGCTTGGATTGGGGACCTGGCATCCCTGAAATGGTAAGCAATGCAATAGTAGCAGGTTATATGTTACTACTATTAAACTACTAATTTTGAGCACAGGAAAAGTGAAGTATCTCCAAGTTCTTTCTTTCATTTAACAGCAGTTTTTAAAAACAATTTTTACATCTGATCCTGAAATGCTGCGAGCTGAAATTTTTCCACTAATCTAAATACTCAGTGAAAACTTATCCTTCTGTGGAAACAACAGGACCCCATCCCCATTTCATGAATTTAAGTCTCTGACAAGAATGTAGTTTACTGTCTCAAAACCCTCAACACTGATGCTCTCAAAAAACCAAAACAAATTCATAGCAGTTGCAAAAATCGAGAGTTGTGACTCTGATTATGTGCTGAACACTTACTGCTAACCAATCAGAAGAGATAAGTTATATTTACGATGGTCACAGGCTGACTTCTGTGCTGCATTTGAGATGTTACATTTACAGTGGTCACATGCTGACATTTGTGCTACAGAAGTGATTACATTTACAGTGGTCACAGGTTGACTTTTGTGCTACAGAAGAGGTTATATTTTCAATGGTCACAGGCTGACTTCTGTGCTACATTTGAGATGTTATATTTACAATATTCACAGGCTGACTTTTTGCTGCATTTGAGATGTTATATTTACAATGATCACAGGATGACTTTTGTGCTACAGAAGAGGTTATATTTACAATGGTCAAAGGTTGACTTTTGTGCTGCATTTGAGATGTTATATTTACAAAGATCACAGGTTGACTTTTCTGCTAAAGAGGTTATATTTACAATGGTCACAGGCTGACATTTGTGCTAGATTTATGTTACATTTACAATATCCACAGGCTGACTTGTGTGCTGCATTTGAAATGTTATATTTACAATGATCATAGGCTGACTTTTGTGCTACAGAAGAGGTTATATTTACAATGGTCACTTGTTTTTGTGCTGCATTTGAGATGTTATATTTACAATGATCACAGACTGACTTTTGTGCCACAGAAGAAGTTATATTTACAATGGTCACAGGCTGACATCTATGCTGCATTCAATATGTTCACAGGCTGACTTCTGTGCTACAGAATAGGTTATATTTACAATGGTCACAGGCTGACTTCTGTGCTGCATTTGAGATGTTATATTTACAATGATCACAGGCTGACTTTTGTACTAAAGAAGAGGTTATATTTACAATGGTCACAGACTAACTTCTGTGCTACATTTGGGATGTTACATTTACAATATTCACAGGCTGACTTCTGTGCTGCATTTGAGATGTTACATTTACAATGGTCACAAGCAGACTTTTGTGCTACAGAAGAGGTTATATTTACAATGGTCACAGGCTGACTTCTGTGCTGCATTTGAGATGTTCTAATTACAATATTCACAGGCTGACTTTTATGCTGCATTTGAGATGTTATATTTACAATGATCACAGGCTGACTTTTATGCTACAGAAGAGGTTATATTTACAATATTCACAGGCTGACTTCTATGCTGCATTTGAGATGTTATATTTGCAATGATCACAGGCTGACTTTTGTACTAAAGAAGAGGTTATATTTACAATGGTCACAGACTGACTTCTGTGCTACATTTGGGATGTTACATTTACAAATATTCACAGGCTGACTTCTGTGCTGCATTTGAAATGTTACATTTACAATGGTCACAAGCAGACTTTTGTGCTAAAGAAGAGGTTATATTTACAATGGTCACAGACGGACTTCTGTGCTACATTTGGGATGTTACATTTACAATATTCACAGGCTGACTTCTGTGCTGCATTTGAGATGTTACATTTACAATGGTCACAAGCAGACTTTTGTGCTACAGAAGAGGTTATATTTACAATATTCACAGGCTGACTTTTTTCTATGCTGCATTTGAGATGTTATATTTGCAATGATAACAGGCTGACTTTTGTACTAAAGAAGAGGTTATATTTACAATGGTCACAGCCTGACTTTTGTGCTACATTTGGGATGTTACATTTACAATATTCACAGGCTGACTTCTGTGCTGCATTTGAAATGTTACATTTACAATGGTCACAAGCAGACTTTTGTGCTACAGAAGAGGTTATATTTACAATGGTCACATGTTAACTTTTGTGCTGCATTTGAGATGTTACATTTACAGTGATCACAGGCTGACTTATGTGCCACAGAAGAAGTTATATTTAGAATGGTCACAGGCTGACATCTATGCTGCATTTGAGATGTTATATTTACAATGATCACAGGCTGACTTTTGTGCTAAAGAATAGGTTATATTTACAATGATCACAGGCTGACTTTTGTGCTAAAGAAGAGGTTATATTTACAATGATCACAGGCTGACTTTTGTGCTATGGAAGAGGTTATATTTACAATGGTCACAGGCAGACGTCTGTGCTGCATTTGAGATGTTATATTTACAATATTCACAGGCTGACTTCTATACTGCATTTGAGATGTTATATTTACAATGACCACAGGCTGATTTTTGTGCTAAAGAAGAGGTTATATTTACAATGGTCACAGACGGACTTCTGTGCTACATTTGGGATGTTACATTTACAATATTCACAGGCTGACTTCTGTGCTGCATTTGAGATGTTACATTTACAATGGTCACAAGCAGACTTTTGTGCTACAGAAGAGGTTATATTTACAATATTCACAGGCTGACTTTTTTCTATGCTGCATTTGAGATGTTATATTTGCAATGATAACAGGCTGACTTTTGTACTAAAGAAGAGGTTATATTTACAATGGTCACAGCCTGACTTTTGTGCTACATTTGGGATGTTACATTTACAATATTCACAGGCTGACTTCTGTGCTGCATTTGAAATGTTACATTTACAATGGTCACAAGCAGACTTTTGTGCTACAGAAGAGGTTATATTTACAATGGTCACATGTTAACTTTTGTGCTGCATTTGAGATGTTACATTTACAGTGATCACAGGCTGACTTATGTGCCACAGAAGAAGTTATATTTAGAATGGTCACAGGCTGACATCTATGCTGCATTTGAGATGTTATATTTACAATGATCACAGGCTGACTTTTGTGCTAAAGAATAGGTTATATTTACAATGATCACAGGCTGACTTTTGTGCTAAAGAAGAGGTTATATTTACAATGATCACAGGCTGACTTTTGTGCTATGGAAGAGGTTATATTTACAATGGTCACAGGCAGACGTCTGTGCTGCATTTGAGATGTTATATTTACAATATTCACAGGCTGACTTCTATACTGCATTTGAGATGTTATATTTACAATGACCACAGGCTGATTTTTGTGCTAAAGAAGAGGTTATATTTACAATGGTCACAGACGGACTTCTGTGCTACATTTGGGATGTTACATTTACAATATTCACAGGCTGACTTCTGTGCTGCATTTGAGATGTTACATTTACAATGGTCACAAGCAGACTTTTGTGCTACAGAAGAGGTTATATTTACAATATTCACAGGCTGACTTTTTTCTATGCTGCATTTGAGATGTTATATTTGCAATGATAACAGGCTGACTTTTGTACTAAAGAAGAGGTTATATTTACAATGGTCACAGCCTGACTTTTGTGCTACATTTGGGATGTTACATTTACAATATTCACAGGCTGACTTCTGTGCTGCATTTGAAATGTTACATTTACAATGGTCACAAGCAGACTTTTGTGCTACAGAAGAGGTTATATTTACAATGGTCACATGTTAACTTTTGTGCTGCATTTGAGATGTTACATTTACAGTGATCACAGGCTGACTTATGTGCCACAGAAGAAGTTATATTTAGAATGGTCACAGGCTGACATCTATGCTGCATTTGAGATGTTATATTTACAATGATCACAGGCTGACTTTTGTGCTAAAGAATAGGTTATATTTACAATGATCACAGGCTGACTTTTGTGCTAAAGAAGAGGTTATATTTACAATGATCACAGGCTGACTTTTGTGCTATGGAAGAGGTTATATTTACAATGGTCACAGGCAGACGTCTGTGCTGCATTTGAGATGTTATATTTACAATATTCACAGGCTGACTTCTATACTGCATTTGAGATGTTATATTTACAATGACCACAGGCTGATTTTTGTGCTAAAGAAGAGGTTATATTTACAATGGTCACAGACGGACTTCTGTGCTACATTTGGGATGTTACATTTACAATATTCACAGGCTGACTTCTGTGCTGCATTTGAGATGTTACATTTACAATGGTCACAAGCAGACTTTTGTGCTACAGAAGAGGTTATATTTACAATATTCACAGGCTGACTTTTTTCTATGCTGCATTTGAGATGTTATATTTGCAATGATAACAGGCTGACTTTTGTACTAAAGAAGAGGTTATATTTACAATGGTCACAGCCTGACTTTTGTGCTACATTTGGGATGTTACATTTACAATATTCACAGGCTGACTTCTGTGCTGCATTTGAAATGTTACATTTACAATGGTCACAAGCAGACTTTTGTGCTACAGAAGAGGTTATATTTACAATGGTCACATGTTAACTTTTGTGCTGCATTTGAGATGTTACATTTACAGTGATCACAGGCTGACTTATGTGCCACAGAAGAAGTTATATTTAGAATGGTCACAGGCTGACATCTATGCTGCATTTGAGATGTTATATTTACAATGATCACAGGCTGACTTTTGTGCTAAAGAATAGGTTATATTTACAATGATCACAGGCTGACTTTTGTGCTAAAGAAGAGGTTATATTTACAATGATCACAGGCTGACTTTTGTGCTATGGAAGAGGTTATATTTACAATGGTCACAGGCAGACGTCTGTGCTGCATTTGAGATGTTATATTTACAATATTCACAGGCTGACTTCTATACTGCATTTGAGATGTTATATTTACAATGACCACAGGCTGATTTTTGTGCTAAAGAAGAGGTTATATTTACAATGGTCACAGACGGACTTCTGTGCTACATTTGGGATGTTACATTTACAATATTCACAGGCTGACTTCTGTGCTGCATTTGAGATGTTACATTTACAATGGTCACAAGCAGACTTTTGTGCTACAGAAGAGGTTATATTTACAATATTCACAGGCTGACTTTTTTCTATGCTGCATTTGAGATGTTATATTTGCAATGATAACAGGCTGACTTTTGTACTAAAGAAGAGGTTATATTTACAATGGTCACAGCCTGACTTTTGTGCTACATTTGGGATGTTACATTTACAATATTCACAGGCTGACTTCTGTGCTGCATTTGAAATGTTACATTTACAATGGTCACAAGCAGACTTTTGTGCTACAGAAGAGGTTATATTTACAATGGTCACATGTTAACTTTTGTGCTGCATTTGAGATGTTACATTTACAGTGATCACAGGCTGACTTATGTGCCACAGAAGAAGTTATATTTAGAATGGTCACAGGCTGACATCTATGCTGCATTTGAGATGTTATATTTACAATGATCACAGGCTGACTTTTGTGCTAAAGAATAGGTTATATTTACAATGATCACAGGCTGACTTTTGTGCTAAAGAAGAGGTTATATTTACAATGATCACAGGCTGACTTTTGTGCTATGGAAGAGGTTATATTTACAATGGTCACAGGCAGACGTCTGTGCTGCATTTGAGATGTTATATTTACAATATTCACAGGCTGACTTCTATACTGCATTTGAGATGTTATATTTACAATGACCACAGGCTGATTTTTGTGCTAAAGAAGAGGTTATATTTACAATGGTCACAGACGGACTTCTGTGCTACATTTGGGATGTTACATTTACAATATTCACAGGCTGACTTCTGTGCTGCATTTGAGATGTTACATTTACAATGGTCACAAGCAGACTTTTGTGCTACAGAAGAGGTTATATTTACAATGGTCACAAGCAGACTTTTGTGCTACAGAAGAAGTTATATTTACAATGGTCACAGGTTAACTTTTGTGCTGCATTTGAGATGTTACATTTACAATGATCACATGCTGACGTTTGTGCTACAGAAGAGGTTATATTTACAGTGGTCACAGGCTGATTTCTGTGCTGCATTTGAGATGTTATATTTACAATATTCACAGGCTGACTTCTGTGCTGCATTTGTGATGTTATATTTACAATATTCACAGGATGACTTCTGTGCTCCATTTGAGATGTTATATTTAAAATGATCACAGGCTGACTTTTGTGCTACAGAAGAGGTTATATTTACAATGGTCACAGGCTGACTTCTGTGCTGCATTTGAGATGTTATATTTACAATGATCACTGGCTGACTTTTGTGCTAAAGAAGAGGTTATATTTACAATGGTCACAGACTGAATTTTGTGCTAGATTTGAGATGTTACATTTACAATGGTCACAATATGACTTTAATGCAACAGAATAGGTTATATTTACAATGATCACAGGCTGACATTTGAGCTAAACAAGAGGTTATATTTACAATGGTCACAAGCCGATTTTTGTGCAACCCAAGCAAAATTTCCAGAATTTATGTTCCAGTATTAATGGCTAAGTATATCTGTACACACAAGCTCTAATAACATGGAATCAATCCAGGTAAGTACCGTATATATTCTTATAAGTTGGAACCAACTGCAAACTGCATAGACCTAGATGTACCATCACAAGATGATGGCAGATCTGGGTCTGTGCAGTTTGTTAGGAGTAATCAGTTGAACAGAAACACAGACCATGCCATCTGCAATGGCAGATCAGGATCTATCCTGTTTGTGGTTGGATCTAAATTACAACTAAGTATATAAGGGTAAATGAGTATACTGCATGTGATTAATATGATCACTGTATGTGCCAATGTGTCCACCATTCCAAAGTGAGGGATATGATTATTTTTCTCTCAATTCTCACTCATATTTTTTTAATCTAAAGATTAAAGATCAATGATAAGGATGTAAAAAAGAAGTAAAAAGCATTTTCTACAAGATGGTATGTCATTAGGTACAACATAACACATTATTGGGGCAAAAAGGTATTGGTATTGCCATGAGGAAAAGAACATCATCCAAATTGTCAGTGAGTGCCTAACACACACAGCATTGTCAAATAGGCAAACTTTGTTGAAAATAAGTTTCATGCAGTTGCCAAAAGATCTCCACACACACATAAATTTTCACAGCAGACAAATCAAATCAACCTTTGACCTCACCCTGTTATGTGGTTTGGTGGAACTTAAATCGAGTGCCTCCCACAGTGGCTCTTTAACAGTCTCATTTCTTGTATTTGTTATGTAGAAAATATTATTGATCTTTCCAACAATGTATAGTTTGTGCCTATGTCTTAAGTGTTCATTGAGTTACGGGTCATTTAACATTGTGAATCAAGTGTAATTCTGTCGTGTACTCAAGTACGTCAATGATTTAACACAAACAGGACAGTTATTTTTCTCTCCATTTCATTGAGGTCACTCGTCTGACACCAAAATAATCATGCACACAGGTTCTTTCTTTCACTTTGACACCATCATGAAAAGTGCCTGTTCTGTATTACCTCAACATTGGATGAAATTATTCAAATGTTTTCAAATTGTCTCCCATTTCATAAACACCAAATGAAAATTTTGTTGTTATGGGTTTATCGCCATTATTCAGCATGTAATAGGCTATACAAAGTGATCAGTACATCAGTACAGGTTGAGGAAGAACCTGGGTGAACCCCATGAAGAACCACTGACCCATGGAAAGCTACTGGTTAACTTTCTCAAATACTCACACTGGCCAAGCCTCTAACCAACTCCGTGATCTGTAAAGGCAAGTGTCTCAGACCACTCAGCCTCCCTGACCCCCATCACCCAAATGAAAATTACATGCAAAGCAACTTGAAGACATCTGAAAGATTTTATTCAGTATGGAGTTATTAGTCAATTTTCCTTATGATGTCAAAGCAAAAGTAAAAACTGGTTTATTTCAAGTGCATCTGTCATATTCAAAGCTAAAGGCTGTCAGAGACATTTCCTTAAATGTCATGATAGTGATCTCACTCAAATATTGGAGTGGAGAAAGGAAATCACAAGCATCAAATTAAAAAAAACTGAAATGTTTATGCAGAAGAAACATTTGTGAGTGGCAGCCTCTGTAAAAGCAGAATTTTAAATAATTTACAACTTTGCGGGGTATGTTGATTTACAAGGACTTGTTGCCAGGACACAAATTAAACTTTGTTGGACAGAGTAATTATTTTCAAAACAATGATCATCCATCAAGTGATCTTGTCACAATTTTGTTAATGCTTCCAAAACTTAAGTATCCGCTTTATCATTTCAGATTCTGGTTATACCCCTTGATATTTTATCATAATCATGATATATGTCTGCATGGAAGGAGAGTGTTACAAAGCTTCTGTGGTACCTCCAACAATATGTTTTTTAAAAAAGGGTGTGTGTATTTTGGATTTTTAATGTAGCTTTAACAAATTTTCAGTCATATCACTACGATGTCTGCATTGTGGCAGTTTATAGTGATGTTTAGCACTGGGACATCATGCTGCAGACAGGTAGTATGATGTCCCACCCAGTCACATTATCATGACTTGGCCAGGGATTGAACCCATGACCTCCCGCATCTGAGATGGATGCTCTAACCACTAGGCCACTGGAACGGTTTAAAAAAAGTTGTCATTACAAAATTGCAAAGATTGTAAAGAAAGGGGATGGGTGTATGTGTGTGTAAAAAAATATAAAATTGCAAAAATACGTATATATGACCTCAGAAGAACCTTATTAATTATAAAGTTTTTAAGCTAGAAAAAAAGGGACCCCCAACATATAAATAAAAATTAGATTTTCAATAATGTAAATCAGGGAACACATTTCCCAATCATAAAATTTGCAGCACAAATGTATTTGCCATCAATTAGGAAACCAAATGCTGGAGTAAAAGTGCTCCTTCATTAATACTTATAAAATCATATTACCCTAGGAGTACAGCTACTGTCTCACAAATCTAGCCCTCCCAAGTTAACCTTTAGCTATAAAAATGGTTAAACTTGTATGCAGACATAGGCTGAAGTTTGACTACAGTGATCTTCCCTTGAATATTGGGATAGTCACTAAATCCTGTCTTTACTACAGTTGCTACTGGAGTGTAATGGTCACTCAGTATGCAGAATGTAACTGCTGGGAAGTAATGAAAGTTGTGAGGCATCTTCCAACTCAAAAATAATATACAGGCTGGAGAAGGGCAAACAACCCACTGTATCCAGGGTCACAGAGAGCCTGAACTGAGATATTGACCATTCCCTTTTTCAAAGATTTAAATAAGTAAAATCTCCCTCTTTGCAGGAGCTCAGCTCATTTCAGGCACCACTTGAAATCCCTCAATGGGTCCTGTTGATGACCCCAAGGCAAAGGATCTTATGACGAAAAAGGTTTCACCACAAATTAATGATATCCAAAGAATGGGAGTCTGTTCTTAGGAGAGAAAGCACAGGCCATCGGGAGTCAAATTAAACAATCATGATGGAAATGTAGATAGTTCAGACTGACCAACAAGACATGTACCTCAGTGATTTTGTCTGTTGTAGCTACAGTGACTATGATACAGGTTTTACAAGAGATGATCCAATGATGCTCAACACTGCTGTTCAAATAGGGCCTTATTCAACCATGTGAAAAGTCATGGTAGAATCCACTTCAGGCACAAAGACAAGGACTTCAGTCGTGACAGGTCAAATTTTGCCAGAAGGTTGGAGAGGTCTTTGTTGGGGACTATATCCTCCTGTCCATGATGCCAACATATAACCAAGATTGTGGAAAGTTCACTTTTTATAGGGATGGGAACTAACTTCTTTACCGGAAAAAAACCACTGTAAAAAGTTAGGTGTAGGCAGCATCATGCTTGCACCACTGTGAGAGAAATCTCCACTTAACATTGTACACATTCATACTACACTGGCAAGTGTGTTGTGTAGTCCTATTCATCACCCACACCATTTGCAAAAAAATTCCTAAGCATGAAAAGCAGGCAGAATAGAAGGATAAAGCTAGGCTATTTGCCACTTCTGGAAGACTGACACTGATACCAGGTCAAGCATCAATCTCTTGCAACAACAATCTGAAGCAACTTTTTAGTAAGTGTTTCCAGTAAATCTGAAGGTACTGACATTCCCAGGCTTGCTATATCTCTGCCAATGGCTGAGAATTCTGTATGAAACACAGGCTTGTGTGTCTTATAGTACACACAGATAAAACTGGATTGCAATCACTGTTGTAAAAAGTATGGTCTGTTGACACTGGAGTCTTGTAATAGCCTCTGTAAAAAGTGCTCTAAGTCCACCACGCTATCAGAGTGGAAACAACTTGAACATTGCTGCTCTTTCTTTGCCAAGAGATCAACTGATTCTGGGACTTCTGTTGATGGAGCAGGATGAGTGGGCAAAATTAAGGTAGTAGCAGGCCACAAACTTCCTTCATTAATACACAGAAGGCTTAGTCTTCTCTATTCCTCATGAGGTCAAGTGAAGACAATGGAAATTGTCAGCACAATTTGTTGTAAAATTAAGAGTGGGATGATGGAGCTTGTCAGCATAATTTTTTGTCAAGTGAAGAGCTTGTTAGTATAATTTGTTGGGAAGTGAAGAGTGGGATGATAGAGCTTGTCAATAAATTTGTTGCAAAGTAAAGAATTGGATGATGGAGCTTGTCAATAAATTTTTTGTCAAGTGAAGAGTGGGATGATGGAGCTTGTCAATAAATTTTTTGTCAAGTGAAGAGTGGGATGATGGAGCTTGTCAATGAATTTGTTGTCAAGTGAAGAGTGGGATTATGCAGACATCTGCAATAACTGAGAAGCAAGTCAAGAGTAAATGTGAATCATCCAGAACAAGATATTGGTAACTCTAAGATCATCGCCTCCTGTATCATCTATGGTCTGGTTATTGTTCTGGGCATCCTGGTCTAAAATGTCACTGCAGCTGGTACTATAATAAATTGTGATGAGCTGTTAAGTACATGTCAGATGCTGAATGGTGATAGCACTGGGATGAGCTGAATAAAAAAGGTACCAGGCCTACTTGACTCTGTTTCAGGTATGGACCACTTCATAGCTACAGAGCCCTGGGTTTGTAATAGAAACTGGGCACTGTGGCACAAAGTAGAGTAAGTTCTGTCCATTGTGGCATTATACTCAGTGGGTTCTTACTTGTGATAAACTGGGCACTGTGGCACAAAGGAGAGTAAGTTCTGTCCATTGTGGCATTATACTCAGTGGGTTCTTACTTGTGATAAACTGGGCACTGTGGCACAAAGGAGAGTAAGTTCTGTCCATTGTGGCATTATACTCAGTGGGTTCTTACTTGTGATAAACTGGGCACTGTGGCACAAAGGAGAGTAAGTTCTGTCCATTGTGGCATTATACTCAGTGGGTTCTTACTTGTGATAAACTGGGCACTGTGGCACAAAGGAGAGTAAGTTCTGTCCATTGTGGCATTATACTCAGTGGGTTCTTACTTGTGATAAACTGGGCACTGTGGCACAAAGGAGAGTAAGTTCTGTCCATTGTGGCATTATACTCAGTGGGTTCTTACTTGTGAAAGAGACACATGCTATAAGATCATCATGAATAGTCCCTCTGGTCATCGATGTAGGCATTCAGCACTAACCATACAAGATCTCTATATTTGATGGCAGAGTCCTGTCTTAGCATAAAAGGGTCATCTGGATCCCCATAATCAATTCCTAAATGCACCAGGTGAGGCTGTATCTGAGCTGATGCAAACCACTGTCAATTGCATGTAATGGGAAGTGTAAAAAGGATGTCATACCTATTTGCTATTTAACCTAACTGTACTGCCAAAACCACTTTTGCTCAGACTGAGGAGGTGAAGGCAGAGCTGGAGCTATATGTGATGCCCTGGTTCACTTGTCTTCTATCTGCTTCCATAAGGAAATTACTCACCATGGTGGCATCAACAGTTACGCTAAGATATCCTCCTCTTTGATAATGTTTTTGCCCTTCCCTTCAGATGTGTGTGCGAAGCCCACTGTCTTTTCACCAAGCATGTTCAAATATCACATGTATGGCCTGTGTCACATTCCATACATATCAAAAATATCTTCTGCCAGCTTAAACTGCTTCCACTCAGTGCACTTTATCCTGTCAACTGCATGTCTGTAGGCATGTTCACTGGTGTCTTTTCATTTGGGACCATCAAAACATCATAAGAAGCCTTATAGTTGAAAACCCATGCTGACACAACTATCCACCAAAAAAGGAGCAGTCTTACAATCTAAAGCCCATGCCAATACAAATGCCTATCAATTGAGGAGGAGTAGTACTAACAAGATTTTCATGATGGCTAAACATATTGGATGTCATTATAGTACAATTTCATGTAGGAAATCTTTTATTGTAAACTCACATATCTATTCCACCATCCATTCAAGATGGGAGGCTATAAAATTGTCAAAGTATCCATGGTGTCCACCTTATTAAATGTATGAGGGCATGTCTGATAGGTACATTTTCATTTAAGACCATATCTGCCTCACAAGAAGTCAACCCCATGTTGATATGGCCATCCATTCTGAAGGAGTAGTGACAAGAATTTCAAGATGGATGCCATGGCAACTATACTAGATTTAATCCAATCCATTCAAAGATCAGACTTTCACCAGATCTGCACATTTGGCTTGTTGACAATTTTTTATGTGCAAGGCATCAGTAATGTATATGCCATACCTGACATAAAAAGTTACTCATCAAATGTTCGGCTAAAGAACATGTTTTTCAAAGGTTAATTAACTAGCTTAAAGAAATCTGTATTCAGCATTATCAGTATATCAATGTCTAATGTGTGCTACAACTGATTTTCAACAACTTAGGCTCTTTCCTAATGGTGCCAGATTTTACATGAAAATCACGTCCTTTAAAAGAATTCACAGAAAAAAACTTACCGTCCCTCTTAATCAGAGACATAGAAATAAATCATTCAATAAACAGAGTGCAGATCAAAGACACTAGTTTTGTTTCTGCTGGTTTTAATGGACCTTTTCACACATTAATGGCTGTAACATGCCAAGGAAATGGAAGCTAAATACCATTCCCATGGAAACAAATGAGGCTCATAAACATCAGAATGTATGCCTGTTAAAATCACACTAAATCCTCTAGGGGTCATGCTACAAAAATTATGACAAATTTCCAATCAGTCAGTGCTCACCTGGAATCTTTCCACTGTTCCGGGCTGCAGCCTTTTCCATGGCCTCCTTCACACATAGATACAGTTCTCTGCACTGAAAAATGACAGTGTACTATAACCATCTAGCACACATAGCTACAATTCTCTGCACTGAAAAATGACAGTGTACTATAACCATCTAGCACATAGATACAATTCTCTGCACTGAAAAATGACACTGTACTATAACCATCTAGCATACACTGATACAATTCTCTGCACTGAAAAATGACAGTGTACTATAACCATCTAGCACACACAGATACAATTCTCTGCACTAAAAAATGACAGTGTACTATAACCATCTAGCACATAGATACAATTCTCTGCACTGAAAAATGACAGTGTACTATAACCATCTAGCACACATAGATACAATTCTCTGCACTGAAAAATGACAGTGTACTATAACCATCTAGCACATAGATACAATTCTCTGCACTGAAAAATGACAGTGTACTATAACCATCTAGCACACATAGATACAATTCTCTGCACTGAAAAATGAGTGTACTATAACCATCTAGCACATAGATACAATTCTCTGCACTGAAAAATGATAGTGTACTTTAACTATCTAGCACATTGATACAATTCTCTGCACTGAAAAATGACAGTGTACTATAACCATCTAGCACATAGATACAATTCTCCGCACTGAAAAATGACAGTGTACTATAACCATCTAGCACATAGATACAATTCTCCGCACTGAAAAATGACACTGTACTATAACCATCTAGCACATAGATACAATTCTCTGCACTGAAAAATGACAGTGTACTATAACCATCTAGCATACAGATACAATTCTCTGCACTGAAAAATGACACTGTACTATAACCATCTAGCACACACTGATACAATTCTCTGCACTGAAAAATGACAGTGTACTATAACCATCTAGCACATTGATACAATTCTCTGCACTGAAAAATGACAGTGTACTATAACCATCTAGCACACATTGATACAATTCTCTGCACTGAAAAATGACAAAGTACTATAACCATCTAGCACATAGATACAATTCTCCGCACTGAAAAATGACACTGTACTATAACCATCTAGCACACAT
This sequence comes from Sinohyriopsis cumingii, assembly GCA_028554795.2. Taxonomy (NCBI): domain Eukaryota; kingdom Metazoa; phylum Mollusca; class Bivalvia; order Unionida; family Unionidae; genus Sinohyriopsis; species Sinohyriopsis cumingii. The sequence goes on from CM068836.1 coordinate 68,378,225, forward strand.
TGATACAATTCTCTGCACTGAAAAATGACAGTGTACTATAACCATCTAGCACATAGATACAATTCTCTGCACTGAAAAATGACAGTGTACTATAACCATCTAGCACATAGATACAATTCTCTGCACTGAAAAATGATAGTGTACTTTAACTATCTAGCACATTGATACAATTCTCTGCACTGAAAAATGACAGTGTACTATAACCATCTAGCACATAGATACAATTCTCCGCACTGAAAAATGACACTGTACTATAACCATCTAGCACATAGATACAATTCTCTGCACTGAAAAATGACACTGTACTATAACCATCTAGCATACAGATACAATTCTCTGCACTGAAAAATGACACTGTACTATAACCATCTAGCACACACTGATACAATTCTCTGCACTGAAAAATGACAGTGTACTATAACCATCTAGCACATTGATACAATTCTCTGCACTGAAAATGACAGTGTACTATAACCATCTAGCACACATTGATACAATTCTCTGCACTGAAAAATGACAAAGTACTATAACCATCTAGCACATAGATACAATTCTCTGCACTGAAAAATGACACTGTACCATAACCATCTAGCACACATAGATACAATTCTCTGCACTGAAAAATGATAGTGTACTATAACCATCTAGCACATAGATACAATTCTCTGCACTGAAAAATAACACTGTACTATAACCATCTAGCTCACATAGATACAATTCTCTGCACTGAAAAATGATAGTGTACTATAACCATCTAGCACATAGATACAATTCTCTGCACTGAAAAATGACAGTGTACTATAACTATCTAGCACACATAATGCAAACTAATCAGTCAAGGACTTTCAGCCACTAACTGAAATGATTGTAAAACTGAAACAAATTTTTTAATTATTTTTTTATTTTTTATTTATTTACTCAAAAAAAAATTGAAGATCTTGTTTTATTTCCTGTTATACTCCACCCATCCTTCCCAATATCCACCTGTTTGCATATCTTGTGTGTGTTGATATATATATATATATATATATATATATATATATATATATATATATATATATATATATATATATATCTCTCCAGCAAAGGTTTTAAATTTATACTGTCCAAAGAATTTGCTTGAAACAAGCGAACATTTCATTGAGATGAAATGTATGTTTTTCCACTCTGAGCAAACAAATTTTCTCATTATATCACGCTCAAACATATTGGCTAGCAATATTTAAAAAAGACTGACGTAGCAGATTTCTTACTGGATCCTGTGCAATGATGTCAGTGGTTTACCATTTATGTTTTGCGGAGTTTTGTGTAAATTCTGACTGAAAGTATCAGTAGTAACATAATTCCCAATTTAAGGTAAAACAGCACATACTAAAGAAGAAAGGAAGAAAAAAAATGCATTTGCATACTGATAGATTTGAACTTGGTTTGTTTACATGAGAGGTGGCCTTACATGCCCCTAGACCATGCAAACATCTAAAAATAACTCAAAATTTCTTTGTCATAATGTTTATTGATGGGCATTCCAGTGAATTAGCAAAATTATTTATCTCAGAAATTCATGGCCTTGTAGAAAATAAAAATCATGATGAACCAATGTACAAAAATTATTATATTTTTATGATTTGCAATTGTATTCCACAGAAACTTGAAGTGCAAACATTAAAATGCTGTTATTGAAAACCATGATAATATACAACAGACTTTTAATGTGCATAATTACTGCAAAGTGCTCTGACATGTACCCATTGTTTATTAATTTAAAGTACTAATATTCAAAATACATTTTTGTCTCATCATATCAGCTCACCTTCTTAGTATAAAACTGGGTTAACTGAACCTTTTCTCCATGTTTCCTCCATAAGCACAGTACTCGTGTTTTTGGACAGTACGTCATATTTACTAGCTTTTCGTACCACCAACGATCACATATTGCACCGGTCACACTGCGTAAAATTATACAATCATCACAAACCTGGATAACGAAAAAAGAAAATGTTATTTTTAGTGTTATTATTATTATTATCATCAAGACAATGATGAAGAATACTGCTACCAAAAATAATAACAGGAAGTTTGCAGATGATTACTGTCAAAAGTAATCAATTGAATTATTATCACCACTGGCCCTGCTAACTACAACTAGCTCAGCAGGCACTCAAAGAGAGAAAAAATTGAGCTTAGTGTATTTTTAACAACATTTTTAATACAGTATTGGCTATATCACACTGAGAAAATGAAAGTTAAGTGCCATTCCTAAGGACACACCAAAGCAGCCAACCTAGGCTGGCCTGGGTGGGTATTAAACCCCGAATCCTTGGATTATGAACTCAATGCTAAATTAGGAAAATGGGCATTCATGGGTCGTAACTCCTGCCATTTATGATATGGATTATTGGAACAGCACCCATTCAAGGTCACATCAATACAAAGCTGCATGCCAAATTTGATTGAGATCTAAAAGTCTTTTGTAAAGTAATGCTACAGAAACCAAAGTCATGAAGACTGGAATTCGGGGATCATAACTCTTCTATGTGACACCATGGACTGGTGGAAATCAAATTCAAGCAACTTCTAGAAAATTAGGCCACTTCAAGTCCTTTATATGATGCCATGGATTAAAAGAGATCAACTGATTTAAAATCTTTTCAATATAAAGATGCCTGCCTAATTTGTGTGAAATCTTAAAGTTCTTAGTAAACTTCTGTTGCAGAAACCAATGGAAAATCAAGATGTCAATGAGCTAGGTCCTAAACATTTATGAAGGTGAAGCCAATACCATCCTATAAGCAACAATGAACAGGCAAAAGTCCACAAATAGAGTAAAATCACTACCTACATTTGTAATCAAAAAAGGGACTTTATCAAGAAACATTTTAATACCGACATACAGAATACAAATAATTTTAAGGAATGGGTTTAGAAAAACATAAATCAATTCTGCATTTATGGCAGTGTACGGAGAAAATCTTAGGAAACCTGGCACTTAAGACTAATGCACAGAAAATACTGAACCATTCTGGCAGCAAATTTTTTTTGCAGAGTAAAACTGATATTAATTATGTAATACTTATTATCATTAAGTTTTACCTAACTGCAATGGAAATACAGCTCTATGCTGACCGCTCCGGTGGCCTAGTGGTTAGAGCATCCACCTCAGATGCGGGAGGTTGTGGGTTCGAACCCCGGCCGAGTCATACCAAAGACTACAAAAATAGCACTAACAGCTACCTCGCTTGGCGCTCAGCATTAAGAGGTTAGTGTTAGGACTGGTCGGCCTGATGTCAGGATTATGTGACTAGGTGGGACATCATGCTACTTGTCTGCAGCATGATGCCCCAGTGCTAGACATCACTATAAACTGTCACACTGCAGACATTGTAGCGATATGACTGAAAAATTGTTAAAGCTACGTTAAAAATCTAAATCACACACACACACACCACCATGCTAGATGCATAATAATAAGGGTTGCATCAGCCTCTTTGTCGCTCTTTAACACTGTTATCTTATCAAACAATAATTGTTTTGATACCTAAGGACAGAGGATAAATTCACTAAAAAGAATTATGAATCTCAAGCCCTAGTATTTAGCAAAACCAACCACTTGTAGATATTTGTTCTCTTCAGTGTTTCTTGACCACATTGACTCAATTGTACAAAAAAGAATGAGGATGTGCTATAGTGCATGGGCTGATGACACAGGTCAGATTGGGTTGATGCATGTGTTCTGAGGATTCTCTAGAACAGGGAGTTGGTGCATCTGGCACAGAGGAGGTATTTCCATGGGGGGGAAGGTAAAGCTTAATAATAGTGTCAGGTAAGTAACAGTAAACTGCCTGTTAGTAATATCATATTATACATACTTCTATAAACGATTTAGCAGCAGTGGCCATCAAAATGTCCTTAATGAAAACCACAGGGGCTCATATCAATGCTTACAATTTAACTGTCAGTCATATATATAGCATAAAAGAATAAAAGGGAGGACACATATCTTTTGTCGTGCAACCTGTTTAAGAATCAAGTAAAAGAAAATGACGTCCTGCATTTATTTATCACTTATTTTCAGACATACAATAAGAAGGCAGTATTCCATTCAGCATGTTATTCTTGCATATTAAGTGGATGCGACCATGGCCATGTCGATCAGTAGCATGGAAAAATGGTCTGGCATCCCTTAAAGATATCACAGTAAGCCAGACTTTGGATAGGCATACAAAGTCGAATGCCTGAGCTAAACATTGGTACCCGATTTATTACACTACGTGAAATGTAGCTTGAAATATCAGTGCTGATTCTTAAATAGGTCGTGTGACAAAGGAGTATCCTCCCTTGCATTATTTTATATGTATGACAGACAGTTAAGTTGTGTGCAATGATATGAGCCCCTGTGATGAAAACTAGACTGGGCTGTATTCAAATCCACAAATACTTAAAATAATAACCATAAGAATGGTGATCAATTTTCTCACATAAATATAACTCTGTCTCTCTTGCACCCAACCTCACAAGCTGAAGCTATGACTATACTAAAATAATAGCCCATCAAAAAGACATGCTCCACAGGCTGAAGAGAATTTCCAGGATCATAAGAGAGTTTCTTTGATTTAATTGCTAAAAAGGTTTTTAAATTGGTCACTGTCTCAGACATACTGAATGTATTAAGTACTATTTTTATTTAGAACCAACAAGAGATTAGAAGTCCTTTAGGTTACCCACCCCACCCCATGACAATGCAAGCATCCATTCAGGGACAACAATTATAACAAGATTTTCAAGCTGACCATCATGACAGCAATAATGGATTTAAGACTGGCACCATTTTTATTTAAGACCTACTAGATATCATGTCAATATCACCATGAACTCTAGGGAAGTAGCAACAATATTATTTTGAATATGGCCATCGTGGTGGACATACTGGCTGTCAAATCTGCACCATTTTCATTAAGGACCTACAGTACTAGAGAAACATAACAAGTCTTCTGGTGAAAACGCCATGTCTAGACAAGACATTCCATTTATTAGGAGGAATAATAACAAGAATTTCAAGATGGCCACTGTGGTGGCCATTTTAGATGTCAAATCAATATCATTTTTGTTTAGGAGAAGTAAACAAAATGTGTAAGATGGCTACTACGGCAGTCATAATGGATGTCCAAGTGGTACCATTTTCATTCAGGACCAATTAGACCTCTGGATGAAAATTTGTGCAAATTTGTGCAAATTTTCATGGCAATCCTTTAATTAGTTATGGAGTAAAAAAATTACCATAATAGTTACCAACTTTCATTGCAATAACAAACATGTGCTAACAGATGGAGATGTGACAAACAGATGAAGGACAACAGACCATCCCATAAACTCTTTCCCTCAATAACCCGCACACAACAGGGTCCAGAAACAGAGACTGCATGATAAGTATGGGCACGAGTTACCAAGGGACCTCCCAAAAACTTTGTTAGACAACCAGGAAACCGTGGGGGTTGAGTAGGGTGGGGTGAGAACTGGGCTGTTTAATGACTAAATCCTTGTTTTAAAAATGCATAGAGAATAACTGTCAAAAAAGCGCTTTTGCTGACTGAGTTGTTTGTTATTCTGATTTATTTTCAAAATGTCCAACATCTGAAACATCATTAACATTGTTCCAACTGGTTTCAAGAACCAACACATGTATGCAGAAACATTTGTGTATCACTGCTTTTTATTCTGTTGATTAGTGTGGTTCCAGGAGTGGTATCTGATAGTGTCATGTGAAACAGGCAGTCCACAAAGCAGGGAACTAGGCTAACTGTTGATACTCCACCAAACAAGTATTTTGTTTTTCAAAATGCAACATTTCTTGAGACATTAGTTGGAATTGAAACTCAATTTCTATATTGTTCATTTAGAAAAATACTGATGCTGTGATTTCATTGCAAGTAATAGTGAAACTTCTTACCGTATTTACCGTATATGTTGGGACACAATAAAAAAATAACTTCTTTTCACCTTGGTCATATGTCCCAAGACTTAAGAAACGAAATAAATTTGTATTGCATGTGTGCTCCCCCCAAACTGCACATTGTAATAAATCAGATAAACAAAATGCTAATTTGAAGAAGAAAAAAAGAAAGAAACTAACCTTGTATTGTTATCATTTATTCCTTTTTTTCAACATAAGCATTGAAGAATGAAATATATCCACGAAATCCGTATATGTAGCATAGGCTTTGATACTGTAGAGTGTATCACTTATGTCTGATAGCACATGCCACGTTGTTCATTGACATGAACATTGAGAAACAAATTGTGTGCAGTTGTGCGCAAAGGTTCAAATATGTTATCTGACTGAAAACTAGATCCAACAAAATCACACACAAGAGGGAAATAATCAACCCATATCTTGAAGACAACTGTCATTTACGCATGACACGGTGTTAGGTGCAATATAATCAAGATTGGAATATATCTATATGACAGTATCGTGCAAATAAAAATCATTATTTGAAAACACATTCACTTGAGTGCAAGTGACAATCTTTTTGCCGGCATGGGTTACAATTACTATTACTATTTACCTGCAGACATCAATGCTAACTTTGGATTAATTGTAACTACAGATGCCAAGCACATAAATGCCCCGGTGGTGAATAAACAGAACTGGCAGCAAGCAGTAAACTCCTTCTTGAACTTATTGACAGGACATCAAAGACAAAGGTTATTTTTATTAAAAAGCAAACCGACCTCAGTTACTTTTTTTTTTGTAAAGGATATCAATACCAAGGTTATTTTATTGCAAAGCAAGCTGACCTCGGAAGCTGACTATGGATTCTTTTAAGTGTGCAGATTTTTTTTGTTGAATATACAAAGACAGCTGAGATATGGAAGAAAACTTTGGTTTCCTTTCGCCAGTATTCACAGGAATTTTTAAAATAAACTGAAACAATGGAACAATTTTTAAACTGACATAATATTGTGCTTCATGCACAGACATCAATGACCATGTGTCGCCCAGAAGATTTAAAGAAAATAAAATCATTTGATGAATTTGTGAAGGCCAGAAGAGAAGCAGATGATTTTGCTGACAATATGATCACAACAGGGATAAAATTCTAGTGTACTTTGACTGCATTTCTCGACAGACTGACAATAAGATGGGGGTCAGAAGTGTGAGAATTAGCAAGAATGGTGTAGAGTTGAAAACAATCTGACTTTAGTCCTGGCAGTTTCTGCTTCAGGTGATCTGTTGTCTCATACAATATTTCACGGTATGAGAAAGCTAAAAAAATATTCATTTACTGAAAGAATGGACTGTACATGGGCAAGAGAAGGGTTGTGTTGATGAGATGCTGCTGCAATGGATTAAAGAGTTTTATCTTAAGTACACAGTTGTATATTTTTTTAAAATAAAATTTCAGTTGGTGTACATTTTCCAATATGTAATTTTCGAATGATTTAAAAAGTGTCCCACAACCTACAACTTGAAAAAAACGATGCATCCCAGAACAGACAATGCACAAAAAAATTACTTTTAAAATTAATTTATAGTATCTCAACATATACAGTAAATACGGTATCATTCTTGCGGATGTCTCAAAGGTGGAAACACCACCTTCAGGTGGAGTAGCGACAAGAAGATTTCAAGATGACTGCAATGGTGGCCATGCTGGATGTCAGATCAGCACTGTCTTTTAGCAAAAACATCATGATCATCCATTTAGGTCCAACCAGACATTGTAAGAAGTCTTTTAGCAAAAGCATCATGATCTTCCATTCACGAGGAGTAGCAATAACAAAAAGATTTTCACGAGGGCTACTAAGGTGGCCATACTGGATGTCAGATCAGAACCATTTTCACTGAGGACAAACTAGACATCATAAGAAATCTTTTAGTGAAAACACCATGCTAACATGACCTTCTATTCAGAAAAAGCATTGATAACAAGATTTTCAAGCTGACGGATGACTGATAAAAGACCATCGCATAAGCCCTTCGCTCTTCTGGTATATGGTGGTTTGAGGTAAAAATGTTTTCAGAGGTAAAATGTTTTTTTTTCAGTTTTTTTTAAATTGTAGACTGCAATAAAAGAGAATTTGCTATTTAAGTAAGTCAACTGAAAATAAGTGATATATTTTTGGGGTTAGAACTTTTTTCAAAACTGATGATAGTAGATGAAATTGACAATCAACTGGCCCTGTGCCAATAGTAAAACACTGTGACTCAATCCTATAAAACAATCTCTGCAGACAGTTCAGATATGGACCAGATTTTTGGAAACTATCATATTAAAAATACTTATAACAAGCACTGAAAGTGGTTTTGACATTATTAAAAATCTGGATGGCATCTAAACTGTTTTACTCATGATGACGTTCATAATATAGTCAAATCCTTTAATATCCAGTGGTAGCAAAGGGAAACAAATCTATACAATAAAAAGTTTGCAAAGTTAATTAATATTAGCCCTATCATATATTTCTATTGTTGGTAAATTTATACCAACTTATGCCTTGTCTCCTCTTAAATGACATGCCCTTTTACAAGAATTTCACATGCTCTGTACCCTTTTTTCTGAGAACTGGCACTCTGACCTTTTCAGATCTGGAGCACTGCTATAGCTTCCTGAATTTCTATTTTTATAATCTGACATTCTGGAAATTTGTTTATAATTATTAGCGTGTACATGATGTACTTATATCAATTGCTTCATTCTACTTAGTTCTGTACAAGCCAACCCTGCTCTGACAGCACAATACTGAATTACAGCAGATAGGGGTCTATGTTGATTGCTGTCAAAAACCATATATGCTTGCTTATAAATGGAGTCAAATTGCAAACACAGATCCTGATCTGCCATCACATAATGCACCTGCAGTTCAGGATTTATGTTGTTTGTTCTACTGATTATTCCTAGCAAACAGTACAGACCCAGATCTGCTGGCACATTATGCGATGGCAGACATGGGTCTGGGCAGTTTGCAGTTGGACTCATCTTATGAACGATTATGTATGGTACCCATTTTATATGTGCACGTCCTGAAAAGCTTACCTCCATGAAAAGCATGTCTCCTGTATTATCACTCCCAACATGGACTGTAAAAGACTGCTTCTGCATCAATCGGCTTCCCATGGGCTTCAGGTCTATATCATTCCCATGCTGAAATGAAAAATTCTCATTTTTATTATTACGATTGTTTTTATTTTTTTACAGATCTTGAATTGGGTAAATTTACCAGTGAAAAATAATGCTGTAGAATGAATGGGAAATGAATGATGAATGAATGCAAATGAAATGATGAATACTAAATAAAATCTGAAAGAAACATGATTGTTATATCTTGAATAGATTTAAAAATATAATCCTTTGAAGCTACTGCTGAATTTCAATGGATGCATGATTATCTAGGATCAGATTCTAAACAATGACACCACTAACCACCCATGACATTATTCAGAGTTGACCTAAACATCTGCTATAATGTGATGACATCATCAATGGTGATTATATCTGTACAGCTTATAGTTGACAAAAAAATTTACACTGCTGACAAATATTCTACTGCTATACAATTACTGCAGTTGTGAATATATTTATATTTTTTAATGCTGTATTCTGCATTTTATGCAATTGTTATTTCATCAAAATACACCCTTAATATGACAAGATATGAAAGCAATAGTTGTCTCCCTTTAAGACTAAAAAAAAATGGAAAGAGCAATTTCAATAAATGTAGTTCTACTTCATCCTTCCTCCAACCCCAAAATGAAATGCAAAGGAAAATTTCATGATCAGAATGTATTTCTAAATGATAGAAACCAGATGATAGCTGGAATGTAATGCAAACATGAATGGAATGCAAAGAAAGGGAATGCAATAGCAAATAAAGCATAAATGAAATGCTGATTTGTTAACATTACCTGTTTCAGATCTGTTTTATTATTACATTCTTAAGAATTCCCTACCTCTTCATCTCATACTGACAAAAAAGCAGAAGTGGTCCTTTCAAGGCATCACAACACAACTTAAGAATTCCCTACCTTTTCATCTTACACTGACAAAAAACAGAAGTGGTTCTTTCAAGGCATCACAACACAACTTAAGAATTCCCTACCTCTTCATCTCATACTGACAAAAAACAGAAGTGATCCTTTCAAGGCATCACAACACAACTTAAGAATTCCCTACCTTTTCATCTCATACTGACAAAAAACAGAAGTGGTCCAGGCATCACAATGCAACTTAAGATCCTTATATATATTGCCTTCATTTTTCGACATTTTTAAAAATTAATTCCAAGCTTGATGGAAATCTGATGAAAAATATTGTGTTGAGATCTAAAGAGGTAACAAGCACAGTGGACTTTTCTCATTACTATGCATAGTTATCAGTTGGTACAAAACTTGTCTATGAGATGTTAATAATACATTTAACTTATTTACCAACTTAAAGGCAGAATAAAATCGATCAAAATTTGGTCTTTGGAGTCGTAAAGGTCTTTGCTAATCAGTTATAGGATTACCTCCTTACTATGTACATATGTTGCTCATAATCAAACTCATCCACCATTTTGATAATACAGGACTATTTACCAAGTTTGATCAAAATCTGACCAGAAATAAAATTGCTCGAGTGCCAACAACCCCAGCCAATCATATATAAGGTTACATCATTAATATGCATGGCAGTCACTCATAATCAAACTCATCTGCCATCTTGATAACGTAAGACTATCTACCAAGTTTGATCAGAATCCTTTTTAAAAAATAGTCCCATGAGTGGTATAAAAAAAGGCAAGTTGGATGTTGGATTACCTCATAAATATGAAAGGTGTCATTCATAAAATAATCATTTACTATTTCGATGTTATCATCCACATTACTAAGTTAGAATGAAACAACATCAGAAATAGTCTCTCAAGTGATAAGATCCTCAGACAATCAGATGCAACATCACGTAATTTATGTGTGTAGATCTTGCATATATAATTAAACATGTCACCTAATTAAAATATAGATTTTGCATATAATAAAACATGTCACCTAATAAATGGGTAGATCATGCCCATAAAACGTATCATCTAATGTGTAGATCTTATCCAAAATAAAATATATCGTCTAATTAATGTGTAGTTCTTACCAATAAAAAAACATGTCACCAAAATAATGTGTACAGATCATGCCCATAAAACATGTCATCTAACGTGTAGATCTTGCCCATAATACAACATTAATGTATAGATCCTGGCCATAATAAAACATGTCATAGAATTAATGTGTGTAGATCTTGTCCATAATAAAACAGGTCACCAAATTAATGTGTGTAGATCTTGTCAATAATAAAATATGTCACCAAATTAATGTGTAGATCTTGTCCATAATAAAACATCACCAAATTAATGTGTAGATCTTGTCCATAATAAAACATGTCACCAAATTAATGTGTAGATCTTGTCCATAATAAAACATGTCACCAAATTAATGTGTATAGATCTTGTCCATAATAAAACACGTCACCAAATTAATGTGTAGATCTTGTCCATAATAAAACATGTCACCAAATTAATGTGTAGATCTTGTCGATAATAAAATGTCAGCAAATTAATGTGTAGATCTTGTCCATAATAAAACATGTTCTACATCTAAGTAATACTAGCCTTTCAACTAAGTTTCAAAAAAATATGGTCAGAAATAGATGCATTGTCAAGATTAATAAATCAGATGCAAAATCACCTCAATAATATACAAAACTTGTGCTGCTGATTGTACTCATCCAAGAGCTTGACTTAAATCCATTTAGCAACTCTGATCAAAACTGGATTAGAAATAATGTATTCAAATTTGTTTCAAGCACGGTCAATTAAATGCACTTCATTAATGTGGCCATCCTGCACATTACTGAACTCCTGCAAGATGTTGACCATATCAGCTACATATACTTGATAAAATTCTGATAAAAAATATGACTTCCTGAGAGGTAACAAGTTCAGCTAATCGGTGGCAAAATATCCTCATTTACATGCATGGATCATTATCAAACTCATTCATGATCTTGAAAATATCAGCCCATATTCCAAAACTGACCAAAATTAGATGTGAAAGTATGACCTCCATGGTCTACTGATCAGATAAAAGATCTCACTCATTAGTGTATGTGGATCTCACTCATTACTATCAGATCTTGTTTGAGATATTGATGAAATAAATATGTATTCCAAGTCTGATGATGACTGGATTAGAAATATGGGATCCAAAGAGGTAACAAAGTCACTCACTCAGACACGAGATTAATAACCCAATTAATATAATCCAAGACCTTAATGATACAATCCCATATTAAACGTTTGACAAAATTTGGACCTGAAATGACTATGTGACTTTCTGAGTGGCAAAAAGCTTATCCAATCAGATGCAAGAAAACCTCATTAATATGCATGTATCATGCTCATTATCAAACTTGTCAAAATCTTTTTTAACACAAGTATTAATCAAAACTCAAAATGGAACTATATCAGAAATATGTTCTTCAGAGTAGTAACAAAGTCAGCTATGCATATGCAAGATCATCAAAATTAATATGCATGAATCTTGCTAATTATCTTAGTTGTCCAAGATTTGGATGATATAAGATCATATTCCAATCTGGATTGAAATTGGATCAGAAGTATGAACTCCAGAGCAACTGTTGAAAAACAGATGATGCTCAACAATGCAGTCAAACCGTAAGGTCTCCTGGTCTTAAGGACAGGTGAACTAAACAAGAGTCTCTTGAGGGGAATGATGCTCACCCAAAAAGAATTTCCTGGAATTTACTACAGGACCATTAAGTTTTGAAACCATATCTGATATTCTTGAGTGACATGATTTTCAAATCAGGTGCTGTGGCAGCCATACTGGATGTAAGACTGGCACCAATTTCATTTAGGACACACTCGACACCATTAGAAAACTTCTGGTGAAAACCCCATATTAATAGGACCATTCATACAGGATATTTAGAGATCAGATTTTCAAAATGTTCATTATAACTGACATAGTTGAAGTCACCATAATTAGTCTTTGGGTGAAAACTCCATCCTAATTTGCCTTTCCATTTAAGAGTACCAACAAAGATTTTCAAGATGGCTGCTATGATGGCCATACAGGATATCAGATCAGCACAATTTTCATTTTGTACAGACATAAATTTTAATAAGTCTTTTGGCACAAACCAGTGTTGATACGACTTTTTAATAAGAGCAATGATAAGATTTTCAAGTTGGCAGCTGTGGCACCCATACTGGACATCAGATTGGCATTTTTTTTTTCTTGCCAAGTACATGCTATGACAGTTCAGGAGGAGAATCAATACCATGATTTTCAAGATGGCTGCTATAGTGGTCATACTGGATGTCAGATTGGCTTAATTTTCAATTGGGACCAAGTGGATATCATAAGTCTTGAAGTGAAAACCTCATACTGATATGACCATCAATGTAAGTAGAGTAACAATAAGATTTTTTAGATGGACACTCTGATGGCCATTATGGTTCTCTGTGCAGCACCATTTTCATTTGGAACAGATACTGACTGATATGACCCTGCGGACCTGGGTTCGAATCTCCTTAGAGTATGAATTAAAAATTCTCTAACCTGTATGACAGTATTATTTGTATTAAAATATTAATTCTGCCTACTATTATCAAGCATTCTTCTATAGGAATCCAGGGATAGCACTTTCCATTCCATCTGGTGGACATATAATTCTCTCTCTCTCCCTATCTATATATATATATATTTTTTTCTTTCATTTCAAACTAGTCTAAGATGTTTTTCATGCCCTAGCCTAACATGGGACTACTGAGAAAGACTTCCCAGGAAAATGATTGACCTTCTTCCAAATGTTCTGTTATTAACTTTGTAAGTTTGAGTCACAGACAGTCAGTCAGATAAATATCGCCCTTGCCACAGTACTGAAACTACTCTTTTAAAAGTAGTTAATGACATTCTCTCTGCGTTGGATAGCGGAAAGATTACAGACCTCAGCCTCCTTGATTTGTCTGCAGCATTTGACACAACAGACCATGATATATTACTTCACCGTCTCCAGCATGTATTTAGTATTCATGATACAGCCTTACTGTGGTTCAAGTCCTACTTGGTCAACAGGACACAAATTGTATCTGCAAATGGAATACACTCCAGCCCAGTTGATCTATGTTGTGGTGTTCCAGAAGGGTCTGTTCTTGGACCTGTTCTCTTCATTCTGTACACTCAGTCGCTCTCAAGCGTCATAGATCATCATCCAGTGTCTCACCAATTGTACGCTGATGACACCCAAAGATACAAATCTAGCCACCCAACTGAAGTTGATGTTACCATCCAAGGTGTAGAGATGTGCATTTCTGATGTGAAATCATGGATGACATGTAACAAGCTGCAGAAGAATGATGATAAAACTGAGGCCGTTCTGATCACAACACAAAGACTTTCTCATTCACATCCTTCACCTCAAACAATAAATATCAGCAACACCAACATTAAATTCACACAATCAGTACGAAACCTAGGTGTTACTCTGGACAGTACTCTCACACTGCACCAACATGTCATGAACATATGCATGGCTGCATATCTTGAGCTGAGATGCATCAGCTCAATTTGCAAATATCTTTCAGCTGATGCCACTAAAACACTTGTGTGTTCATTAGTACTTTCAAGACTGGACTATTGTAACTCAATTCTGTCTGGTTCATCTCAATATCTACTCCAGAAACTTCAAAAAGTTCAAAACACTGCTGCTCAGATCATACTCAGAGTACCACGATCAGAGCACACCTCCCCGCTGCTCTGTACCCTACACTGGCTATCCATCTGATCCAGAATCAAACACAAAATTTGTTCTCTGTGCTACATTTCACTGTCGGACTCTAGTTCAACATACCTATCCGACCTCATACTTACGTTCCTCTTCTGACAATCGTATACTCATTATTCCCACTACGAAAACAAAGTCATATGGACAGCGTTCTTTTGCATACCAGGGCCCAGCAACGTGGAATGAATTGCCCACTGAACTTAGACACAAAGACACAGTAATCGCTTTCAAGAGGGCTCTCAAAACTCACTTATTTCGAATGCAAGAACAAACTTAAAGACCTAATAATGCTTTCTACCTTAAATATTCTCAGCATGATTTTTTTTAACGTTTTATAATTTCATGGTGTTTGTTTTTGTAATCATATCATTATATGTTTTTATCTTATAGGTGTTGTCTAATGTTGTAAAGCGCTATAAGCTTCTAAAGATTAGGCACTATACAAAGTCCTTATTATTATTATTATAAATACACAGAAAGACACACAAACTATTTCTTACCAGAGATGCCAATTGGTCAAGAACATTATTAATATCCTCACTGGATGAGAGTCCAATATGTGACTTGCCAAGCAGACGACGGATTTTTTTCTTGATTTCCTGCTTGTTAACCCTCATCATCACCATAAAGCCCACTAAGTTGAACAGCATCACAGACAATAAACGATCCTCATCATGCTCTAAACGCTTCCGATCTGGGTCACCCAGTGAGTTATATCTAGAGTTGAAAGAAAGTATAACCTGAAGGGTTAAACCTATCTATTTTGCCACACAAAGACAGAAATTAGCAATATTTAGGTCTACTCCATACAATTTGCCAAGGAGGGAGTAAGCCAAGTTTCTCTGTAACAATAACCATCAAGATGCCCAATTAGGACAAAGATCACTTACCTGGCCAACATCTATGACTGACCTAAATGCAGTAGGACAGTTGACAAAGAAATTTTATTCTTAATAATGGCAGTCCTTATCGATGGTATTTTGATATCATTTACCTGAAAGGTCTTTTGTCAGGATGCTTTCTGTAAAATTTGGAAGACATCTGATGACCATGTTTGGAGAAGAGGTTATTTCAAGATCTTTCTATTTTTAGTAATGACAACCATATCTGATTACAGATTGGCATCATTCTAAAAATATGACAGACATTAGACATTTGGGAGGATGTTGTTTTTGATGGTTTTGTTTTTGTTTTTGGTAAAGGATGTCACATTTGCTGGCAGATCAGATTTATTTGTATAAAACTTTATGACCTTTATGCCAGAATACTTAATTTGTATAAAACTTTATGACCTTTATGCCAGAATACTTAAATTTATTTGTATAAAACTTTATGGTCTTCATGCCAGAGTGCTTTCTGCAAACTTTTATCAAATTCTGTTAATTCATTTAATAGAAACTGCTTGAAGGTTTTCCTGTATTTTGCAAATGTGGTCAATTTTTAGCGCAGATTTGTACAAGTCTGAAAAGCCTTTATGCCTACATACTTTCTGTTAAATTTGGTCAAATTTTGTTCATCTGTTTTGAGGAACATATCATATAAAGATTTGTCTGTTTCCATAGTGGTGGCTATATTTGATGGCGGATCAGTATCATTTGTATAATTTTTGACAGACTTCCTTCCACACCAGGATGCCTTCAATCAAGCTTGGTCAAATTTTGTTTAGTGATTCTTATGAAGAAGTTATAAATGGTAATTTTTGCCAGGCAACACGAAACAAAGACTGGGCTGTATCATAAACTCACTCAGCCTTGTGACCTGGTAAACTAATAATACATAGAGTCGAAGTAGGCCTAATGTTGGTTTATGGTTTAAAAAAAACTGAGTAACCTTTACCTGAGATGTTGACTGAAAAGAAGCTTGTCATTAGAATTTACTTCAGTCTATCACGGAAAATTCATAGATTTAGTTATCTTTATTTGCTGATTAGTATCAAAATACCACTCATAAGCAAGTTATAACTTAATGAATGTCTAAAATATACACTAATGAGAATATAGAAAGAATAATCACAAACATATGACCGTAAACAGTCAATACTAAAGAAATCAGACCAGTACTTGTCTTAAATATAAAATCACAAATATCTAAAAGGTATCATTATACTAAGTGATCCATTACACTGGTAAATATGGGAATAGCTGAATATCTATCTCTACATAAGGGTCATTACACAGGTAAATATGGGAATAGCTGAACATCTGTCTCCAAGTACGCATCATTACACAAGTAAATGTGGGAATAACTGAACATCTGTCTCCAAGTAAGCGTCGTTACACAGGTAAATCTGGGAATAGCTTAATATCAATCTTTAAGACACTTCATTCTCAAATACACAAAGAAACACGTTTGTTGGTCATATAATTTTTTCTGTACAACATGTTTGGTTGCAACCAGCATATCTGTAACAGCAATAGTTGTCTTACAATCAGGAAAATGCATAAAAACTAAAATCTACAGATACTTCCATGATAAATTTCTGTTGTTATTATTACATATCTCTTTCCCCTCCAACACTCTTAACCCACAGGTCAAACCCAAAACCCATTACATCCATGATGTGTCCTCATTCAATGACCATTTAAAGCTTGACATAATGTCACCACAACTGCAATTATTGTATATTTCACCTATGACTCTTTGAAACCAGGACAGAGGCCAAAAAACCATACTCTTCTCATTGATAGTTACCACATGTACCGAAATCAGTGAGTTTATGGGGATATGTGTGGTTATGGACAGATGGTATCACAATACATAGTTTATGGACAGACAAAGGACATCACAATAGATTATCATAATCTCCCTTGCATAGGGATACAGGAGTAAATTTGTACCTTTCCATCATTTCTACTGGTCCCTGATCCATCCCAATAATGTCTCTTTCCTGAGCCACAGCATCAAGGAATACATCCTCCCAGAATTGCATATTGTCCCAGATTCGACTACGGTCTTTCCCTGAAATGCCAGATTCCAACGACTCTTCAAATTTTCACACACAGAGAATTTTCATGAATTCAGCATCAACACAAATTTTGACAGTAAAGACAAATCAAAGGTTGTACAATGTAATTTTGAGAGCAAAGACTGATGTGAGGTAGTGTCATTTAATTTTGAGAGCAAAGACTGATGTGAGGTAGTATAATTTAATTTTGAGAGCAGACTCTGATGTGAGGTGGCATAATTCTATTTTGAGAGCAAAGACTGATGCGAGGTATATAATTTAATTTTGAGAGCAAAGACTGATGTGAGGTATATAATTTAATTTTGAGAGCAAAGACTGATGTGAGGTATATAATTTAATTTTGAGAGCAAAGACTGATGTGAGGTAGTGTCATTTAATTTTGAGAGCAAAGACTGATGTGAGGTAGTATAATTTAATTTTGAGAGCAGACTGATGTGAGGTAGTTAAATTTAATTTTGAGAGCAAAGACTGATGTGAGGTATATAATTTAATTTTGAGAGCAAAGACTGATGTGAGGTAGTGTCATTTAATTTTGAGAGCAAAGACTGATGTGAGGTAGTATAATTTAATTTTGAGAGCAGACTGATGTGAGGTAGTTAAATTTAATTTTGAGAGCAAAGACTGATGTGAGGTATATAATTTAATTTTGAGAGCAAAGACTGATGTGAGGTAGTGTCATTTAATTTTGAGAGCAAAGACTGATGTGAGGTAGTATAATTTAATTTTGAGAGCAGACTGATGTGAGGTGGCATAATTCTATTTTGAGAGCAAAGACTGATGCGAGGTATATAATTTAATTTTTCTGAGAAAATACTGATGCAAGGTAATATAATTTAATTTTAAATGCAAAGACTGATGTGAGGTAGTGTAATTTAAATTTGAGAGCAAAGATGGATGTGAGGTAGTATAATTTAAATGTGAGAGCAAAGACTGATGTGAGGTAGTTAAATTTAATTTTGAAAGCAAAGACTGATGTGAGGTAGTTAAATTTAATTTTGAAAGCAAAGACTGATGTGAGGTAGTTAAATTTAATTTTGAAAGCAAAGACTGATGTGAGGTAGTTAAATTTAATTTTGAAAGCAAAGACTGATGTGAGGTAGTTAAATTTAATTTTGAAAGCAAAGACTGATGTGAGGTAGTTAAATTTAATTTTGAAAGCAAAGACTGATGTGAGGTAGTTAAATTTAATTTTGAAAGCAAAGACTGATGTGAGGTAGTATAATTTAATTTTGACAGCAGACTGATGTGAAGTGGTATAATTTAATTTTGAGAGCTAAGCCTCTGACTTGAGGTGGTATAATTTAATTTTGAGAGCTAAGCCTCTGACTTGAGGCAGTATAATTTAATTCTGAGAGCAAAGACTGATGAGAGGTACATGTAACATAATTAAATATTTTCAGAGTAAAAACTGATACAAAGTATTATTTCATTTTGAGAGCAAAGACTGATGTGAGGTATTCTATTTTAAGAGTAAAGACTGATGTGAGGCATTCTATTTTAAGAGCAAAAACTGATGTGAGGTAGTGTAATTTAATATAGATAGCAAAGACTGATGTGAGGTAGTATAATTTAATGTTGAGACCAAAGACTTCTGGAAGTTAGTATATTTTTCAGAGTAAAGACTATTAAAACCTAGATGATCAACAAAAACTATTTCATTGCCCAAATGCAAAAAAATCACTTAATAAGGATTTGATTATGATGGTTGATCTAAAAAGTCAAGCAATTACAAGACTGGATTGAGTTTTGCATAATTTTTGCCAAGTTCGCTCATTTTTAATGGAAAATTCATTAAATGTTTTGGTGAAATTCACACAATAACATATCCTGAAGAGAACACTGTGAATGAATAATATTTTTTATATGAGAAATTGTTCACATTTTTTTCTAAAGATGGTTTGCCAAGACTTAGCACTAGTAATTCTGCCATATGCCATCTATCATATTTTGTCATGTGCCGTCTGTCAGTTTGTCTGTCATATGCCATCAGTTCTTTCTCAGTTTACTTTATCTCTCAGTAGATTCTACTTAAAACAAAATTGTTGTATACCTTGAGACTGAACACTGTCCAGTTCCCCAACAAAACTAGGCTGCTCATTGATGGGTAAAATAACCACATCATTATGGCAACATCATTTCTATTCTTTAGATCTCCCTTTTACAAATCTGGTATTTGGGAAATATAAAGGAAAGAAAAACTTGCTGTGAACTCATACCTTTCATTAGGTATCAATAGCCACATCATTTATCTGCCTAAATATGCCAAAGCAACTGTCTAATTCTTGTTATCCCTGTACACCCTATGGGGGAGCACTCCCTAAACCCTGTTACTTTAAAATATGTACCCACTACATTAGATCTGATGGAATGCCCTGAAAATGCAACTTTTGCAAAAGCAACTCAAATACTTTGGCAGATTCAGAATATTCTCCATATTAGATTTAAATCTACAAGGTATGCTAAAGGACAAAAAGTTAACATCGCCTTGGATACTGTTGGGATGTTTTACCCAAGGTATGTCTGGGTACCCATTAACTTAGATTTAAATCTACAAGGTATGCTAAAGGACAAAAGGTTAACACTGCCTTGGATACTGTTGGGAAGTTTTACTCAAGGTATGTCTCGGTACCCATTAACTTAGATTTAAATCTACAAGGTATGCTAAAGGATAAAAAGTTAACACTGCCTTCGATACTGTTGTGAAGTTTTAATCTAGGTATGTCTGGGTACCCATTAACTTAGATTTAAATCTACAAGGTATGCTAAAGGATACAAAGTAAACACTGCCTTGGATACTGTTGTGAAGTTTTACTCTAGGCATGTCTGGGTAACCATTAACTTAGATTTAAATCTACAAGGTATGCTAAAGGACAAAAAGTTAACATTGCCTTGGATACTGTTGTGAAGTTTTACTCTAGGTATGTCTGGGTACCCATTAACTTAGATTTAAATCTACAAGGTATGCTAAAGGACAAAAAGTTAACACTGCCTTGGATACTGTTGGGAAGTTTTACTCTAGGTATGTCTCGGTACCCATTAACTTAGATTTAAATCTACAAGGCATGCTAAAGGACAAAAAGTTAACACTGCCTTGGATACTGTTGGGAAGTTTTACTCTAGGTATGTCTGGGTACATATGTCTGGGTTAATGTCATGCTCAGCATTCCTTTGGACCCCACCAGCAAGGATGAGAGGGGGATCCTGACGTCAGGGCAGCCCAGGATCTCCATACTCCACGCCCAGGCTTGCGGACATGAAGGCATGCAACATTTCACCCGATGGCTGGGAAGAGCTGGCCGAGGACAGAGGCACCTGGAGACTGATGGTAAACAATGGCATATCAGTCGCTGATGCGAGGAGAGGCCAGTTGGCAGCAGAGAAACGTAAGAGAAAGAAGAACGCAGCAGCAACCACAGTAATGCAGACTTCCCAGTATGTCTGCACCAACTGCAATAGGGACTGTCACTCACGTATAGGCCTGCACAGCCATAGCAGACAATGCCAACAGTGACAGACAACACCCTAAAGGCGCTATTCGCATGGTCTTTCGAGACCAAGTCGCCGATGATGATGATGATGATGATGTCTGGGTACCCATTAACTTAGATTTATATCTACAAGGTATGCTAAAGGACAAAAAGTTAACATCGCCTTGGATACTGTTGTGAAGTTTTGCTCTAGGTATGTCTGGGTACCCATTAACTTAGATTTAAATCTACAAGGTATGCTAAAGGACAAAAACTTAACACTGCCTTGGATACTGTTGGGAAGTTTTACTCAAGGTATGTCTGGGTACCCATTAACTTAAGATTTAAATCTACAAGGTATGCTAAAGGACAAAAAGTTAACACTGCCTTGGATACTGTTGTGAAGTTTTACTCTAGGTATGTCTGGGTACCCATTAACTTAGATTTAAATCTACAAGGTATGTTAAAGGTCAAAAAGTTAACAATGCCTTGGATACTGTTGTGAAGTTTTACCCAAGGTATGTCTGGGTACCCATTAACTTAGATTTAAATCTACAAGGTATGCTAAAGGACAAAAAGTTAACATTGCCTTGGATACTGTTGGGAAGTTTTACTCTAGGTATGTCTGGGTACCCATTAACTTAGATTTAAATCTACAAGGTATGTTAAAGGTCAAAAAGTTAACAATGCCTTGGATACTGTTGTGAAGTTTTACTCCAGGTATGTCTGGGTACCCATTAACTTAGATTTAAATCTACAAGGTATGTTAAAGGACAAA
The DNA here is from genome assembly GCA_028554795.2 of Sinohyriopsis cumingii. NCBI lineage: Eukaryota > Metazoa > Mollusca > Bivalvia > Unionida > Unionidae > Sinohyriopsis > Sinohyriopsis cumingii. Next base: position 68,400,275 of record CM068836.1, read on the forward strand.
AAGTTAACACTGCCTTGGATACTGTTGGGAAGTTTTACTCTAGGTATGTCTGGGTACCCATTAACTTAGATTTAAATCTACAAGGTATGTTAAAGGACAAAATGAGGGTCCCAGGTGACTGGGTGGTCTAAAGTGCTCATCTTTAAAAATCACTGTGATCTCACCTGTGTCTGCATGGGTACGAGTCTCAGGGTCAACCAATATGGACATGTGAGAAATCTGCCAGTAGCTGCCTCTGGGTCAGTGGTTCTTACCAAGGCTTTTCCAGGTTCTTCCTCTACAAATTATACTGGCTGCCATGTATGGCCTATTTTGCACTGATAAATGGTTTTAAATGCAAAACAACAACAACACCAACAAAGGACAAAAGGTATCTGCTACCTTTGATGCTACTGGGAAGTTTTACTTCATGTATGTCTGGGTAACCATTAAAGTTTGAAAAGTTCCTCACTCCTGCTATGTCTGGATACTGATAAAATTGGTGAGACATACCATACATATACTTGCTAATAAGTCAAATTGTAAACAACACAAACAAATGAGCCTGCAAGTCAGGATCCATGCTGTTTGTTCTACTGATTACTCCTAACAAATCCAGATCTGCTCATGCATTATGCAACATAAGATTTGGTTCTGTGCAGTTTGCAGTTAGACTCATCTTATAAGCGAGTACATATGGTAGGAGATATTGCAAGAGTGCTGATTTCAAATGATAGTTATGAAATGAATCCAACTGTTTCTCTTTTTCAAGCCGTAAACAAAAGATTGAAATTATTCAGCTTATTTCAAAAATATTATTTGAAATTAGTAGTCTATTTATTACCATATATACTCGCTTTACACGAGTACTCAAACTACGAACAACAAAGATCCTGACCAGCCATAGCACATTGAGCCTGCAGATCAGGGTCTATGTTTTTTGTTCTATTGAGTACTCTGAACAAACTGCACAGACTAAATCTGCCAGCACATTATGGGTATATTGTATTACAATATGCATATATCACAATATGGGTATATTAACCTAAAAACAGCAGTCATATCGTACAGAAGGTATATAAAGATGTGGACTGCCATGAAATATTACTTTTAAAATAGGTATTCAAACATATCAAAATAAAAACATGCCGTATTTTACTTCTGTATGAATTGTACCCACCTATATTAATGTGAGCCCAGATCTATGACTGCATAATGTGACTGCGGGGTGGATGATTACACACTAGCAGTTTGTTCCACAAAGTAAACCCTGATCTGTTAGTGTATTATGTTACAGATGATCTATGTATACCATGTATGCTATTTATTTGTGGTTGGAAGCATGCTATACACAGTTAAATATCTTACAGTCTTCCCTATCTTACAGTCTTCCCTCATTATTAAGACCATCAGTATAATACTCCCTCTTACAATGTGGGTTGAAATACTGTTAGAGTTTGTTGGAACATCCCCCTGTTTAGGGTTACCTCCCTTTGAACAGAACTCACTTTCATGTCTCTAATGAATGTCATTAAATTGTGGGAAAAATCTAATTCAAGATAGGTCTTTTCAAAATAAACATACATGTATGTTTGCATATATACCTATAAGTCCCTCAAAAAGGTAGATTTTTGCAACATCCGCAGCAACTGGTACAGGGGAGGTGCTCATGATTTTTTCATCCCTGTATCTGAAGCCCATACTCAGAGTGCTTTTATTGCTCACTGATGATGGGGATCGGTTCCGTCTACAGACATAACTGACAGCCTGTCAACAAAGACAATGCAAATGCAGCTTAAATTAGCAAACAAACTTTCATCCTCTTTAAACTGTTTCATGTTGCTTACAGATGGTACCAACTTACTGAATTAGTTAAACAACACAACAATCATTTTTAAGTACTTTTTGTTAAAAAGAATTACACAAATCTAAATGAAACTCTACATCAAAGAAAGTACACCACCAATATATCATCCCTCTAAATATTTCAACCAAAATGGTTAAAAATAATGTTACAGCATGCACAAGTTTATGAAGACTGTAGTATGTACTACTGTATTTGAAAGCTCTAGTATGTGAAGGCTGTATTACATACTACTGTATGTGAATGTTCTACTGTATATGAAGGCTGTAGTATGTAATACTAGTTTACGAAGGCTGTAGTATGTACTCGTTTTATAAATGCTGTAGCATGTACTACTAGTTTTATGAAGGCTGTAGTATGTAATACAAGTTTATGAAGGCTGTAGTATGTAATATTAGTTTATGTAGGGTGTAGTATGTATTACTGCATATGAACGCTATAGTATGTACCAGTACTACTGTAAATGAACATTTGGTTTAAACTAAGTTTTGGATTTAGAATGAAGCATATAAAGCAGTAGTATATATACAAGATAAAACCATGTCTTCCTTTTTAACTGCTAAGTGTTGAAACCAACTCTGATATTCTCGAGTGATTAGATTTTCAAATTAGCCACTGTGGCAGCTATACTGGATGTTGGATTGGCAACATTTTCATTTAAGACAAGTTAGACACCTTTAGAAGACTTGTGAAACCCAATGAAGAATTAGTGAAAAGATTTTCAATAATCAAATGGCTATATTTGATGTCTGATCAGTACCGTTTTCATTACAAATGAACAAATTATCATAATCAGTTTTCAAGTGAAAACCCCAAGGTGACATGACTTTCCATTTAATTTTCCAGATGGCTCTATGGTGGCCATACTAGATGTCAGATCAGCACCATTTTTATTTAGTGCCAAGTAGTCGTCTTGTGAAGTCTTTTTATGAAAACAACACTTTTATTCTACAAATAGTAGACATTAGATTTTCAAGATGGCCACTGATATGGCCATAATGTTTGTCCGAATGGCACCATTTTCACTTATGACCAATTAGACATCACCAGAAGTGTTCTCGTGCAACCTGCATACTAACATGACTTTCCATTCAGGAAGAGTAAATATTCCAAGATTATTCAAATGGCTGCCATAATGGATGTCAGATGTGCACCATTTTCATTTAGGGCAAATTAGACATCATAAGAAGTCTTTCAGTGAAAACCCAATGTTGATATGATTTGAGAGGAGTAGTGAATGAGATTTACATACTGAATGTCTGAGCTGTACCTTTTTCATTTAGTAAAACCTAGAATTTGGAATGAATAAATCCACATAGTTTTGTGAAAATATTCAAAGTAGTTTTGGGGGGATAATGAACTTGTGGCATTCAATGGGCAGACAACAGGACATCCCATAAGTTCTCCTGAAGACAAAAAAACTGCAAACTTGATGCATTCATCATTTTTCATGTTTTGAAGAAAATGTCATAGAAAATACAGATAAAAATCTAGAAGCAGTTACCTCAGGTGATATTCAACATATCACACAAGAAAAAGTGTGCAAAAATGCATTTGAAAAATCCATAATTTACCTGAAGCTGACTCTAAATAAGGAACAACTTACCCCAGATGTTTCCATTTCACTGTCTGACATAAAACCTCGTATTGATGTGTGATTTATCCTTGATCGTTTTCGTGCCTCATCCTCAGCGACATTATCTGAATTCGTACTGACAAGGGTGCTGGCTTCTGACATTTCAGAGTCCATACTATTTATTCGCCTATCCACCAAAGATGCCTTTATCAAGTCCTTGTTTTTCACCAGTTCCAGCATATGATCTCTGCTGGCTTCATGCTCAGTGTTTGTCACTATGATATCACATTTCTGACCACTAGGAATTGTGCTTCGATTCATATCAGTGTTACCTCCCTCTGTAAGGGGGAGTGCTATATGCCCTTGTGACCTATCCGCCAGCTCTCCCTCGGATACCATATCTATGTTTACATATTCATCACCATTCACTATCACTGGAGAGCCTGAAAAGAGACAGTTCATTGTACAAAACAAGATTCCAAAGTAGGCCTTGTACTACTCACCTGCAAATCAGGTTCATGTACCTGCAATGTAGATGGCAAAGTGGTCATGTGATGTGAGGTGATTTTGGTTTTTAACGTAGCTTTAACAATTTTTCAGTCATATCGCTATGATGTCTGCAATGTGGCAGTTTATAGTGATGTCTAGCACTAGGGCATCATGCTGCAGACATGTAGCATAATGTCCCACCCAGTCACATTATCCTGACACCAGGCCAACCAGTCCTAACACTAACCTTTTAATGCTGAATGCCAAGCGAGGCAGCTGTTAGTACCATTATTGTAAGTCTTTGGTATGACTTGGCTGGGGATTGAACCCACGATCTCCTGCATCCGAGGCGGATGCTCTAACCACTAGACCACCTGAGCAGTTGGCAAAGTGCTTTGATGATGCATCTACAACTTATATTACATGACTATGCAGGAAATAGTGTCAGGAAAGAGAGCTAATACAAATGTTGGCAACAAAACAGATAACCAGATAAATGTGCGGAGTGAAGCTACATTGTAGTGTAACAATTACAGTAATGAATATACTTGTTCATGTGTGTGTGTGTGATTTGGATTTTTAACATAGCTTTAACAATTTTCCAGTCAAATTGCTATGATGTCTGCTGTGTGGCAGTTCATGGTGATGCCACAAGTGATGCAGACATGTAGCACCATGTCCCACCCTGTCACACTATCCTGACACCAGACCAACCAGTCCCAACACTAACCTCTTAATGCTGAGCGTCACATGAGGCAGCTTAAGTACCATTTTTATAAGTCTTTGGTATGACTCAGCCGGGGTTCGAACCTACATCCTCCTGCATCCAATAAAAATACTTGTTTACAAGTGGAGTCCAGATTAAAAGAACACAGACTCTGATCTGACAATGCATAATATGCTAGCAGATCAGGGTCTGTGTTAATTATTCTGCTGATTGCTCCAAACTAACTTCATAGACCTAGATCTGCCAGCTTATTATGTAATAGTATATCTGGGTCTGTGCAGTTTGCAGTTGGATTCAACTTATAAGCTAGTATATAAGATGGTTCTCCCCAAAAATATGAAAAACCTAATAATTTCAGCATTAAGTATCAAATCGTCTTTAATGATATTTTTAAAATATAAGATTATAAGTAGAATAATTGCAGATAATATAAGGAACAGAATTTGGAGAGCTATAAGATTAGAATGATTAGATTAATAATCTTAAGACTGAAACTTGAGAAGATATGTTGTTGTTGTTGTTTTGGGGTTAAATGCCATTATTCAGCAACTGATAGGCTATACATAGCAGAAAACCCCTGTAAGAACCTCTGACCCATACAAAACCACTGGTAAGGTTTTACACAAACCCACATTGGCTGTGCCTGAGATTTTAACACTGAGAGATTTAGAAATAATACAATTTTAACCTTTGAGATAGAATACTGGAAAAAAACAAATAAAAAAATTGCTATAATAGTTAGAAAAATGCTGTAACCCGTAATTTAATTGACAATTTTAACATCAATGACCAAATGCAAACACTGCAAGATCTTTGTGACAATTTTGATAACAGGAACTTTTCTTGATTATAAAGCAATAAAAGCCAGAATTTCTAGTGAATGGTCAAATATATTAAGTTGTAAAGAAAAGGAAATAAGCAATATTAATAAAAGGCATACAATTTGTAACATTTGCCATATATACTTGCTTTTAAGACGAATCCATCTGCAAACTGCCCTGACCCAGCTCTGCCTTCCCATAGTGATCCAGCAAATCTGAGTCTGTGCAGTTTGTTAGGAGTAATCAGTTGAACAAACAACATAGACCCTGATCTGCAGGTGGCATATCAGGACCTTTGTTGTTTGCAGTTGGACTCGACTTGAAAGGAAGTATATATGGTACTCAAGAAAGTAGGGTAATGATATAGACAGTATATTACAAGAAGAAATTAAAGTATTTTTTTGATAATAAAAGAAACCCATGATATAAAATTAAGGGATTTTCAGTAATTGATTTTACATAAAATATTAGTACCATTACATTCTACTTGAACAAAAGCAGAATTATTGAAAATGACACACAAATTCTGTAAAAGAGACAAAGAACTATTATTTACTTTGCTCTGTAGTGAATTTTGTTGCTGTTGTTGTTGTAATGGGGTTTAACGCCATTTTTCACCACATGATAGGCTATACATGGCAGCCAGTATTAATGGTGAAGGAAGAACCTGGGAAAACCTGGAAAGAACCACCGACCCACGAGAAGCTACTGACAAGCTTTTTCACATACCCACATTAGCCGAGCCCGAGACTCGAACCCACGCAGACAGAGGTGAGATGGCAGTGATCCGTAACAGTGAGCGCTTTAGAACACTCGGCCACTCAGGGCCCCGAATTATTTTTTAATGGACAAAATGTATGACACTGGTTGAAGCAAAATTTCAGTAAACTCTAAAACTAAATAAAAAAAATATATTGTTGGGAATTCTAAGTGAAACAAAAATATTTAAATATTAATGTAGTTATTACAATATATATATATATTCTTAAAACATATATTGTGGCCTTCATAATCAGGCAGAATTTGTTGAAACTTTCTGTATTAGTTACACATCAATTCTGCATGGCATACATCTTGTAATATGGAATTATCTTGTACACTGTACCATTAGTAAAAAAAGCTATACAAAAAAGCCTATTACCACTTAAAAAACTGTACTGAATAGACACTTCAAAAAAATATATCTACTATTTCTTTTATAATAACTTCAAAGTGATCAAATGCTAGAAGACGATTTATCAACTAATCTGTTTAAGAAGACTTTGATAAAATAATGGCAGTGATCTTAGCTTCCAGACTTCTGAGCATAAAAGATACTGCAATTACACAGCTGTCTGTTGATGACCCTAGCCTAATCATACCAAAGACTTATAAAGTGGTACTACCAGCAGCCTGGCACTCGGCATCAAGAGAGGTTAGTGTTAGTACTGGTTGGCATGATGTCAGGATAATGTGACTGGGTAGGACATCATGCTACATGTCTGCGGCAAGATGCCCTGATGCTAGACATCACTATAAACTGCCACACTGCAGGCACAAATTTTATTCTGGACAAATTAGACCTTGGATGAATGTGTATGTAATGTTTCATAGCAATCCTCTAAGTAGTTCAGTATTGGCAATAAACTTGTGACAAAAGACAGACAGATGAGACTGACAACTGACAACACACCATACCATAAACTATTATGGTTTACGACCAGCAGAACTAAAAATATGTGAAATAAGTTTTAAGGATGGAAACCAGTCTATTTTAGAGCCTAAAAGTATGTTTTCAATACATGCATGTATGTAGCGGTGTTTTATGGCACATCAGTATAATAGTGGCTATAAGGTGAAAACTAATGGTAAAGTCTGAAAAGTGTGAAAAGAATTGCACAGAAATTTAGGAAGATAAATGCTTCCACATAAATGAAGTACAACAAATGTAAAAATGTTAAAATTTGATCAACACTTTCAAATAAATGAAGTACAACAAGATTAAATGTAAAAAAGTTAAAATTCAGTAAAATTTATAAAAAAAGAAAAGATAAGGATAATACATATAATCTTGAAAACATGGCGTGTCAAATAAATGGAATGCAACAAAATTATTTTATTCACTCACTCTGCAGCAGGAATAATGTAAATTATGAACAAAAGAACATTTTTTCTTCAAGTTTTCCAATAAAGAAAGGTATGACTTTCTTGCATGGTTCACTGAAGGAGAATTTATCCTGTTGTATACAATTTAACTTCTTTTTATAGAGATAACTTTAAGTGAACATTGTCATTGAGGTGTAAACTGCATTGTTTCAGTATGCGATAATTACATAACACTCTCTCCACATTTTTAAACATTCCTGGTTCACAACATAAATTAACAATGAGGTTATGTCTGTATCTAAGGAGAGATAACTCTGCTTCACAAATGACAGTTGATTACAATATTTCACTGTGGAATTTCTCTAGAAGGTTAGTGAAAAAAAGTCTTGGTGAATTTTAATCATCTGGTGAATATCTTACTTTCAGAAAATTGTACCTTTTTAAATACAAGTCCTATTTGTACCTTTTTAAATACATGTACAATTTGTACCTTTTAAATGCAAGTCCAATTTCAATGTTTTTAAATACAAGTCCAATTTGTACCTTTTTAAGTACAGGCCCAAAATCTGCACAATGAAGATGATAATTGTAAACTTGTAGAACTACAACTATCAAAACTGTAAATTTAACAAAACAGAAACAATCACTTTATGCAGTGAAAACAAACTTTGTCAAAAATCACATTTTAAATGTATTTTGTTTCATTTGTCAATCCATTACTTTCTCAGATATTTCATGGACCAACAATAGATGTCAACATAGTATCTTTTTAAAAAAATGAAATCTGTGACAAATTTGTTTAGTGCAGTTTTTCAAGGAATCACTGACAAACAATTCATAGGCAAAGTTTCAGGAAAACTGCAGTCCTAATGATGACTTACTCCTAACTTGTGTTGGAACTACACAACATTATATACCATATGTAATACATGTTTACAAGCTGATTCCAACTTCAGACAAACAATACACCAGCAGATTAGGGTCCATGCTCTTTTTGCTCTTGTGATTACTTGTAACAAACTGCACAGACACGAACTGACTGGTGCATTATGCAATGGCAGAGCCGGGTCTATGCAGTATGCAGTTTGACTTATAAGTGAGTACATATGGTATGCACACATGCATGTCTGAAATGAGCAGAAGTACCACAACAACCATATTGTTTTGAGCAAATTCATTACAAAGTGAAATGAACAAAAATACCTAGAAACAATGTTGATATTACAGTGTAATATAAAAGTATTGTATATGCAAATGCAAAGTGCACGGACCCAGATCTGCTGTCGTATAATGCACTGGCAGAACTGGGTCTGTACAGTTTGTTAGGAGTAATCAGTAGAACAAACATAAAAGACCCTGCTCTGAAAGCGAATAATACTACAGCAGATCAGGATCATTGCTGTTTGTAGATTTACTTGACTTGTAAGCAAGTATCTAAAGCACTTTAACATGCTTTTTTCAAAGGGACTAATTGTTTTTAAACTTATGAATGACCTACATATAGACATCAGTTAACCATGCCTACTTTTGCTAAATTGATTAGCTTGTGAAAACTGACTATAACATGATAATATTACACCTGTATAAACCTGATTAAAATTCAATACAATAATATGATACTGTATTTTAACCAGTGAAGAACAAAATACTGTAAACAACAACTCTGAAACAACAGCAGATAAAAACGAGTAAAAAAAACATACAAAGCACACAATAGAAATTCTATCACATAAACAGGGCATCACAGTTAGTTGTAAAATGATGATCATGGGATAAAATAAGGCCAATACAAGCATAAAATATAACAGAAAATGTAATTAATCAATTTTTGGTAATTACTCAGCAATGTATTAAATTTACAAATAGTAACACTGTAGAAAAAAAGCTTCAAAATTTCGACAAGGAAAAAAATATATGATAACGAGTCAATCAACCCATGTTCAAATCTGAAAACCGGTAATTATAGTTATAGTCTGTATCAGTGTGGTATGGTCTCTGTGTTCATTATAGTCTCTTTCAATGTGTCATGTCTCTATAACTGTGTTTATTACAGTCTATATCAATGTGGCATGGTGTCGATAAATGTTTTCACAATACTTTCTCCAATCCAAGATTTCTGTACCCCCTGCATTGCTAAAGTAAGGGCATAGTATAAACAATTAGTGGTGAACATAATGAAAACAGTAAAATATTATTACAATGAAGCCTTGATAATGAACCTGTTTGGGGTAATTTTCTGACTGGATGGTTGAGTATTGCAACATAGGTTAGGTAGGCTATATGTTGACACAAGCCAGGTATTGTAAAAAAAAGTCAAAACATGGATGAATTGCAACTCAGGGACATAATAGAAGATGTATATAAAGAAAGAACTGAACAATAATTCTCACTCCAAATTTCTATTTTATTACTGTTCTTATTCTGTTGTCAGTCTGCAGAAGTATTTAATGTTGTTTTTAGATTTAAGAGGAATCACTTATTTAAATTATTTACTGAAATTCCAAAGTGCTCATATAACTCTTTGGACTAAGTACTATTTTGGGGTTACAGTGTATTGTGTATTCATTCAAAGAAGTTTTGGATAATTCCATTGTGATACATCTAGACTGTTGGCACTACAGCACATTTAATATTAATGGTACATCAACACATATGAGACCTGGAATTCATTTGGAACACTATTATTTTGGACTTGTGATAGAACTTTTTAGGATTATTTTAGATTTAATTAACAATGCTTTAAGTTCCTCTCAAATTTTCATTTTTAAATTAAGAGAATTAAACTATTTGTCAAGTTTTAAAAAACCTATTGGTTTGTCTCTTTCTGTTACTTAAAGACCATATAATCATAACAGTAGGTCATGGTGTGTGGTCTTAAACTCAACTTACTGAGTAGCAACTATTCTTTTCTAATTATACTTACTATGACCTTGACAAGTGACTTTCATAAATCAAACATCTACAGAATACTTGCATGCCATCCACATAATTAGGCTGAGACTTAATCCAAAATAAAAGTTATTGTGCCAAACATATTTTTTAAGGAGTCACAATGATCCTGACTACTGGCCCCAAAATCAATAGTCTTCTTTCTTACCTTAAGTGCAAACCCTCCAAAAACTCTGGTCAAGTCATTATGCAAAAAACCCTTTTTTTTTTCTTCAGTCACAATGACCCTAAAATTTGGACACCAAAATCAACTGGTTTCTTTCTTATCTACTTGAATAAATGTCCATGGCCAGTACTTAAGTTTTTTGTGCATAGACCATCTTTCACTTTTAAGTGACAATGAAATTTCACCTTTTGACCCCCAAATAACTAGGCTTTTTTCTTACTCTAATTACAAGTTATCAGTTTAGTCCAGGTCTGTGATTTAATTACAATTACGGTGCAGAAACCATTTTTTGTTCAAGTCACAATGACCTTGATATTTTGGCCACAAAATCATTAGGCTTCTTCCTTACCCAAAGTGTACACTATCCAGAGGGTTTGATGAAGCAGAGGGTGTCAAGTTATGCTAGATGTTAGTAGATGGTGATACCATTGTGACTTTTGACAGATTGAAAAAAATGCCTAATGAAGGGTTAAATCATTTCCTTAAATCCAAAAAAAATAAGTTTCAGATGCTGTGATTAAGGAACTTGTTAAGGAGAAAATGGAAAACATTATAAGCTAATATCACTGACACGAAAACCAGTAACAATGACTTTTCATTGTAATGAACAAGGGATGGAGGAAGGGCAAAATATATATCTTCCTAGATCTGAGGTCAAATGAAACTCAAATAAAATTTACATTTTTGAAAGAAAGAATCCCCACAAAACATTAAAACAAAAACCACAGCTACTTCCATGGATCTGGATTTGAAATCCCCACACATATTTATTGCCTTTTCCTCCACCCACCCCCACTATGATCCAGTGTTTGTAGCCCAAAATCTGTTACATACTAAGTGTCCTCTTCCTATGATTACTTGGTACTGAATAAAGTTGCCAACAGGTATCTGGGTTCTCAGGTATCTGCCCTTTGATAATAACCTGGATAACAAAATGAACCAAAGGGTATCCTATTACCGTATACAAGTTTTCTGCCAGTGCTTGTAAAGGCAGTACTCACTTTGTAGTCAAGTTGACAACTTTGTAGTCAAGTTGACAACCCATTTGACTGAGCTGTACATACATGTACTTTTTCAGTGCCAAGCAGACGTCAGCTTCTTCCAGTATATAACTGACCATAATCCCAAAGCTTGTTTTCCATGTGACAACTCTTTGATTTGAGCCACGAGTGTGGTACAGTGGCAAGTAACAGAGGGTGGTTATTTCATACTGCTGCACAACTGATGTGCGTTTAGTTGCAACCTTGAACAGATTTCACAAAGTGCATGATAAAAGAGTTATTTAAAAAGGTCCATCTCAGTCTCCAAACAAGCATCCACGTATGATAGTGAAGCCAAGGAGAGGAAGTCAGGCAATACTAATGATGACTAGACCACGACAATTTACTATCTGATGATGGGGGGGGATTTCAGAAATTGAGAATGAATGCTTGAAATTTGTACCAGATGACATTAAGTAGTGAAATTTATAGGACACTGAATTAAAACAAAAGTTTACTTAACTTCTGGTTTGTACGCATTAAATGCAAATTCAATTTGACTGGGTGTCTGGGTAACTGATCATTAGGATCGAAAGGTACCTGATAGAAGTTTTCTAAATTCTGACAACTTCAGCAACAAAAATATTTAAAAATGTAATTGTAATAATTATTGAAATTTTTCTATATTTGCCCTTTGCCCCCTCCCTTTGACTCCTGGGGAGAGGTACAAAAAATTATTCTCTTGCAGATTATCTCCATATGGGTATCAAGCTAGTGGTTTAGATGTGGTTGAAATCAGTCAGTATTTATGTATGTATGTTTAGGGTTTAATGGCACATCTGCAAACTATGGGCTATCTTTAGAATTTCTGAATTTCCATTTGAGAAAAAACTTCAATAAGAAATATGTATCTCCTGCCAGATACAGATATTTTTATCTTAAAATGACCTTAACCGTGCATGAGGGCCAGAAAGAAGGCAGGAGTGCATGGATATTTTAGGACAAAGCTTACTAATTTTACAATAAATACTGCATAGTTTTGGGCATATCAAAAGACTAAAAAACATGACCAAGAATTTTACAAATCTTTCACTATACATGAAGGTCAGAGGGAGGGTAGGGGTGGTTTGGATATGAAAGGACAGAACTTCCTGATTCTATAATTTAAGCATGACATGTATCCCTTAGAGAGTTCTGGAGATACGATCTTACAGAAAAAAAATTAACCAAATGCTTAAACAAGATTTTCAAAGGGATAGTAGTGGTACATCAATATACAAAATCTAAGCATTCAGACTGTACAGTCCAAGTGTAAATACTTAAAGTGATTTGAAACTTGTGACCAAAAAGCACAGATACTTGTACCCAAAATCTTCCAGTGACCATGACCTTGTATGAACATCAAAGGATTAATTGATAGGAAAGGATCACAGTTGCTGACTCTACTAACAAACTATGGCAGCTATCCCTCTCAAGGTTCATCACTTGTGAACATAAAGAAAAATTTCAGCTCAAATCTTAACCAATCTTGATGCCACTGCTGTGTTATGTATGTTTAATGTGTATTATTTGTTGGCTTTTCTTGATGATTATATGCTATATACATCTGTATTTTGTATCTTACCTTGTCCAAAATCAAGTTCAATGTGTACCTGACTAGCAACATTTATTGTGTAAACAACATAATACTTAGCTAATATTTCTCTATGAGTGTGGAATAAATATTCAGATCATTTTTAATGGAGATAAATATGTTTGTTTTGGGTCTGGGTCTAGGATCTAGGACATTAGATTTCCATTTGGAAATTCCTAAACGTGTTGACAATTCTGAATGTTTGAAGAGAGGAAGCTGACCTAATCTGGGCTCTATTATTATGTTGTTTTTTTGTATATAATGTTGTTTACTTGAGAAATTACTCATTCTTGCCTACACATTTTGAAGCAGCATCAGTCATTTTTGTGATAAGTTTTTTATCTGGGTGGATTTATTTTTTCAAATTATTATTCACTGGAAATATCAAGTGATCATCAATAATATTCTTGGACTGAACATTAATTTGGAATTATAGTGAATTCAGAAAAGAACATTTTGGATCATATTATTGTGATACATCAAACAAGTCTTAGTACAGCACCATAATCCAGGCCACTTGCATATTAGCATATTCGAGACTAAAGGCACATCAACACATTCAACATTAGAACTTATTTGGAATTAAATTGGAACTTCATACATTTGGACTTGTGATTGAACTTTTAGGACTATTTGGAATCTAATTCATAATATTTTAAGTTCTTTTCAAATTTTCACTTTGTATTCAAGGGAATGAATTATCTGTTGAATTTTACAAAACATTTTGTATTTTCACTCTATTCTATTACTTAGTTCAAGACCACAGAGTCAATACAGCTGTCCCTGTAATAAGTGATACCTAGTCTTGCCTATTCAAAAGCAGGCAAAACAAAAATCAATACGAAAGCAAGCACACAGTCTGACATAATCCCTTTACTCTGGAAGCTACATATATTTCATTTTTCAAATTTAATTTAATTTCGATCTATTCTAATGAATGAAATCTCCTGAATATCTTATTAATTGGAAGCCATGAAAAATAATTAACTTGAAAAAATGTTCATCATTATTCAATTAATTTCTAAAAAACAATTCTGCACTCTGCAAATCTTTAACTTTCAAACAAACAAAAAACCTTCACAAAGTTTTACTGGAGTGAACCCAAGTTCTCAAGACAGAAATATTGAAGAAAAATCTGACAATTTAATTGAATCTGATATAGACCAGGAGTATTTATCTCATATTCTGGTTCAAATTTGTAGAGATTATGCATGACTGTAAATTGAAGAAAATTCACTGACAAGTCACAGACAGACAGACAGATGAACATTTCTAAGAGTGTACTACTAACCTGATTCAGTGCTATTGCTAGATGAGTCAGAAGGATGATTGCAGGTGGCAGGTGGTGGAACAGGACGTTCAAGCCACCACCCCGAGACGGTGTGACCTGCGATGGAATGGGGCGAGAAACCTTGCTTGTGAGGAGCTCCTGTCAACCAAGGCAAATTAATACAAAATTCTGGGAACAGTACTCTTAGCTGGGCTTAGGAACTGAACCCCAGTCAACACACATGCAAAGCAAAGGCACAACATGGTAATATTCCTTGTAAATGAAATACTACATATAACAACCAATACTACAAAAGATGGTATGGTTACAACCATGCTAATACATCAAGGTACAAAACTGTATACTGTATGTTTAGTTCTAATGACCAATTGCTACCATACTTGGTGCTTGCTGTAAATGTCTTTACAGTTAATTTCCCTGACAAACACAATCTATTGCTCTCTTCTCCTAAATCAAATTATAATTTGGACAAGGATCACACAAGTTCATCAATGAGCCAAAAATAGTTTGCTGGAATTCACAAAAATCCATTTATTCCCTCTCAAATGTCTTAAACTGCTGAGCATTAATATAATTTCTGATAAACTTCAAAAAGTCCAACATACCAAATTTGGTTCACATGACAAGTGCTGTCTGAAAATATTGTCATGACCTTTGACCTTGAACCTCTTACCTTTAAACTGTTTCAACTTCAACTGTGTCCAAAAAAAACATGAGTCGGTTTTGGTTTAATTCATAAATAATATTTTAAAAACCCCAACAAAAACAGAAGTTACTGAACTGACTTCATTCAATGTATTTTTTAAATATATCCATGAACTGGGTTTAATAAAAATCCATTCATACTTATTGATATTATCACGCACACATGCCGATACAGATATAAACCAGAAGCAAGAATTCTTAACTTGAAATCAACATCAGAGGGCTGACTATCAACTTGTTTATACACATATATATACACACACACACATACGCCTACCTTGGGATGAAACTCTTGGCCAATTTTCATGACTTTCCTCCCAACAGATTAGGAGGATTATCAATAACAACTGCCAACAGACAAGAGATGGCAGATGGATGACAGAAACCCAGCAGAATTAATAAATTTGCCAAAAAGAAATTAAAGCAATTTTAAACTTCTGAAGACTCAAGAAAACGAATAAATGTTAGGTCGTGAGTTTCTTTCAAGTTTAGTACTGCTTGACTGAGAGGAATATGAATATTACCGTGTTAGAAGCAGAAGAAACTGGTGGTAGCAGACAGGGTCATTGCAAGATGAAAAACATGGTAGTAGACAGGGTTCATAGCAGACAGGATTTACAACATGATGGGGTGGTAGCAGACAGGATTCATAATAGGATCAAGTGGGAGCAGACAGGGTTCAGGAGGCAGCAGACAGGGTTAAAAACAGGATCAGGAGGCAGCAGACAGGGTTAAAAACAGGATGAAAAGGTAGCAGACAAGGTTCATAACAGGAAGAGAACAGTGGCAGCAGACAGGGTTCACAACAATATCAGGTGGCAGCAGACAGGATTCATAACAGGATGAGAAGGTAGCAGATACAATTCATAACAGGAAGAGAAGGGTGGCAGCAGACAGG
Source organism: Sinohyriopsis cumingii (assembly GCA_028554795.2). NCBI lineage: Eukaryota > Metazoa > Mollusca > Bivalvia > Unionida > Unionidae > Sinohyriopsis > Sinohyriopsis cumingii. The sequence goes on from CM068836.1 coordinate 68,416,438, forward strand.
GTTCATAACAGGATGAGGTGGTAGCAGACAGGGTTCACAACATAATGAGAAGGTGGTAGCAAACAGGATTCATAACAGGATGAGAAGGTGCTGATGGTAACAAACAAGGTTCACAACAGGATGATAAGGTGGCTTTTACTTATAACAATAGAGCTGTGGGTCCAGTAGTGTTTCATTCTTAACAATATAATTTTCCAAACTGGAACTGATGAAAATGAAACATTTTCTTGTAATAAATATTAACTATTTTTCGTTAACTTCATATAACATCCATATATTAAATGTGATAATACCTCAATACTATGCAATGTTTTATGTTGTTATTTTTTTGGATCACGCAAAGAAACAGTGTACTTCAGATTACATGGTCATGCCACATTCCTCATTAACATATTTGTATTAATGCACTGCATGTAAACATTTGCACGTGAACTACATTGCACAAGTGAGTTCATTTTTACTTTAAAGGAAATTATTGGGCGAGAAAGAGAATCTATGTTGGGGTTTGCACTGACACAAGGAAATTCCAGTCGCAGGGTTACATTATATGTCTTCCCCCTTGGCAAGCCTCGAGGGGAGACAAATAATGTAGCCCCTTGACTGGGATTTCCTTGTTTTGGTGCAAACCCCAGCATAGATTCTATTAATATCCTTTACCTATTCCAGCCCCACAAAATAATGCACAGCTACAACTGTGTTGGGTGGGCATCCAATAGTCACAAAGACATGACAGCAAGTCTGTCAGGTAATGAAATGCCCTCTGGTGCAAATACTTTAAGATAAGTAAATCCAGCATTACAAACCAATAATCAAATCAAATTGTGTCAGTAAACAAAAGACCATCCATTTTATGGCTTGTCCTTGCATGTAGTGTAATTTCATGAACAAAGAATAAATCAGTTCATGGAATTAGCAATAGAAATATTGAGTTTAATGGGGTGTGGAGTAGGTGAGGTGGGTGGGGGTTGGGGAGAGTAAATAATATTGGCTTGGGGAGAGTAAAAAATATTAGGTTTGAAACAATGTTAATTATTTTGAAAAATAAGTGAAAAAAGAGCAGTGCAAAGCAAGGATTCAAACAAAACAAACATTATGGTTTCAAACAAAACAAAAGCAATATCATCTGAAACAAAACAAACATTATAGCTTCAAACGAAACCACAAAAATACAACTGTTACAAAATTTAACATATGATATACATAGGAAACTATGAGTATCTTCAACATATGCCTGAACAGTCTCCTATGTGGGAACTAATGGTGGATGGTAACTCTGGACCCTTGGTCAAGGTATTCAGTATTGAAGTAAAGTTAGTAAGCATAGAAACCATTATTTTTGTATTGTACTTACTATGGCTATGACCTCTAACCTCTAGAACCCAAAATCAATGGTTTCTTTATAACCCTAACCCTGACCATGAACTTATGACAACCCAAATGAACAGACTTATTTCTAAACAACTTGCATTTCATCCCCAAACTGGTCAAGAACTAAACATTTTGTGCAGAAACCATATTACTTCTTTCAAAAAAGTGACCTTGACCTTTGACCCCCCCATCAGCTTTTTCCTTAGCACAAGTGAAAGCCATCCACAAACTTTGGCTCAGGCCTGTGATATAATACTAATGTTATTGTAGAAACCAGTTACAGTGACCTCGATCTTTGACCCTTTTATCCCCAAATCAACTGGGTTATGCATGAGCAAGATTTCAACAATGTTTAGTCCATGTATGTGATGTAGCACTAATGTTCTTATGCAGAAACCATTTTCATCTTTCAGTCACTGATGTTAACCATCGACTTTTTCAATCCCAATAATTTAGCCTTCTTCCTTACATCATATGCAAGCTGTCCAAAAATCCAGAGTCTGGTGAATATATGTGCTTTAGAACTAAGTTATCATACAGAAAAGGAAAAAATAACAGACAGACAAACACTGGGTCATAGCTTAATATGCTCTGCCAAAAGGCATGTGTATAAAAATCAGATAAAAAAACACCCCCAAATCTCCAATTCAAAATTACTGCCAAAAATATTTATATATAGTAAAAGGGAAATGTCTTCCATAAATAGTTCTTATCTACATCCATTAATTTGAAGTAATATGAACATACCTCTGTTTTATCATCTGGTTTAATTTTTTCTTAGAAGTTAAGTGTATCAAAGCTAAAATATTTCTGGAACAATAACTCCTTGAAGAGTAAAGAGACTGGCACTCTACTGGATGAAAAGAATTTCTCTGAATCCATGATATATTTTTTTTGTCCTTTTATTTTTGGACCTATTGAGAAATGAAACCATCTTTGACATTTCTGAGAAATTCCAACATATCAATTTTTTTTTTAAATATTGTCTCACATGTTTGGGTTAAAAAGATACCTGTGTCATATAAAAATTGGTCAGGACTTTTGACCTTGAACCTGAGATCATAAAAAGAGAGAACACCAAACATGTCTTAACAATGTCAAGCCATACCAACATGCTAAGTTTGATTAAACCTATAATACTTCTTTGTTGGTGGTTTCAGATATATCCAAAACCTGGATCTCATAAAAATCCATTCATACTTGCTTGTGATATTAACTTGAGACCTCTGGCCTTAAATTCTATGACAAAGTTTTGACTATCAACTTGTTGGTTGGAATGCAATAAAAAATATTGTCAAAATGCACTTGTGTGTGTGTGTATACATACACACATACACATAAATACATTCATACATACACACACATCACTGTTCTAAAACTCATTAAATTATAAGCATCCAAGCAATGACCTCTGACTTGATTCCAAGGTCAATCAAGATCAGTTTTCAAAACTTTCACAGAACTGTGAGTATGTTGGTAGTCAGATCTGCTCAGTTTTCATCACAACCAATTAGATATTGCAAAATGTTTTATAGTGAAAACCCAATATCAATGCCACCATTCATTCATTCAAAAAAGGAAGTAACAAGATTTTCAAGATGAAAATTGTATGAGCACCATTTTCATTCAGAACCAGCTAGACATTGCAATAGTGTTTTAGGGAAAAACCTGTGTCAATATGACCATCTTTCCAGGTGAAAAGTAGCCATGTAAAGATATTTTCAGGATGGCTGTTAAGGTGGCAGTTTTAGAGAGCAGTTCAGCATCATTTTAATACTCAAACAACTATATTACAAGAATGAATATTTAATTCTATTTTTTCCCACAAAAAAATGTCAATACTAGCTTAATTTCAGGACATAAGCCAAAACAAGATTGTCAAATTCTGGGAGGTCACATTGGCATAATTTTCGTTTAGTCAGAAGTGTTTTAGATAAATCGCATGTCAATACAGTCCTTATATGATCTTCAAGATGCCTACCATGGCCACTTTGAAGGAAGTTTGATTTACATCATTTTTATTTGGGACCAACTCAATAACAGAAAAAGTATTTAAATGAAAACATGTGTTGCAACAAAGTATTTGTCAATGAGTACCTGAGTACAAATTCAGTAGAGGCCCTGAAGTGGCCAAGTGGTTTAAAACATTCACCTTTTCACAATCCCTGCCATCTCACCTCTGTCTGTGTGGGTATGAATCTCTGGCTCACCTAAAGTGGGTATGTGAGGAAGTTTGCCAGTAGCTTCCTGTGGGTCACTGGTTCTTTATGGGGTTTTCCTTTAACAGTTATACTGTGTGCCATGTATAGCCTATCCTGCACTGAGAAATGTTGTTAAACCCAAAACAACAAACAAGTCGAGTACATCTTAGACTCAATCTGGGACTCAAGTACTCAATAAAAAGATGAGATAACTCTTAGTGAAAATTTGAAAGACATGTTAATTATGAATTTTGTTGTACGAGTTAAATCTGTCTTAAAGCCACAAGTGGTGCTCTTGTTCTTTTAAGGAGTTGGCTAATACTGGGTACCCCCACTTTGTGAAACAAAATTTTCTAGGTACTTTGCAGATTGTTTTCCTCAAAATTTTTCTTCTTCTCAAGATTCACTTATGCTGAGAACAGAATTTAAAAAAAAAAACTAAAACATTTTGGCATTGAAAATGGATTATTACAATCAAAAACTATTTCTATTTTCAGACTTTCCCATAACATCTGACCCAGACATTTGACTACTAAACCACAGGATGTATCACTAGAGATAAATTATAAATTATCAGTATAAATACTGAAATTCATACACATATGCTTGTAACTCATTTTAATTTACAAATTTACACAATAAAATGTGAACTTCAACCATCCTCTTCACATCAAAGTGAATTTCTGCCGAGGTGTTTATTGTAAGGCATAACCCTATATATATATATATATATATATATGATCTCAGAGTACAGCTTTTGTCATTAACAAGATTCAGAAAAACCTTATCATTAAATTCCCCTTTGACATGAATTTGTATTACATGGCTTGTAACCCTACTGTGGTGTGTTTTAGTAAGGTCCTTCCTTGCTGTGGAATAATAATTCTCATTATTTAATTGTCGTAGGGATTCCGAGATGTAATCTTCAGTGTTCATGATTTACAATAGCAGAACCTTTATTGGCTTTTTTAATCACAATATTTTTGTTGCTGTATAGTTCATCATTGGCCTGATTTTCATTTATTGCATTATTCAGGCAGTAATTTTACCAATTTTGCAGAATGCTTCAATATATTCCTTTTGGTTGAGCGGTATGCAAGCTTTTTTGTCTGTATTTGTTAATAACTTAATGAGAGAGTTACTCTCATCATTCATATTTGGTTTATGATGAAAAAAAATTTTCAGTTTGATTCATCGAAAGAAGTTGTCCAAGTTATTTTGAACTTGACCAAGGTCAATTTCCCTAACAGTAGGACTAAAGGATTATCCTTGCTTAGGACTGTGATGTGTGAATTATTAAAAGGAAAACTCCCACCTGTATAGTCTGGTCATCCCTAGTCAAACAAAAGAGTTTTCTAGTCATTTCGTTCTTTACGCCCCTATTTAAAACAGGAGCAACTGTTTATCATAAGTCTTTGAGTGAAACCCCATGTTAACATGAGCATCCATTCAGGAGACAGTAACACTGGTAATAATAATAATAATAATGACCTTATTTAAAGAGGGTAACACAATTAGCTAAAAACTAATCTACCTTAAGCCCCTCACACAAAGGAATTTATTTATTTAAGCTGCATCTCTGAAGCCACTGGATATATTGGGTTTGGAAGAAGGAAATAGAGTGGGCATTTCTAATCTCAACTGGAATACTATTCCAGAGCAGAGTTCCAGAGTATTGGAAACTTTTTTTTAAATAACTCCTTATTTGGTTAGGGAATTTTATACTGTTTGGTAGACATGGATCGCAGGTGGGGAGTATTACCAGGTAGCCTATACTGGAATAGTGATTGTAAATATTCAGGAGCACTATTATGAGATATCCTGTACATTAATCTGGCTTTTCTCAAACAGATTTGGTCTTTAATAGGTAATATTTTTAACCTACCAGCTAAACTTTCCTTGCTTTCTTTCTGGATTGATATTAGCCAAAATGCTCTTTTTTTGAAGATGTGACAGCTTTGCTACGTTTTTATCATTTGAATTACCCCATACTGTACTACAGTAGTCCAAATAGGGTTGTTTGTAACTGTTATAAAATAGTTTTCTGTGCCTTTCAGGGAGAAAATGTCTTACTGAGAAGCCATAAACTTGAATTGACTTTTTTACTGATATGTTTGATATGTTCAGTCCAGGATAGGTTATTATCTACCAGAACACCAAGTAGTCTATCATGACAGACCATTTGCAGATTTGTATCCTTCCATGTCAGACATAGATCATCACTATCAAGATTTGTCCTTCTCTGCCATGTTGGGATAAGTAATAATTTAGTTTTACCAGTATTTACCACCAAGCCATTACATGTACACCAGTTTTCCAGTTTGTTTAGTGCATTCTGTAAAGAAATTTCGAGCTCATGCTTTGTGTTTTGGATGTCTGACAATGTTGTGTCATCTGCATAGAGATCTGTAGATGATATTGAGTCTCTTAGTAAAAGTGGTAGGTCATTAATAAAAAAAAAATAGTAATGGACCTAGAATTGAGCCCTGTGGTACTCCATATCTAATTGTTTCAGGTTCAGACAGAACATTATTTATGTAAACATGTTGTGTTCTCTCATTTAAGTACGAAGTAAACCATCTAATTGTTCTTTCATCACACTGGTAGATTTTCAGTTTCTTCAAAAGGATTTCATGATCCACCATGTCAAAAGCTTTCCTGAAATCTACAAATACAGTTCCTATTATTCTACCTTGGTCAAGTGCTTGAAGCCATTTATCAGTTAGGGAGATCAAGGCAGTCTCACAGGAATGGTTCTAAAGCCTGATTGATTAGGGTGTAACAGCAAGTGTTTGGTTAAATATGACATGAATGAGTCATGGACATGTTTTTCAATCAATTTTGACAAGTTTGGTAGTATTGAGATTGGTCGGTAGTTATCAGCATCATCCTTAGAACCAGATTTGTGAATAGGAGTTACTTTTGCAGTTTTCCATATTTTGAGGACTGATGAGGTTGCAATACTTAAATTAATTATGAATGTTTAGCATTGGGGAATCATGCCACAAACATGAAGCATAATGTCCCCCACAGTCACATTATCCTGACACCTGGCCGACCAGTCCTAACACTAATCTCTTAACGCTGAGTGCCAAGCAAGGTAGCTCCTTGTACCAGTTTTAGAAGTCTTTGGTATGACTTGGCTGGGGTTCAAACCTGTGATCTCCTGCATCTGAGGAGGATGCTCTAACCACTTAGGCCACCAGGGTAGTAGGCCTTGGAATGAATATTTGTGTAAAATTTCGTGGAAATCCACCAAGTATACAACAAATGTGTAATAATAGAAGGATGGCGAATGACAGACAATTATAAACCTTTTGGTCTCTGTCAAGTGCAGCCAAAAATTTTATAGGCAAAACAAAGCAAAATCTATGTTTTGGGGAGCATTTCTGACATTTTTCATCTTCAATCTTTACTTTCATGCTTGCATTATTACAAAGATGGTGAAAGAAAAACACGAGGCACAAATGGATGTAAGATGGGTCACTCACCTGTTTTAAACCAACAGTCATATCTGATGAAAGAGTGGCATCATGTTTGAATGCGCATGAAAAGTCTTCATGCCAGAATGCTACATATCAAGTTTTGTCCAATTCAAATCAGTCATTTTGGAGAAGAGGTTGTTTCAAATCTTTCTTTTTTCTATTTTTATTAACAGTAGTCGTATGCAATAATAAATCAGAATCTTTTGTAAAAACTTGAAAAGTCTTCATGCCAAAATGCTTCTGGCAAGTTTGGTGAAATTCTATTCAGAGCTTTTGAAGATGTTTTTTAAAAGCTTTTTCTATTTTTCGTAATGGTGGTTCTATGTTTTTTTTTCAGCATCATGTGTACAAATCTGAACTGTCTGCATACCAGGATGTTTGGTCAAATTTTATTCTTCAATTTTAGGGAAGAAGCTGTTTAAAGGTTTATCTATCTGAAGTCATTTTGGCCATTATCAGATGGCTGACCAACGTTTTGCACAAATTTTATGGATCTTTACTCCATGATTCTTCATGACAAATCTGATCACATTTTGTTTAGTAGTGGGGGTTTTTCTTCTTGTACTTTATTAATATGATGCCATACTGGTGCAAACTTGAAAGGACTTTATGTCGGAAAACTCTATGCCAGGTTTGGCTGAAATCAGTCAGGAAGATTTTTTCAAAAATTGCAATCAGCAACTGGCGATGGACAGGTTTTTCTATTTTTGGTAACAGAGCCATATTTGACGTTTGATCAGCAATATTTGTAGACTTTAAAAGTCTTTATTACTGGATGCCTCATGTCAAATTTGATCAAACTCTTTTTAGTGTTTGTTCTTTTAAGAAAGCATCTACTGATTTTTCTATTTTTAGTAATGATGGCCAAATTTGATGGTAGATAAAGGTAAAAAGGTCTGTATGCCAGGATGCCCTAAGACAAGTTTGTTTGAACTGGTCCGGAAACATTTGAGAAGTTTAAAATAGCAACTGCTGACTGATGTTGGATGGATACAGTACACAGCACAATAAATAGATGAAAGAACATACAATTAGCTCACTTGGCCTCACAGTCAGAAGAGCTAAACCTGTTAAAGAACTCAAAACCTGGTTTACATTACTGAAAGAAGTGTTGGCTAAAGTACTTGTACGACTAAGGTTATTATTATGTCATTGACACTAACATTTACAGGACACTGAGTCAGCAATGTTTTGATATAGAATTTTGGGCTTCACACAGTGGGTTTTTTTACTGATGATTATGACAAGAAGTATTTGTCAAAATCATAACATGGTCAGATAGAAATGGGGTCAACAATATTATGAAAGAGCTTTAGGCTTCACATAGCAGGTTTTTTTTTTGTATTTTGGGGGTTATTTTTCCCTTTTTTTTGTAATTTACAATTATTATTGGATGTAATTGTCAAGATCATAACATGGTCAGATAGGCTATATTTTGTGGATTAATACAGAGAAATTAACCATGAACAAAACAGGGTACTAGGCAAAGACCAAAAAATCATGTGACAGTACATACATGTATCACATCCTTTAGAACCAGGCATTTTGTTTACAAAATTTTCGTCCACAAAATTAAATAGCAGTACTGTACAATTAACAACAGAGGAATAAATCATTGCAAAACTTTAATTTGGCATTGCATAAATGAAGAAATAATACTTTAAAAGTAAAAGTAATATTAGACTTGACAATAATGGGTATAGTTTACTTGCTGAAAAATTTTGCTGAGAGAATCAAAAAAGATTGCAAAAGATAACAAGAATATTCTGCAGCAGTGAGAAAATAGAGCAAATGGAAAGAAAACATATATACAAAGATTTAAATAACATTTTTGAATGGTTTTGTAATGTGCTTGCCTACTCACTCACATTTCATGCCTAAGAATAAGAATTATTAATTTATGTTACCTTGAAATAACTGTTTTTAAGACAAGAACTTTTTAATAATTAATGCTACTTTTAAATGAAGATATTAACTGCCTTAAGTTATATGTAGCTTTCCTACTTTATACACATATACATACACATCTCACAGATACAGTCCCCCTCTGGAAAGGCCACCCGTCTTATAAGGCAACTTTCTCAGTGCAGAAGAGGGTAATCATATAAAAGGCCGACCACTGTACTTCTAATTAATGCTTACATATAATTTTCCAATTTTTAGCACGGGATAAGTTCAGTAATGAATGTATTTTGTCCATAAATTACAACTGATATGGAGTTTATAATGCTTTACCTGTATAGTCACGTTGCTAATTGTTATTGGAGAAAATTTTCTGTAGCTTTGGGATTTGTCAGGTACTACATAGGTGTCACACTTGCCTCAGCAGCAGAAGCTCAAGATGCAATTGGCTGCTACCCAAGGTTAAAATTCATCCACATGGTTGCCATTAAATTAGTGATACACATCAACTGCAGTGTTGGCATAACAAATTCATCAATTCAACAACAATGAGCACATGGTTACCATTAAATTAGTGATACACATCAACTGCAGTGTTGTCATAACAAATTCATCAATTCAAACACAATGAGCACATGGTTGCCATTAAATTAGTTATACACATCAACTGCAGTGTTGGCATAAATTCATCAATTCAACAACAATGAGCACATGGTTGCCAATAAATTAGTGATACACGTCCACTGCAGTGTTGTCATAACAACTTCATCAATTCAACAACAATGAGCACATGGTTACCATTAAATTAGTGATACACATCAACTGCAGTGTTGTCATAACAAATTCATCAATTCATACACAATGAACACATGGTTGCCATTAAATTAGTGATACACATCAACTGCAGTGTTGTCATAACAAATTCATCAATTCATACACAATGTGCACATGGTTGCCATTAAATTAGTGATATACATCAACTGCAGTGTTGTCATAACAATTTCATCAATTCATACACAATGCGCACATGGTTACCATTAAATTAGTGATACACATCAACTGCAGTGTTTTCATAACAACTTCATCAATTCATACACAATGTGTTCATGGTTGCCATTAAATTAGTGATACACATCAACTGCAGTGTTGGCATAACAAATTCATCAATTCATAAACAATGAGCACATGGTTGCCATTAAATTAGTGATACACATCAACTGCAGTGTTGGCATAACAAATTCATCAATTCATACACAATGAGCACATGGTTGCCATTAAATTAGTGATACACATCAACTGCAGTGTTGGCATAACAAATTCATCAATTCATACACAATAAGCACATGGTTGCCATTAAATTAGTGATAGACATCAACTGCAGTGTTGTCATAACAATTTCATCAATTCATACACAATGAGCACATGGTTGCCATTAAATTAGTGATACACATCAACTGCAGTGTTTTCATAACAACTTCATCAATTCATACACAATGTGTTCATGGTTGCCATTAAATTAGTGATACACATCAACTGCAGTGTTGGCATAACAAATTCATCAATTCATACACAATGAGCACATGGTTGCCATTAAATTAGTGATACACATCAACTGCAGTGTTGGCATAACAAATTCATCAATTCATACACAATGTGCACATGGTTGCCATTAAATTAGTGATACACATCAACTGCAGTGTTGTCATAACAACTTCATCAATTCATACACAATAAGCACATGGTTGCCATTAAATTAGTGATAGACATCAACTGCAGTGTTGTCATAACAATTTCATCAATTCATACACAATGAGCACATGGTTGCCATTAAATCAGTGATACACATCAACTGCAGTGTTTTCATAACAACTTCATCAATTCATACACAATGTGTACATGGTTGCCATTAAATTAGTGATACACATCAACTGCAGTGTTGTCTTAACAACTTCATCAATTCATACACAATGAACACATGGTTGCCATTAAATCAGTGATACACATCAACTGCAGTGTTTTCATAACAACTTCATCAATTCATACACAATAAGCACATGGTTGCCATTAAATTAGTGATACACATCAACTGCAGTGTTGTCATAACAATTTCATCAATTCATACACAATGAGCACATGGTTGCCATTAAATCAGTGATACACATCAACTGCAGTGTTTTCATAACAACTTCATCAATTCATACACAATGTGTACATGGTTGCCATTAAATTAGTGATACACATCAACTGCAGTGTTGTCTTAACAACTTCATCAATTCATACACAATGAACACATGGTTGCCATTAAATCAGTGTACACATCAACTGCAGTGTTTTCATAACAACTTCATCAATTCATACACAATGTGTACATGGTTGCCATTAAATTAGTGATACACATCAACTGCAGTGTTGGCATAACAAATTCATCAGTTCATACACAATGTGCACATGGTTGCCATTAAATTAGTGATACACATCAACTGCAGTGTTGGCATAACAACTTCATCAATTCATACACAATAAGCACATGGTTGCCATTAAATTAGTGATACACATCAACTGCAGTGTTGGCATAACAACTACATCAATTCAACAACAATGAGCACATGGTTGCCATTAAATTAGTGATACACATCAACTGCAGTGTTGTCATAACAAATTCATCAATTCATACACAATGAGCACATGGTTGCCATTAAATTAGTGATACACATCAACTGCAGTGTTGTCATAACAACTTCATCAATTCATACACAATGAGCACATGGTTGCCATTAAATTAGTGATACACATCAACTGCAGTGTTGTCATAACAACTTCATCAATTCATACACAATAAGCGCATGGTTGCCATTAAATTAGTGATACACATCAACTGCAGTGTTTTCATAACAACTTCATCAATTCAACAACAATAAGGACATGGTTACTATCAAATGGATTGTCATTTACAGGGCCTTTCATCACATTTAAAGTTGGATGGTGAGTTGCCAAGGAAAGCAGGGGGTTTGGGGGACCTCCCCTAAAGGGGATAGTTTTTTTTATATATTTTTTAAAGTAGCTGGGTGTAAAGCAAAAGTAGACAGATAAACCACTTTGCAACTGTATGATAAGCCCTGATTTTACCACCATGAGCACATGGTTACTATTTAACTAACAAGATGCATCAAATGTTGAGCTGGTTAGGCCATTGAATTAATTCATCCACAACAAGAACATGGTTGTTATCATTAGACTTAGCAATATCCTTTATTTTCTGATGTTTCTGAATGGACAACCAAGTGTGAGAGATGCATATATAAAAAGATAAAGAACAACAAATTCTAAAACTTTAAATATTTAAAAATAATACACATGCCAGAGTCAGTAAAACCGATTCAACTGAAACAGGTTTGACAACTATTTTATTTGCCTTGTATATTTCATGTTATTTCAATTGTATGGCTTGACAAGGCAGAGCAAACAGATAATACTTTTATCTACACAAATACTGTATGATCATGAAGACAATTTTCTTCAATGACAACCTCAATTCAGGTAAGAATCTTTGCTTTTTTAATTAAGTTAAGTAACCTATTTTCTCTCAAATTAAAAAAAAATTCCAATTAAAGTTAAAATAAGAATAGGAATGAATAACCTTTGGTGGAATAAATTGCAAGTTTGTGGTTCCACCGCTTTTCTAAAGATAAATTTCCATGTCATTTCCAGGGTCTTTCCAGAATGAAATTAATTTTCAAGATTCACATATGACAATTACTGAATGGAATTAAAGAACATTTTAGATTATAATACATGCATTTTCTAAATCTAAAGATGGTTCTCTTTCAAGACTCCCCAAAACATCTAAGTCCAAAAAGATCATCATGTACAAAACCACAAAATGTATCCCACGAAAAAAGTTTGATTATATTCCTATAAATTGGCATGTAAAGTCATTTCAACATATAGAATAAAAATTCTAACTCTATTTTGCTGACCTGCCTGCATTATGTTGCTAAGTGGGAACAACATAATGAACATCAATTTGTTTTGTTTCCTTTCAAACTTTTAATTCTAAAGAATTCTATAACAATATATATATATATATATATATATATGTAAGCAAACGATTCCCATTTCAATATATAAAATGAAAAAATGCAAATAATTAGAATCTTGTCTTGCAATGAAAAGAGTTAAACCCTGAATTTATCTGTGTCAATAAAATCCCAAACAAGATTTTTCAAACAACCTAATCTCCTTAAGACAATCTGGTTAAAAATCCATCATTTAAAAAACATTTTCAAAAAAAGTTGATTTAAATTTTGACAAAAGATCTTCAAAATTATACACTGTTGTATAAACAAGGACTGAATTATCTGTAAAATCAACTTGTCTTCTTGTCATTCATTAAACCAGTTTATATTGACTTGTACCTGTATGAAGTCGATGGGAAAATTAATTATTTTCTCAGAAATGGCAAGTATTATAATCATTATGTCTTTAATCCTCCGACAGACTAGACAAAACTATGGCATAGATGAAACCTGACCCAGTACTTGCCATTTGCATTACTAGTCACATAACTTCACAAATCTCAAACAACGACATCAGAAGTCCAATAGTCACATGATATCAACAAAAACTCCTTTTTAATGTTATTGTACAGAAATTCAATTATATTAAATTAAAGTCAGATACTTTTTGTAAAAACCAGCAATTGTGCCAGTCTGATTTGTCAAGCAGAGAGGACATGTCAATGTGGTAGTCACGTGATAAAACAAAACTCCAGAAACTGTTCTCGGAATACATAAATATGGAAAATGTGTGTTCTTTCGTTTTTGTATTTTTATTACAACCAGTATACGACTTTCATTTAATTTTTTTATATTTTTTTCTCTACAAAACATTTGAAAATGTGGGTTGTTAGATTTGTGTACTCATGCAACTAGCAAAGCAAATCGCAAGTACCAGGTCACATTTCATCAATGCCGTAGTGTTATCTCGTCTTTCAGCCGATTAAAGAAATAACAATTTTAATACTCACAATTTCTGAGAAAATAAGTAATTTTCATATCGATTTCATGCATGTATCACTCAATCTAACAACAATTAAAGTTTGCTAGGCCATCCGGTAAGCAGTTACGCTTTGCCACCACAATATTTGCCTCTTGTGATGATAGACTGGTTTTCATACCTTCCATGAAAGATGCAGCAGATATCGCGCTGACTTTTAAAATAAAAGTCTACTAGATGAATCTAATCCAATGAGCATTTGGACTGACTCAGCATATATGTTTACTGCAAGCACCCAAATGATCCATACTGCACCCTCCGAATATTCTGGTTAGCACTTGATAAATTTAACTCACGATCAGTTTAGTTACGACTCAATTACATGATTGTTTTGGGTGTCAAGTGCTGGTGGGAAATTCCTGGGTTTTTCCTGACTTTCATCAATATTTGCAAAATTCAAAAACTTTTCACAGTCGGGAAAAAATTATCATTTCTCCTGACTTTTTTTCGATTTCCCAGCAGCGTGGGAACCCTGCATGATGTAAATAGTATTGATCTACTTTTCTTTTGTAAAAACCTCTTTCATTGGTCAGGTACTCTGGTACTAAAAGACTTGGTACAGTAGAACCATTCCTGAAAGACCACCCTTCTGCTAAAAATTATGTTCTCTCAAGACAGATTGTCTCATACCAGGTCATATCACTATATAATCAATAAATCTACGCATTAAGAATATGGTCTTTCAAGACAGGTGGTCTCACACAGCAGTGGTCTTTCAAAACTGGTTTTACTGTATGTATTTAGAATGTTGCTTTCAGAGTGACCAGCTCCTTTCACCCCTTGAAGCCACAATCTTAACCTTTGACCTTCTGAATCTGAATCAGAAATAAAGAGGTGTCTTCCTTGTCTCAAATTCATGCCATCTGCCACTGTTGCAAGCCACTCGCAAAAAGCCAATTTTACTCCTTGCTGCCTGTGACAAAATTTCAAGAGTTAGGATAATTAAAAATATATCATCAACAATACAGTAAAAGTGATCTTTATCAATCAAATAATAAGTAACTGTGTTTGGAGGGAAACTTTGATAGGTTCATTCAAGAAGCATCAAAGGTCATGTTGGGTCAACTTTCCACAAAATTTTAATTTGGGCTTGTAACAACTGGTTATGCAGGTTTATGTTTATTCTTTAGAAACAAAAAAAAAAACATCAGATGCAGCCATGACAAGAAATGTATAGCTGATTTTTTTCCTTTGGATTCGACAATGATCATCCACAAAATGAGACAGAAAGTTATTTTGCAAAATCCGTTTGTCTTCTTTCCATCTCTGTGACCTTGATCTTTCACTTACAGTTATTCAGATGAAAGCATTTTCCTACTTGCAGCCATTCTAATCCTGACCTTTGACCTTTAAACCTTCAAATGAATATGCATTTTCCTTTCTTGAAATGCAAGCCATCTAGAATGTTTTATCAAGGCATGTGGTACAGAACTTGAATAGTTTTGTGGAAACCCTTTTTTCTTCTTTCAGTTCATGTGAACTTTTTAAATCCCAAAATGAAGCAATCCATAAAGTCTGATCCAAGTAAGTAGCATGAACTGAAAATATAATGCAGGAACGGTTCTTCCTAGAGTCACAAGATTTTAAGAAAGAAAGCCAGAAGCGAGAAGCGATTTTTTTCTCCTTCTTATTCTCAGAGTCAATGTGACCATAACCCTCTATCCAAAGTAAACATTTTTTTTTCCTATGTCAAATGCAAGCCATTTACAAGGTTTGGTCAAAGTATCTGGCACACAAGTCAAGATATTGTGTGGAAACAATTTTCCTTCTTCAGTTCCACTGATCTTGATGGTTGAGTCCAAAGTGGAAGTTTCTCCCCTGACCCAAATGCATGATACTTACAAAGTTTTGTTATGACAGATTGTGGAGAACTCCAGTTGTTGCACAGAAACAATATAGGGAACAGACAATGTTATGGACACCTTACATTGTAACATGATATACTTTGCATTAGGGTAGGTGTGTAATAATTGAAAAATGCTGTAACAACCTGAAAATCTAATAATGTCATCTATATGTGAATATGCCTACTAAATTTAATTTGTCTACCTCAAGTAGTTTTTGCTCCATTGTGTCAAATTCTGGCAATTAACAAGCTCCTCAGGATGATGCCCTTCCATTAGGCCAGACTTTTGTTCTCATTTATACTGCTGATAAGCTGTCAACAGGATCCATTTCTTTCACAGACAAGATTTCTTTTTATTTCTTTTCATTTACAGAAAGATATTTCTTTACAGGATTTCGTTCTCTTCATTTCCACATACTGTTCATGGTGCTACCTGCATATCTTTCATGGACATTCTACTAAAGCGATAGATTCCATACTTTGAAGTTTTCTGGACACATTTACTCTTCTATTTTCTTTGACTCCTATTTTCACCATTGGTTATGTATTACATTTAACTACCTAATATTATGTATTAATTGTTGCTTTCGTTTTTAGTGGATTGCAGGTATACAATTCCGATGATATATTCTGGCATAACATTAATTATGTCAACTGAAAGCGTCAAATGATGGCAATGTTTTGCGACAACATCAAGGTTTCATGTCCATGACCCTTATGGTCAACCATGTTTTGGGCAACGAGCAGTATCCAAACAATGAAAATAACATGACTAGAGCTGCATCACTTGAAAATATCATCATCGAGACAACTTCATTTAGCCTAATATTTGGATTGTTCATAAAAGGAAAGCAGATACTGTGAAATTTTCTATCTGATACATTATTGTTAATTTCCAGAAATGACAATATTTTTGTCAATAGATTTTGTTATTAGTTAAGATCAAATACTTTTAACAAAACTACTGCTATAAAAGACCAGCAGATTGGGCAACGATCTCAAATGGAAATAGTAAATACTGAGAGACTAGGGAAATAGTGTACACAGGTAGATTAGGGAACCTGGTCACCAAGCCATTAGAAACAATTTAAAAACTGGTATTGCCAGTTTTGCATGTTCACTAATTACCCCATCACATTTTTAAATATGAAATTACCACAGTTCAAAACCTGAGATTAAAATGTCCAGTTACTATATGTATTCTCTCACAAGTCAAGTTCAACTGCAAACTGGACAGACCCAGATCTACCATCCCATAATAAAAAATAAAAAAATAAATCTGATTACCATACAAATAAGTCAAGGCAAACCTCTAGCAACAAAGATCCTGATCTGCTGTAGCATAATATCCATGCAGATCAGGGTCTATGTTATTTGTTCAATTGATCACTCCTAACAAACTGCACAGACCCAGATCTGCTGCCCCATTATGAGACAGCAGATCTGGATCTGTGCAATTTACAGTTTGACTCAACTTAAAAGCAAGTATAAGCATTAATTGCATTTTTAGATTAATGACTGTTCTGGCCATCAACTAGAATTGCTAACTATTTAGTATCATATATGCATGTGAAAAACCTACCAAGGGCAGCTACCAATGTTTCTTCATGCAAACTTCTGGCCTCAGCTTTCTGTGGGGAGTCTTCACCTTTATTGGATAGGCTTTCCATGCTTCCACATGGTGAGTTAAGCTAAAAAAACGGGGTGTATTAGAAGAGTTAGTTTCACTATCACGCTGGGCAACTGCAGTATCCAGGTCCCCATTTTTTAAATTTTGAAGGAGGTTTTTAACATTAACTGATATAGATGCTTAAAATTAATCTGTAAAATACCGGCTAATGCAACATACTGTAATCTCCTAAATTTCCGGATATCTATGGATTGTCAAAATGGGGATCAGGTGACTGCAATCCACCCGTCATGCACAGCATAGTAAGTTAATACATCACATCTCACTCATATGTCTTCATACATTTACAGAAATAAATACTGCACATATCACTAATAATCATAAGTCACACATAGCTGTTATGGCAAGAATATTTAGTCTGTTTGACTATTCCATTAATGACTGATGTAAGGGTATGGGGAAGCAACTCATTCTAACAGCCAGTGCAACTGTTTTTTGACCAGATAAACTGAGGACAAAAACATGATATACTCCTGACAATGACACAAGTGCCCTAGCCTGGTAAAAAATAAAGTATAGTAAACAAGAAAATCAGCCCTCTACAAAATAAGGTATATGTTGCTATGGCAACAAGAGAAAAGCTTCTGAAACAAATTAATGTCGATTCTACAAGGTCTCAAAGACACATTTCACAATCAAAAAGAACAACACTGCAATTTTATCCCTTACATGCATTAATTCATATAAACAACTGTCTAATTACATGAAGATATTTTTCTTTTGCTTCACATGCTTGTATATGATTCCAATGGATCATTATGGGATGTAAATAGCTCAACAGCAAAGCCCCGACTTTCAACATCCATTGTCCTTGACATGCTTTCCTGTTCTGACAAGTGAAAAGTATTCATCTAATGTCAGCTGTTTACCCGTATCGTAATTCTTCTATATGTACTGTATATAAAAACATCTCATGGCACCAATCACAGAATATATTTCAGTCATTTCTCTACACTATTCTGCAGTTTAATGAAAGTACTAAAAGTAGAGTGGGATGGAGAAATTTAAATGTATCAGTAGATGAAGAGATCAACCATGCATTTTTACATGTTATCATAATCATCACATTGTACTGTTGTATATCTCCATATTTTTACAGTTTCATTACTGCAATATCACAGGTTTATTATATTACTTAAGATCAGTGTGTAATTTTATACAACATGTACAGAAAATACATGAACGGCCAAGTACTAACATAAAGGTCAAGGCTAAAGATCACGGAAAATTTGAGCCCCCCAACCCTGATCACTGCATGTTGACTACTGTTATTTATATCTATAAGAAATATTTAACAAGTGAAATATACTAATGCTGAGAGCATGCTTGATCAAAGTAAACATGCTACAATGTATTGGTATTTTGTACTATATTAAACTGGAAACAAATTTGCATGTGGTGAGGGGGTATCTGAAGTCTGAACAATTTTTGTGACCTATCATTTTTGACGAGATAATAAACGCTGAATATGAAAATGCACTGTGATAACATCAGTAATATATCAATGGCAACATTTATTTTTTTTTTGTACACAATGCTTTGAAGATGACAACAACAGCCAGTACATCTGGCACGTGTACTATGCATGTAGTCCAGGAATAAAAGGAGGAGGCATTCTGCATGTTGGCTATGATTGGAAAGTCAGACTGTGATCACATTCTTTTCAATTCTGGCCATCCAGTACTAATTGGAAGAGGGAATGTTTAACTTAGGTTGGAGATCAGGCTTGAGAAAATTCTAATTGCTACATAAAAGTTTAACACAAGAAATGTGGAACAAATCTAAGAAAACAAACTTTGTTTTGAAGCAAATCCAGCTCACACGCTTCCAAATTAAGTCATATCACAGCTAATGAAAACCACACTTAGGTCATCTGTAACTCAGGTTTACTGCACACTTCAGTAATGAACAGGGCATTATGTAGAGCTGTCCATTTGTCAGATGTACAAGAGCCTCATTTCAAGCTAACAGAATGTCCACATTATAAAGACTATGGATTTTTTCCACATTATACAGTTCTTTTGTTACAGCTGCAGATGTGTGCAAATGCAAACAGATCTCGTTCCCTTTCCTAATGAACACTAGGTGACCACCACTGCATCTGACCCCAAACCAGTTAGTTAATGCTATCAATGTTTACAGTGGGGCAAGGACTGGTACCTGAGCTATTTATCAGTACCAAGTCTATCAATTAGTATTTTTGAGCATGCAGTAATTGATCTTGCCTTTGAGTATAACACAGCACTTTTGTAAATGAGCAATTCCAATTTGATTTGCCTTCTAGGATAAATGCTGCCATTAAGTAAAGTGAAGTCACATAAGTAAAAGGTTACGAGCCAAATGAAGAATGCCTTGCTTGTAAATAACCTTCACAACTGCTACTTAGTATGGGAGCTGACACTGCCTGTATGCTGTTAACAGTAACAAACTACGTATGTGTCTGTGAAGACAAACCTAATTCAGCCAGTCAGATCAACTCTGGTCAGTGTCTCCATAGAAATAAATGGAATTCCAATGATTACTGAAATTCTCAATAAGGCAGTCAATAGTTTTCATCAGGTTGGACCAATTTTCAGTAATGTGAACATATAAAAAAATATCAAGTACTAACAAGAACAGAAGTTTTAACAAATGTAACAGTTAATTTTTTTTTCTCAGCACATCATTTAATTGTTGTTGTGGCTGGTACATGGCACTATTGCACTTGCTTATAAACTACTGGTCAAAACTCCATTCTGATGCACTCTCCTTTCACTTTCATCACTAGTATTCTTCCAATTATCAGCTTACATAGATGATCTAGATTGCAAGTGTTTTTTCTGAAGCATATGAGAACACCCAAGAACAGCCATTTTTTGAATGTGGAACAACAAGCACTACATTCATGATGCTGCACAACAATTTGTATTTCAATTGGCCATTTTCACCCTTGAGTTTACTGATGAGATTCCATGGCTTGAAAACTCTTTCAGAGTTTAAGATCTCAGGATTCAATTCATCCACTTGGTAACTGAAAAACTCTAAGTTATCTAGCAACAGTGCTCAAATAATTTTTTTTGTACACACATGCCCAGGGCTGGCAACTTTAAAAAAAATGTAAATCCCTGACTCAAACTCCACAAGCCCAGAATCAGATTTCCATGTGCCCAAAATTTCCCCTTTTTCAATATTGTTTTTCACACATTGTTGCAATTGCTTCACTTCAAATATGAAAAAAATAAAAACAAAATTATAATAAATTGACTTGATAAAAACAAAATTATAAAAAATTGATGTGTGTTTATTTGAATCTCCAAAAATTTCACACACAGCTGTTTTTCTCCAGGTCAGCCATTGTCTAATTGCTCAGGCAATGTCCTTCTTACTCTGTGGATCAACAGTGTTCATGTTAGGAAGCAAGACTTGATTTATATACAGTTTCTGTTTACACTTTTTAACAAGTATTTCATTACATTAGTGTACGCATGAACAAGGGAAAGCTTAATTAGCATTCATTTATCTTTAACTTGAAAAATCTTGAACACAATAGCAATTAAAAAAGACCATGAAAAAAATCAGAATAATTACCCAATTCGTTTTGCTGAAATCATTTTTAGTCAGTCTTTTCTTTTTTATCTCAATCTAAAAGCCAACACCATCATATTTTTTCCCTTTATTGGTTACAACAGCTGAAATAAGATCCTATATTTGACGTAAACTCTCCTGAATACAATAATAAAGCAATCAGTTAACAACTTGTCATGTATAAATGCTAGCTTTAATGACATTATGCAGCCACACATCACTGTAACAATTGCTGGAACCATTTCAGTCCCACAAGTCTGGTTCTGGCTGGTATCTGGCACATACATATCCAAAATGATATTTTAAGAATCACATGCAAAATGAAAAAGGTTTATAGGTCTGTTGTTAGTGTATGTTTTCTCATGAGATTTAGACTCACAAAATTGATAAAACAATATTTTAAGTGAATATGTTGAGTATAACATGAAGCTGTAATAAATGTCAAAACTTTCATTCAAATGTCATGTTAAAGGCATTGATACAATCCACCAACAATTAGAAATGAAAAGAAAGAATAAACATGGCTAGTTCCATGGCTCATTTGGCAATTGCCCCCACTTACGCCACCTTTGATGTGAAATTTATTCAAATTCTGTTCAGTGGTTTATGGAACATGTCATACCAAAAAATTTAATTTTCTAAAACTGTGACCATATTTGATGGCAGATACTGCAATCAACATGTGAGGATGCTTTTCGTAATATCTGGTCAAAAATGTGTTTAGTCGTTTTAAATAGAAATAATATAAATATTTTATCCTGTTTTTAGCAAAGGCATGTATAGCAAATTGCACTGATGTACAAATATGGAAGGATTTCATACAATAAAACTTTCTGTCAAATAGTCATTAATAAAATTATCCTATTTTCCATAATGACGGCTCTATTAGATGGCAATATTGGCACCTTAAAGGCCTTCATGAAACAATGTTCTCTGTCAAATCCAGTTCATTTTTGCTCAGTGATTTCTGAGAAAAAGTTGTCTAATGTTTTTCTACTTGTAGTAACATTGGCCCTAACTGAAGAACAGAGTGACATTATTTGTTTAAAATTTAAAGGCCTCCTGACCAATCTTCTTTTTCTGACAAAGTTGATCAAATTCTGCTCAGTGCATTTTGAAAATCTCTTTCAAGGTTTACAGTTATTTTAAGTAATGGTAGCCATATTTGAAAACAGATCAATACCATTTCTACAAACTTAAAATGGCCTTTATAGTAAAATACTTTTATGTCAAATTTGGGGCAAAATATTGTTTACTTTTTATTTAGAACTCATAAAGAGTATTGTCTATTTTTAGTAATAGCAATCATATTGATTAACAGCAACATATAATAGGTCTTTTATGGTATGATACTATTAAATTTGGTTAATTCTGTTCTGAGTTTTTCTTCATTTAAGTTTTCACTATTTTTAGCAATGGCAGCCATAGCTGATAGTGAACTGGCATGAACTGTTACACAATTAAAATGACTTCTTTTTAAGACTGCATCAATAAAAGTTGGTAAAAATCTGTTATTGGTTGTTTCTTTTTTTATTTTAACAAGCATTTTAAAGTTTTTTTTATGATTTAACTATCGTGGGCTGCATTTCATGGTAAATCATTATCATTTGTATAAAATCAGAAGGTCTTCTTTCACACAAAATGTTTGCCATTAAATTTGGTCAAACTCCATTCGGAGTCTGGAGAATCCATGTTAAGATTTTTATATTTTTAGTAACAGTGGACATATTTAATGGCAGATCAGAATCAATTGTACATATTTAAAAGGCTTTGATTCTATGATGCTTTCTGTTGATTGTATTAAAATTGTGTCATGCAGTTATTGTGAAGTTCTTCTGAAGGTTTTTCTATTGCTAGGAATGGTGTCCACATTTTTTTAACTAATCAGAATCATTTTCATAAATAGAAAAGACCTTCATAGTAGGATACTCTCAGCCATATTCTATCTGATACTGGTCGTGATTTTTATTTTAATAAAGTCCAAATAAGCAATTGTTGATGGACCGATGTAAATCAAGTATAGCATCATACCATAAGCCAACTTCCCCTTACAACCAGTAGAACTAAAAATCATTTGTCCTGCAGAAATCAGCATTAATCCATGGATTTAAGCCTAAGGGTTCACGCTATCACATTATGATTAGGTAAGTACAACCATGGAACTCTAACAGGTACTCAATTATGTAAATTTCAATTCCTATACCTATTCAAATACTAGTCATACCTGCTTCATCTTATTCCCTATATGAATGTACCGTGCTGATCACTATGCAGATCATTTGCAAAATCTCTAATCTTGTCCTTGGATTTTAAATGGAGTAAACTGCCCACTTCAAAGTAACAAACCCAAATTTCTAATTAAGGATATTTTCATCTAATGAGAATCAGAGAGAAGGACCCAATCATGTGCCTGGAAGTTTTAGAAAAAAATCCTATTTGAAGTATTGCTAGGCATAAAAATGAACCCATTTAAGCAGAACATCTGAAGACACCATAGTGGTATAGTACCGGAAGGAAACACCACTCCACATCATGAAATTTAAGTAACATGGAAAAAGAGTTGCTACTGTGGGATACTTTGCTTTCATATAATATTCATATGGTTATATTTATGCTGCAAAACTTTATGAATTTACAGAAATAATGCACTTTCCTTCTACATCAAATAATAACAAACAGCTATCAAATATTTAAGATAAATAATAGAAGGTCAATATATCAATTTGTATCACACGAAAAGATTGTACAGCATGTACAGAACATACCGACCTATTTCTAATACTACACATATTACATCTTTTCCATTATAGTGCCCTCAAATATAATGCCAACCCAGATATCACCATGGAAACCCATTTCAAAATAATGTTTTAAAAAAGAAATCTTTATAATCTGAAATTTTTATTAAATTAAAAAACTTATATAAAACTGTTTAATGGCAGTCGAGCATAAGTATTCATCTATTAAGCCATTATTGTAATTCCTTCTAATTTCTCATACCAATATCTCAACCACCAACCAAAAAAGTTTGTATTTAGTGTCATTTATTGTGGAAGGGGGTAGTTGCAGTGGCTATCTTTATGTAGCAGAAGTTGTTGTGGAAAAGGGGATTTGCGGTGGCCATTTTATGTAGTGTCAGTTGTTGTGGAGTGGGGAGTTGCAGAGGCCATCGTTATGTAGCATACACTGTTGTGGAGTGGAGAGTTGCAGTGGCCATCGTTATGTAGTGTAAGCTGTTGTGGAAGAGGGGAGTTGCAGTGACCATAGTTATGTAGTGTAAATTGTTGTTGAGTGGAGAGTTGCAGTAGCCATCCTTACGCAGCGTAAGTTGTTGTGGATGAGAGGAGTTGCAAATGCCATTGTTATGTAGCATAAGCTGTTTTGGAGTGGGGATGTGCAGTGGCCATCGTTATGCAGTGTAAGTTGTTGTGGAAGGGGGAGTTGCAGTGGTCGTAGTTAGGTAGCTTAAGTTGTTGTAGAATGTGGAGTTGCAGTGGCCATTGTTACGTAGTGTAAGTTCATGTGGAAGGGGGAGTTGTAGTGGCCATCGTTATGTAGCGTAAGTTGTTGCTGATGGGAGGGGGTTTGCAGTGGTCATCGTTATAAAGTGTAATATGTTGTGGAAGGGGGAGTTGCAGTGGCCATCGTTATGTACCTTAAGTTGTTGTGAAGTGGGGATGTGCAGTGGCCATCGTTATGCAGTGTAAGTTGTTGTGGAAAAGGGGATTTGCGGTGGTCGTAGTTAGGTAGCTTAAGTTGTTGTAGAATGTGGAGTTGCAGTGGCCATTGTTACGTAGTGTAAGTTCATGTGGAAGGGGGGAGTTGCAGTGGCCATTGTTACGTAGTGTAAGTTCATGTGGAAGGGGGAGTTGTAGTGGCCATCGTTATGTAGCGTAAGTTGTTGCTGATGGGAGGGGGTTTGCAGTGGCTATCGTTATAAAGTGTAATATGTTGTGGAAGGGGGAGTTGCAGTGGCCATCGTTATGTACCTTAAGTTGTTGTGAAGTGGGGAGTTGCAGTTGCCATTGTTATGTAGCGCAAGTTCATGTAGAAGGGGGTTGTTGTAGTGGCCATCGTTATGTACCTTAAGTTGTTGTGAAGTGGGGAGCTGCAGTGGCCATCAATTGTATGTAGCATAAGATGCTGGGTAATGGGATGGGGCTGTTGCAGTGTACAGTTTTATGTACCATTAGTGAAAGTTCCTGTGAAATGGGGGTAGTTACAAGTTATATATACTGTTAGTGCATGCTGCTGTGTTAGGGAGGAGTTGCAGTGGCCATCAATTGTATGTGTAAGTTGCTGTGGAAGGGAGGAGTTGAGGAGTTGCAGTGGCTTTGTGGTTAGCATGCCAAGCTCACATCCAGTGGGTTTTTACTTGGAATTGTGCACATACAAGCATGGTTTGCATCTATTCAAGGAACTTAACTTCGATTGCCAATATACTAAATAATCTTCAATGAGCAGATGTACCAATAAATCAATTGATAATGTATATCAATGTAAAATACCTAAACTAAAGGAGAAAGGAAATGTACCATACCTCTGGTGTGATACTGGCATCACCCTTGTTGCTAGCAACAAGTTCTTTTGGTACATAGTGGGTATGAGCCACTTCTAGTACCATAAACATGCTGGCCATTCCACCCAGGCCATGATTCTGAAGTGTGTGCTCTAGGCCATGGACAAAAGCCTTCAATATGGTCAACATACCCTTGTACACAGGCTTCAAGACAGCCTGAAATGCAGAAAGTGTTTCAATCATTCTTAAAATACAGAAAAAATCATAAACAAAGCCTTAACATGGTTATATAACTAGAGACTATAAACAAGACCCTTAACATTCCAAGAATTATCCTGAGCATTGATTTTTATACTGCCTGAAATAGAGAAAATGTTGATAATTGCAAGGAAAATGCTGCATCATACTAACATTTCATACTAGACAAGTACATCTATTCATAATGGCTTGAAATCAAATTTATGTACATCTATTTATGCTGGCTTAAAATCAAATTTATGTACATCTATTCATACTGGCTTGAAATCAAATTTATGTACATCTATTTATGCTGGCTTTATAAGAAATTTATGTACATCTATTCATACTGGCTAGAGAACAAATTTATGTACATCTATTCATACTGGCTTGAAATCAGATTTATGTACATCATTCATACTGGCTTGAAATCAATTTATGTACATCAATTCATACTGGCTTTATACCAAATGTATGTACATCTATTCATACTGGCTAGAGAACAAAACCAAAATTTATGTACATCTATCCATACTGGCTTGAAATCAGATTTATGTACATCTATTCATACTGGCTTTATACCAAATTTATGTACATCTATTCATACTGGCTAGAGAACAAAACCAAATTTATGTACAGCTATCCATACTGGCTTGAAATCAAATTTATGTACATCTATTCATACTGGCTTTATACCAAATTTATGTACATATATTCATACTGGCTAGAGAACAAAACCAAAATTATGTACATCTATCTATACTGGCTTGAAATCAAATTTATGTACATCTATTCATACTGGCTTTAAACCAAATTTATGTACATCTATTCATACTGGCTAGAGAACAAAACTAAAATTTATGTACATCTATCCATACTGGCTTGAAATCAAATTTATGTACATCTATTCATACTGGCTTTATACCAAATTTATGTACATATATTCATACTGGCTAGAGAACAAAACCAAAATTATGTACATCTATCTATACTGGCTTGAAATCAAAT
Organism: Sinohyriopsis cumingii; assembly: GCA_028554795.2. Classification (NCBI taxonomy): domain Eukaryota; kingdom Metazoa; phylum Mollusca; class Bivalvia; order Unionida; family Unionidae; genus Sinohyriopsis; species Sinohyriopsis cumingii. The sequence continues at coordinate 68,443,313 of CM068836.1, forward strand.
TTATGTACATCTATTCATACTGGCTTTATACCAAATTTATGTACATCTATTCATACTGGCTAGAGAACAAAACCAAATTTATGTACAGCTATCCATACTGGCTTGAAATCAAATTTATGTACATCTATTCATACTGGCTTTATACCAAATTTATGTATATCTATTCATACTAGCTTTCTACCAAATTTATGTTCATCTATTCATACTAGCTTTATACCAAATTTATGTACATCTATTCATACTAGCTTTATACCAAATTTATGTACATCTATTCATACTAGCTTTATACCAAATTTATGTATATCTATTCATACTGGCTAGAGAATGAAACCAAATTTATGTACATTTATCCATACTGGCTAGAGAATGAAACCAAATTAATGTACATCTATTCATACTGGCTAGAGAATGAAACCAAATGTATGTACATCTATCCATACTGGCTAGAGAATGAAACCAAATGTATGTACATCTATTCATACTGGCTAGAGAATGAAACCAAATTAATGTACATCTATCCATACTGGCTAGAGAATGAAACCAAATTAATGTACATCTATTCATACTGGCTAGAGAATGAAACCAAATGTATGTACATCTATCCATACTGGCTAGAGAATGAAACCAAATGTATGTACATCTATCCATACTAGCAAGAGAATAAAACCAAATGTATGTACATCTATTCACACTGACTAGAGAATGAAACAAAATTTATGTACAATAATTCATATTGGCTAGAGAACAAAACCAAATTCTAGACATGTGTTGACTCTTTGTAGCTAGAGAATAAAACCAAATTCTCGACATGTACATCTACTCATGCTGGTCAGAGAATGAAACCAAATGTTATGTGCACATCTGCTTATACTGTCTTGGGAATAAAACCAAATCCTATACATGTATATCAATATATATAGTCTAGCTAGAGCATGAAACTAAATCCTATACATGGTATCATCTTGTACTTCCAGGACTAAAGCCTATACATGGTATCTACTTGTACTTCCAGGACTAAAGCCTATACATGTATCTACTTGCAATTCCAGGACTAAAGCCTATACATGGTATCTACTTGTACTTCCAAGACTAAAGCCTATACATGGTATCTACTTGTACTTCCAAGACTAAAGCCTATACATGGTATCTACTTGTACTTCCAGGACTAAAGCCTATACGTGGTATCTACTTGTACTTCCAAGACTAAAGCCTATACATGGTATCATCTTGTACTTCCAGGACTAAAGCCTATACATGGTATCTACTTGTACTTCCAAGACTAAATCCTATACATGGTATCTACTTGCAATTCCAGGACTAAAGCCTATACATGGTATCTACTTGTACTTCCAAGACTAAAGCCTATACATGGTATCTACTTGTAATTCCAGGACTAAAGCCTATACATGGTATCTACTTGTACTTCCAAGACTAAAGCCTATACATGGTATCTACTTGTACTTCCAGGACTAAAGCCTATACATGGTATCTACTTGTAATTCCAGGACTAAAGCCTATACATGGTGTCTACTTGCAATTCCAGGACTAAAGCCTATAAATGGTATCTACTTGTACTTCCAAGACTAAAGCCTATACATGGTATCTACTTGTAATTCCAAGACTAAAGCCTATACATGGTATCTACTTGTACTTCCAGGACTAAAGCCTATACATGGTATCTACTTGTACTTCCAAGACTAAAGCCTATACATAGTATCTACTTGTACTTCCAGGACTAAAGCCTATACATGTATCTACTTGCAATTCCAGGACTAAAGCCTATACATGGTATCTACTTGTACTTCCAAGACTAAATCCTATACATGGTATCTACTTGTACTTCCAGGACTAAAGCCTATACATGGTATCTACTTGTACTTCCAAGACTAAAGCCTATACATGGTATCTACTTGTACTTCCAAGACTAAAGCCTATACATGGTATCTACTTGTACTTCCAGGACTAAAGCCTATACATGTATCTACTTGCAATTCCAGGACTAAATCCTATACATGGTATCTACTTGAACTTCCAAGACTAAAGCCTATACATGGTATCTACTTGTACTTCCAAGACTAAAGCCTATACATGGTATCTACTTGTACTTCCAAGACTAAAGCCTATACATGGTATCTACTTGTACTTCCAAGACTAAATCCTATACATGGTATCTACTTGTACTTCCAGGACTAAAGCCTATACATGGTATCATCTTGTACTTCCAGGACTAAAGCCTATACATGGTATCTACTTGCAATTCCAGGACTAAATCCTATACATGGTATCTACTTGCAATTCCAGGACTAAAGCCTATACATGTATCTACTTGCAATTCCATGACTAAAGCCTATACATGGTATCTACTTGCACTTCCAAGACTAAAGCCTATACATGGTATCTACTTGTACTTCCAAGACTAAAGCCTATACATGGTATCTACTTGCAATTCCAGGACTAAAGCCTATACATGGTATCTACTTGTACTTCCAAGACTAAATCCTATACATGGTATCTACTTGTACTTCCAGGACTAAAGCCTATATATGGTATCTACTTGTACTTCCAAGACTAAAGCCTATACATGGTATCTACTTGTACTTCCAAGACTAAAGCCTATACATGGTATCTACTTGTAATTCCAGGACTAAAGCTTATACATGTATCTACTTGCAATTCCAGGACTAAATCCTATACATGGTATCTACTTGCAATTCCAGGACTAAAGCCTATACATGTATCTACTTGCAATTCCATGACTAAAGCCTATACATGGTATCTACTTGCACTTCCAAGACTAAAGCCTATACATGGTATCTACTTGTACTTCCAAGACTAAAGCCTATACATGGTATCTATTTGTACTTCCAAGACTAAATCCTATACATGGTATCTACTTGTACTTCCAAGACTAAAGCCTATACATGGTATCTACTTGTACTTCCTGGACTAAAGCCTATACATGGTATCTACTTGTACTTCCTGGACTAAAGCCTATACATGGTATCTACATGTACTTCCAGGACTAAATCCTATACATGGTATCTACTTGTACTTCCAAGACTAAAGCCTATACATGGTATCTACTTGTACTTCCTGGACTAAAGCCTATACATGGTATCTACATGTACTTCCAAGACTAAATCCTATACATGGTATCTACTTGTACTTCCAAGACTAAAGCCTATACATGGTATCTACTTGTACTTCCTGGACTAAAGCCTATACATGGTATCTACTTGTACTTCCTGGACTAAAGCCTATACATGGTATCTACTTGTACTTCCTGGACTAAATCCTATACATGGTATCTACTTGTACTTCCAAGACTAAAGCCTATACATGGTATCTACTTGTACTTCCTGGACTAAAGCCTATACATGGTATCTACTTGTACTTCCAAGACTAAATCCTATACATGGTATCTACTTGTACTTCCAGGACTAAAGCCTATACATGGTATCTACATGTACTTCCTGGACTAAAGCCTATACATGGTATCTACATGTACTTCCAGGACTAAAGCCTATACATGTAAGTCTCGCCTATGCAAAAGTGAAATCTAACTGATTTGCTTACGTAACTTTTCTTATGTCAGTCAGGTTGTCTCAGTCATGGTGTCCACGTGCTAGGAACTAATTATAAAAAGAAGAAACCCTTGTTGTCTTCTGCTAAATAGAGTTCTTATAAAATCAAACAACAACAACAGATATATAACAAAAAGAAAGTCACTAATAAGCGACTTAAGGTCTCTCCAACTTTGATAACACCATACAAAACATTCTGAGAGAGGAACACACACACGCACACAAAGTCAAGCTACTTGGCAGACCTCATAACTGAAAATATATCATATAACCCAAAACTGCAGAGACCATCAATGCTGATCATATTAATAAATTGTCTGAATCCTTGCTGTTGGGATAAACACACTGTAACAAACCTTAACACTTTGTTAAACATTTCATGGTTTAAAAAACTGTTGCACTTTGTAGCATGGGAGAGAGGATGAAGAACATGGAAACATCAAGTGGTGTGATATCTCTTTAAAGCGAGATTGTGAACTAAATTGAGAATATTCTGAGTTTAATAAGAGAGATGATGATAAAGACATGGGAGGACGTAAGAAACACAACCAATGAAAAACAAAGAACGTATGCCAACCTCATATTTCCAGACAGGTGTCCTTATCTGCAATTATTACAAGAACGAACATTCCAGTGATTATTGTGACATGACTATACATTCTACATTGCCCATGTAACTCATGGAAGCACCTGTGGCAAATGAGCAATGAATTTTTATAGGCACCAGTTGTGGCATGAAAACTGTGTACCTTAATCAGGCATGATTTTAGTCTTCCATAAAAAAAAAGCTGAAAAAATGTAAAGGTGGGGTTTGGGGGTTCTCCCCCAATGGGGTCTTGATGGGCGAAAGGCTTTTGCCAAAAACACATTTTACCCGCATAAAAAACTGCTCCTGGTGCAACTTATGATTATAAAATAAACCAATCATTTAAAAAACTAATAAACTTAACAAAAATGTTAAACTTGACTTCAATAATTTCACAATATTTATAGTTACATGAATTTGTTCTCCAATACTATTGATGCTGAAGTTATTTAACGTGCATGTCAGTGCTCACATCATAATTAAGTCAGAATAATTTCTCTAATTTTGCAGCAAACGTATTATACTTCTCTCTTTTCATAACAAATCTGTAAAATAAACACCCTAGTACATAACTATATACAAATAATCCCATACATTCACTTGTCTTTTTCTCCAATGGACACAACCTGTTGATATGCCAGTCATGCTCTTTTTGTGGCTTTGGCAAAGACTTTTTTAGCCTTCCTTTTTGTCACCACTGACTTTTTTGTCTCAATGTGCAATTGTTTCTTTTCCTTCTCAATGAGAGTCTTTTTCCTTTCAAGCTGGTGCTGTGTATTGGTTACATGCAGTGCACATATTCTGACAGAGGGCTACATCTATTTTCTCATGCAAGTAATATTTTTTCTTATAGTAATTAATTACACTTTTGCCAGATGCCTTCTGAGCTTCAATTTTTCCGTATGCAGCTTCCTTTGCAGGTGCTGTTCCAAATTCTTCCAACCGCGATTACCTTAAAGCAGAGGTCACAAAATGCCAGTCCTCTAGCATTCAATTTTCTTATGAACTGACCAACTAAATTTCTGTCAACTTTTCACTCCAGCCATTCCCATTTCCATGTTTTTTTAAACATTTATCTAAACTTTAAGTGTCATGGTCTCTCTTAACAACTCGGGATGCCATGTTTTGCAAGCATACTTCTTTCCACTGCCATCAGTTTCAATTACACGAAGATTCACTGGATGAATTTAAACCTTTGACCAATCAGAATACTCTTTACGAGAGTTATGTGCTAACTAATATAAGGAATGAATAATTTACATGGGTCGTTGCGGAATGGGAGCAGATAGACCATATTTTAAAAACCGGATCAGAGATGATATAAAAAATGAATTATATCAAGAAAAATCAGATCCAAATCAGAAGAAAAGCGGAATTCTGCTTTAAAATGGAGAAAAATCATGTCTGCTTAATGAAACAAAATGGCTGTGAAAACCTGCAACAAGTTGACTCTAAACATATCACATAAACTCAAGCAGGAAAAAATATTTATGCCAGAACTAACAGAAAACACTATTCCTGACAAACAGGCTATACACATCACTGGCTACAAAAAGATCCAAACTGTCTCAAGAGCTACTACAAAGCTGGCAACAACCAGAAATGTGTTATGTCAGACCTGCCTTCTTCAAACTTTGTGAAAAACACCCAATCCAACCCAGCTGAATCAAACATAATAATGCAATTCCAACTAAAAAATCCTACACTTATCAATCAGAGTAGCTCATTCATCAGTCCACATGCTACAGTAGACCCCTCTTAAATGGCCCCCCGCTCCTTACGGCCAGAATCCGTTGGCACCGACGAGTTTGTGTTCAAAAGTACCCCTCACAAAAGGCCACCCGGCTAACGCAACCAGCGGCCAGCATATTAGTGCAATAATATAAAATTTACCCCTCACAAGCGGCTGCATTTTATTTTAATATGTATCCAGAACCAGTATTTTATTCTTAACGTGTGTTGAGTAATCCGATTTCTGTTTCCCGATGTCAGGTTTTCGTTACTGAAAGAAGTGTTGACTAATGTACATGTACCACTAAGGTTAATATAATATCATTTACGCCTCATGAGAAGCCACATTTATTCCATAAAGCCAATAAAGACTCAAATTTTAATCCATACAAAAGAGTAAGTACATGTATTCAAATTAGACATACTGCTGTGTTATCATAAGATGTCTGGTTTAGTCACTCTGATAATTGTTAAGATTACAACTATTGAACAGCAGTAACAGCTGAGAAGTGGCAGTATCGATGTACATACACAAGTCAGCAGTAAAATGGTTTGATAGCCTTTATGACTTCCCTTAGTAAGATGTTGAGCTTGTTCACTTTGGTAATTAGTGGCTATTACTACTGACAATTGTCAAAATTACAAATCCGAACAGCCACAAGGTCAAATCTGAGTGATGTTAATGGTACATATCGAGGCCATTTTGGCTTCTCTCAGTGTAAAGAAATGTGTAAAAACAATAGGGTACCAGACTGCGACTAACGAGTCATGTGACAAGATCACTTCCTTTGAAAACACGGCAATTTGATTAGATGCATAAAAAATTGTTTTATCATTAATGTAGTTGGCAACATGAATAACTTACTGCAAAAAGATCAACATGTCATCGAGGAAAAGAAAAATTCTCTGTTTAGAAGAGAAAGTGAAAGTAATTCAACTGACTGGGGGGGGGGGGGGGGTCGAGGATCCTTGCAGAAAACTAATGTCAGAAACACTCAGATAAACAATATCGTGAAAGATAAGGAAACAATTCTGCAGAAGTGGGAAGGTGAAACGGCTGGCGAAAGGAAGACTGCTTGAGCCAGGAGATGTTTGTATCCTGATTTGAATGACAAGAAAAAGCAACAATTTTGTCAGCTGAATTGGGATACGACGACTTTACCGCAAGTAATGGCTGGTTGACCAGATTTCAAGTGCAACACAATATTAAGTGTTCTGTCCTTAGTGGAGAATCAGCTGATGTTAATAATGAAGTCATCGAAGATTGGAACAAAAGACTAAACGATATATGCAGTGGATATGACTGCAAGGATATTTTTAATTGTGATGAGACTGGTTTGTTTTTTAGACTACTGCCAACAAAGTGACAGATGATGTGATCTGTAACATACTTATAGTTTTAAAACTATATCAATGGTTATTCATAACATTCTTTTGAAAATGATGAAACAGTTTGTCTTACATTTACTTCACAACATGCATGTGATTTTTTAAATGAAAATATTAAATGTTTTAGAATTAAATGTACTTGTGACTTTCTTATGTATTTACTATTCACATTTGTCATCCCCCTCTAGAAAGGCCACCCTCATTATAAGGCCACTTCCCTGCTGCATTAAGGATGGTCTTATAAGAGGGGGACTACTGTATTCCACAAGATTTCCATGTATCATTGCACTAAAAATATCAACACTTGCCATATTTCCAGAACAGAAATATAAAATTTTCCAAGAAAATCACGAATTAGAAATCTCCTCAGTCATTACACACCTAGTTACAGCTGTGTACTGAGTATTGTATCGTACCATTGGTTATCATATAATGTTTTCCAAATTAGAACTGATGAAAGTTAAAAAGTTATCCGTACAAAAGTTATTAATTACTTACTGTTATTTTCATATGTCATCCACCGATTAAATCTGATAATCAAGAAATAATATCCAATGTTATTGTTTCTATTTTCTCAGGTGTAGAACTTTTGTCTTAGGGTGAATAGTTCACCTCAATACCCTCATTAACTTATTCACATTAATATGCAGTGCTTACAAACAATAGCACATTACTCCAAACACTAATGGTACTATACTTACAACATGTAACAATTATTACTTTTTTCTTGCTTGTTTTCTAAGACTGGCACATATACTCAGATAATTATTCATATTTCATAAAAGAGTACAAGACCTGATGACCTGAGGCACTAATAGTCCTGATTAATACTGCATGTGTTAAACCCGCTAAATATACTGTAAATGTGCAGGCTTATTTTAATTTGATTGGGGGGGGGGGGGATTCAGTGAGAAAATTTAACTCGGTCAGTGTTTGTACCATGGAAATCCCAGTCATGGGATTACATTATTGTCACCCCAATTGGCAATGCAACCCCTTGACTGAGATTTCCTTGCTTTGCTGCAAACCTCACCACAAAATCTAATAATTTATTTATACTGGCTACAAAAAAAACCCCAAATACTATGCATGAACATCTCTATTCATAGAGGCTTGAGAACAAAAACAAAAACCATACATGCTTTTCTACTCACACTGTCTAGAGAACAAAACCAAACACCATATATGTTCTTGGACTCATAATGACTAGTAAATAAACCCAAATCCAAAACATGAACATCTGTTCATACTGGCTAGAGAATGAAACCACCCATGCAAATATGGTGACTGTATTACTAAAGAAACTCCCATTTGGTTTTAAATGCAAATAAACTGACAGGGTTTTGTATCCTCATGGCCACGACCAGGTTAGAAATTATAAATTGATGAATCAAATGATTAAGTTTTGTGCGGTTTTTTTTATATCCTTGACATATGCTTTTGAAATCAGTTTGATGGTACAAACAAATGGGAAAGTATGAGAATACATTACAAGGTATGGGCTTTAGGTTCAAGTTTTCTCAATGGAAAAGAAATCACAACAAATTTCATATTCTGTGAGGATCTCAAGGAATGAGAACATGATATCTTCAAAAATATTTTGAGATTATTTTTCACATTACAAGGTATCACAGGTATGACCAGCTGTTTTCTCCAGGGTGCATAACTGCTTGAATCCCAATAAAATTGAATGCCCCCTCCCCATAAATGAGCAGCCTAAAATCATGCACAGCTGATCTGCTGTGAATGTGACAAAACCTTTAAACATCCTTCAATATTAACAAAGCTTGCTTGGTTTCAAGATCAACTGCCATAATGAAGTACATACAATGTAATCTAGGCCATTAGATACTTCCAATGATTATCTAGTTGAAGTTGTATCTTTATTCACAAAAAGTTATTATCACACACACATTTGTTGGAACAGTGTGCGTAATTTGGATTTTAAATGTAGCTTTAACAATTTTCAGTCATATTGCTATGACGTCTGCAGTGTGGCAGTTTATAGCCATGTCTAGCACTGGGGCATCATGTTCCACCCAGTTACATTACCCTCACACCAGGCCGACCAGGCCTAACACTAACTTCTTAATGCTGAGCACCAAGTGAGGAAGCTGTTAGTACAATTTTTAGAAGTCTTTGGTATGACTTGATCAGAATTTTGAACCTGCGACCTCCTGCATCCAAGGCAGATGCTCTAACCACTAGGCCACCATTTGTTGGAACATGCTATAATGGGTCTATTTAAAAAATAATGTTCTCAGATAATCAATGTCTCCTTACCAATGGAAATTCCCTCCTTGTGGTTATGTTGTTAGTACATGTATGAAAATCCTTAAGAAATCATCATAGTTATATTGTCAGTACATGGATGGAAATCTTGGGGAAATCACTGTAGTTATATTGTCAGTACATGAATGAGAATCCTGGAGAAATCATTGTGGTTATGTTTTCAGTACATGCATGAAAATTGTGGAGAAATCACTGTGGTTATATTGTCAGTGCATGCATGAAAGTCCTGGAGAAATTGTGGTTATGTTGTCAGTACATGCATGGGAATCCTGGGGAACCACTGTGGTTAAGTTGTCAGCACAAGCATGGAAATCCTGGGAAAATTGTGGTTATGTTGTCAGTGCATGCATGGAAAGCCTGGGAAAATTGTGGTTATGTTGTCAGTACATGCATGGAAGCCTGGGGAAATCATTGTGGTTATATTGTCAGTATATGCAAAGAGGGGTAAAATTAGGCTTTTTTCCCTATACCCTTGTTCTAGGCCTTCAGCCCTCACCCCCACTCCTTTTTGACAAAATGTCAAACTTCTCATAAATTTTACAAAACTTAACCTGTCTGAGTGCAACTTTCACCAAACTGATTTTGCTGTTACGAGAGAAAGACTAAAATCTAGACCTGGGATCAGAACCTATTACTAGTAACTTTTTTTTAACTCTACTAAAACATAACTTTGTACAATACACATCTAAATTAACATATCATTTCAGCTTAGAACTTCCTCCATCTGTTAAGATGGGTTATGATAAACAGTAGTGATGTCACAGCCCATGGATGAAGGCTACCCACCCCATGCAATATAATCGTAGCTACAGTGAAAAAGATTTCTGATTGTGAGACGATTATTATAAATGGATTCCAGTTTTCACTGACCAAGGATTAATGTATAGCTATGATGTGTTACTCACTACATCCTCAATGTAGTGATTTTCATCTGTCATTTTCCTGTCAAGATTCTTGTTGAGACGACTGATGACAAAGTTGCGATAATTCTCATCCTCAAGGAGTTTTTTTACCCGTCCTAGTTTCAACCAGCTCACCCCTTGACCTTCCAGGACATTAGCAACCACCTCCTTCAAAAACTGCTGGTTCTCACTGCAGAAAAATTTGTACACTGGACAAGGATGTTTGCACATTTTGAAATGAAATGCTAAAAATTACATGTCTAAAACGTAAGTTTTAGATTCTCTGTGTCAGAAATTGAAAAGATTTTAAGTTTTTAATAAATAATGTTAATATTTTCACTATTCACAATTAATTTTGTTATGGACAACAGATGAAATAGAGAAATCATAAGTCCACAAAATCTGACCTTATAAAATAACTTTTGTATGCATGTGTTAATGGAACAAACAATGCCCCTCCAAAGTGACCTAAAAATAGAACTTAACTGGATGTACATACATAGTGAAGGACAATGTTAAAACTAGAGGTATATTCCATGCTTGGGTCAGGGCATATAAATAACATTTCAACTGCCTACAAAAATTATTATATACCTGTTGGTTGATCCCTTGGTATCAGCAGGAGATGATGTTTGCTTTGAAGAGTCCTTGATACTGTGCTTTCTGTTGGTGGTATGTTTTACAAGACCTGACTTCTCAACTAGGGCTTTTCTGTTCTTATTTCCTGGATATACATAAAATAACAATAGCTAGGAGGTAAAATAAAATTTTAAAAAAATTAAATTGTTGATGCTCTCAAGGTTAACAAAACTAATACTGAACAACAAATATACTGCCTGAACATAAATGCCCTAAAACAATGACATAAATATAAACCTTAACAGGACTCATGGATGATTGGTTTGGTTTGGCATTTTACATCACAGCAACATAAGTAAGTTATTTAGTACTCAGGCAAGTTGAGTAGAGCACCTTGCCTTAGAACACACCATGGCAGCCAGCCTGTGCTCATCTAAAGGAAGGATTCAAACTTGCATCCTTTTGGTTGCAAGTCCAGCACACTATCTCATGAGTCAAAAAGGTACTTGCCTCCATTAGTTGCCTTTCATGACATATAGGATAATACAAGGGGCCTGTTCTACAGCCCCATGCATGCAAGAGAGTAAACTGGGCCTATCTATATCCCCATAAATGAAAGAGAGTACACTGGACCTGTTCTACATCCCATGCATGCAGTAGAGTGCAATGGGCTTGTTCTACGTCACCATGCAAGCAAGAGAGTACACAGGAAGACCTGCCAACCCTGACAAGTCCATCTCAGTAAGGCAGTTGATTTTTTTTCTCCATAACATTGACCAGATTTCAGTAAGGTGTAACAAAATATCAATAACTGCTATTGTAAAGCTGGAAAACGTAATTAAAAGTTTGATGCATCAATGATAAACATTATGTTCAACTGAAAATGTTGTAAAGTATGCACAGACTTTATTTACCACTAGTACAGTTGCACAAACTCTAGTTCCAAACCCTATGCAGCTCAATGGCTTATTGCTATCTCTCAACTTGACATAATTCTTGGAAATTCTTTTCCATTTCACATGATGACAGCAATCATATCTCCTGCCATGAGAGGTACTCAAATTGGCATGTGATGTCCAATAAACGTAATTGTGTCCTTTCCAGCTTTTATTCACAAGAATCTGAATGCTCCTTTTTATTCTTCTGTGCTGATTATTAACATTTTTCTAGAAGCATATTTTCCCTTTCATCTTAAACATGCATTGCTCTCTGGACACCATTTAAAAAAACTCTATAATCAACAGTTTGATCATGCAGACACTTTGAATGAACAAATAGGTACAGTGTAAAGTGTATGGGGTGCTGCTGTAAAATTAGTCTGGTCCCCTAATTTCACTAATTCTAAGATGAAACCTGGATCCAAATAAAACATGGATGAACCAATTATCCAGATTTTTTGGCAATGATCGTTTTTTCGTAGTTTTGGCTAGTATGCCATAAGTCCATATTTTAAGGGTAATTTTTCTACGACTAACAGCAAAATTGTAAGAGTTGGCAGTTCTGCACAGGACCTGTTCTACATTCCCATGCATGCACGAGAACACACTGGGCCTGTTCTACATTCCCATGCATGCAGAAGAATACATTGGGCCTGGTCTACATCACCATGCATGCAAGAGAACACACTTGCTTTGTTCCACATCCCCATGCAAAGAGGAGAATAAACTGGGCCTGTTCTACATCCCCATGCATACAAGAGAACACAATGGCCTGTTCTAGATTCCCATGCAAACAGGACAATACATTGGGCCTGTTCTACATCCCCATGCATACAAGAGAACACAATGGCCTGTTCTACATTCCCATGCAAACTGGATAATACAATGGGCTTATTCTACATCCCCATGCAAACAGGACAATACATTGGTCCTGTTCTACATCCCCATGCATGCAAGAGAACACACTAGACCTGTTCTACATCCCCATGCATTCAAGAGAACACACTGGGCCTGTTCTACATCCCCATGCATGCAAGAGAACACACTGGGCCTGTTCTACATTCCCATGTGAACAGGAGAATACACTGGGCCTGTTCTACATCCCCATGCATACAAAAGAACACACCGGGCATGTTCTACATCCCCATGTAAATAGGATAATACACTGGACCTGTTCTACATCCATATGCAAACAGGAGAATACACTGGGCCTGTTCTATATCCCCAGGCAAACTGGATAATACACTGGACCTGTTCTATGTCCCCATATATGAAAGAGTGTACACTGGGCCTGTTCTACATCCCCATGCATACAGGAGAATACACTGGGCCTGTTCTACATCCCAATGCATACAAAAGAACACACCGGGCATGTTCTACATCCCCATGTAAATAGGATAATACACTGGGCCTGTTCTACATCCATATGCAAACAGGAGAATACACTGGGCCTGTTCTACATCCCCATGCAAACAGGATAATACACTGGGCCAGTTCTACATCCCCATGCAAACAGGATAATACATTGGGCCTGTTCTATGTCCCCATGCATACAGGATGTGAAATCGAAGGGCAACACAAAGTGCCTTCTGCATTTGGGATGGAGAAGGGGGGAACTAAATATCTCCTTTTATGAAACACATTCCAAGATAGCGATTAAAGGTCTTGTGGAAAACAGTAATAGTCATTTATTTATCAAAGTTATTAATATTAGTCATCTCATGCTGCACACATTGAAATGTACGGATTAAAATTTACTTACAATGTGCAATCAAGAGGTGCAAGTTACTAGGCTTGTGTAGATAACTTTAGGAAATATGTTTGAATAAGATGACATACCTCTCCACAGAAGACTACCAAAACCTTTACTGAAAACATGTCTCTCAATACATCAGCCACATTGAATGCACAGGTAATAAGAAATATAGAAATGATAAAAATCAACAGTTAACACATGAGTAAGTCCAGTTTTGAATTACTATGTTCAATAGAGTTAAAACTGATGGCAAAGATACTGACTCATATTAACATGAACAAGTGTCTGTCTACTGGAAACAAAGAACCTCTTTGAATCCTTTTAACTGCTGGGGGTCCATAAAAGACTTTGGGATTATATGCACTAACAGAGATTGTGTCATACACTGCATTGAACTCCATAACAAAAATGGTAATAACTCCAACAAAAGTTGTGGGGGCAAAGTGATTTGTTGATATAATTGTCTTTGGGGTGACAACAATAATATTTACCAATTTTAATGACAATCAATAATAAACTGTGGGACTATTGGACTAATGAGGTTGAATCAAACAAAGATACAAGAATAAAACACCGTAACTCGAACTCTACAGTGTTTGGTCAATATGCTCATCTTAAGGTGATGACCAAGTTTCACGGCAATCCATTAAAAAAATGGGGCATTATTTGCACTAACGAGTGCTGCATTGATAGATTTTTGATTACTCTGTACTCCTACCTAAAAATTTTCAACCAAATTATTAATGTAAATTGTCTATGACAATGACCTTGACCACAAGGTCATAGGGGCCAGTGCTCATCCCACAGAACGAATTGTCTAAGCTTCAAAATTATTCATATCAATTTTGTTCAGAATCTACTAACGGGTTGAGGAAATGTCTGTAAAGAAAACTTTAGCAAAAAACTGTTGTCAATGCCATAACTATTGCCAAATAAGTGACTGCTATGTCTCACTAACAAATGTGGGCCTGACAGCTTCAAAGACACATGGATAGATATACAGCACAAGATGTCCATACAAATGTAGACATACCATGTATACTTGCTTATAAGATGAGTCCAACTGCAAACCACACAGACCCAGATCTGCCATCATATAATGCACTGGCAGATCCTTGTCAGTGCAGTTTGTTAGGAGTAATTAGTACAACAAACAATACAGACCTGATCTGTAGTCACATGGTGCTACAGCAGATTTGGATCTTTGTTGTTTGCAATCTGACTCGACTTATAAGCAAAAACAGATGGTAAACAGTAAAAAATGACCAAATTATTGTATTGCAATTAAAATCAAGTCAATAAAACCTGGTAAAAATATATCTCCAATACTATACTTTCTTACCTAATGGAGCAAATGGCTTAGGCTGTTTCTGGCTTAGTGCTGGAGGAACATTTGCTTTAGGATTTCCTGTAAAGAATCCATTAGTATACTCATTGATATTATTTACCAAATGTTGATAGACATGTGCACAATTCTACTTTAAACGTAATAAAACTTGACAGTTTTTTAGAGTTCTTGTCAACTGTGACAAAAAAATGGTCAAATCATGTGACTGCAATAGCTGCATGCACATGGTGCAGTCTAACACATCACTGTGTCTGGTAGACCTCCCAATTTAATGAACAAATATTTTCTACACAATGACCAATTCAAACACATGAAAACTGCATCTCTCTGAGGCAGAAAAACCCATTAAGTGGCATCCAGGGATAATTCAGTTTTTCCCTTTGTCAATTATGTCTTTAAAAGTCACAGCAGGGTAGAGCAAACAGATTTGCATTTGGCTATGGTTTATAATAGTTTCAAGACAGTAATGCAAAATTAATTCAAATAGATTGTCTACTGGCTGTTAATTCCTGCCAGGTGTTAACCTTAACACTGATTTGATACCTGCTTGGCAGAGTTAACCATGAATAATAATCCCTCTTCTTGCCATTACCCGTCTGGATTATCAGCTATAACAAAATTTTCAAGATGGCCACTATTTGTTTTCAGGTCTGCATCATTTTTATTGAGGGCCAACTAGACATCATAAGAAGCTTTTTAGTGAGAACCTCATGTCAACATGACCATCCATTTAGGGAAAAAAATTACAAGATTTTAAAAATGGCAGATAAGGCAGTGGTTATAATGGATGTCCAAGCAACACCACAAGGGATGAATGTTTATGCAAAGTTTCATGGCAATCCTCCAAGTAGTTTGGTTGTTGTTGTGGAGTTTAATGCCATTTTTCAGCATGCGATAGGCTATACATGGCGGCCAGTATTAATGGTGGAGGAAGAACCTGGGAAAACCCCAGAAAGAATCACCGACCCATGAGAAGCTACTGGCAAGCTTTCTCACATACCCACATTAGCCGAATCCGAGACTCAAACCCACACAGACAGAGGTGAGATGGCAGTGATCTGTAACGGAGAGCACTTTAGACCACTTGGCCACTCGGGGCCCCTCCAAGTAGTTTGGAGGAGTACCAATAACAAGCTTGTGGAAAAGGAGAGATTACAGACAAGAGGCCATAACATAAGCTCCTCTGGTCAATATCAATCAAGCTACCCCCCCAACTTCCTAAGATCATGTAATTGAAAAGAAATGGCTGTTAGAAATACGAAAAATTATTTATACTTTAAAGCAGCTGTCAATTCATTATACATAAAACTATATTTGAGTCATATGTGTGCATTTTGCAACAAAATCTTTTACAGATTGAAATTTATTAAAATTTAAAATTAGTATATCTTGCAAAGTTGATATTCTAGTGCTTGCATGACTTAGTTAAAAGCTTGATATACACCAAGGATTTTTAAATTTTTTAATGATGACAATAAACATAATTGTATTTTTGTGTGTTTTAAATAGGTAAAAATACAGCAACTCTCAAATTATCCTTGTCTGATTAGCCGAGTCAGGGGAAAATACACTAAACCAACCTAAATCTTTACTTTCCAAATTCAATTTGGCAAGTAAATTTTTAACACACACTGGTGATTGCCTAATTAAACACCTGTACAACTTTCTCTTTTCACATTTTCATCACTCTATCATAAAATTAGTAACCATACAATGAATCAATCTAGAGGTGAATTATGTACCTGCAACATTAAACTTTGGCTTTCTACGAGTGGACATAATATTTAGATGTGCAAGCTATGCACAAGCAATAAACACTTCGAATCTAACTATGGTAAAACCTATGACAAGCATTATTACTGATATAATTTCCACTGTGATTTAGTCGTATGCAAGATGTGACAAATTCTATTCTTTAAGCTTTAAGCATGTGAGTTTGAATGAAAATTAATTGATGACCATGCTCTTACTTGCATAGAACATACAGGTAAAATAATCCTTGTCAAGTTTATCCTGTGCATAACGTACAAACTAAATGAATATAAATATGTAGCAATCATTTATTTCATCTGTGTCAAAGGTCACAAATGTCAGATGAAATGTCACCTATAATATCCATATAGAGCCTTCTGCATATTTTCCAAGCAGAGATGCCAACGTGAGACATGTCCATCAAGTCAGTAGTCATTTTGGGGAAAAAATACATGACACTCAATGAACTGTTGTTTCAAATTCGTACAACAATTTAACTGCACAAAATATACATTGATTTGGTTCACTTTACAATAAACATTCTTTTGTTTGACTGACCCTGGCCATGACCTCTTACCGTTTGACCCCTGAACTAAAGGTTTTTTTATTACTTTAAGTGCAAGCTATCAACAAAACTTAATTCTTCAAAACCCATTTTTCTTTTAGTCACAATGACCATGAACTTTGATCTTTTACCCCCAAATCAACAGATCTCTACCATACCTTAAAATGCAAGCCCTCCACAAACTTTGGTCAAGGTACATGGTCTAGAATGAAAGTTATTATGCAAAAACTGTTGTTCTTTTAGTCAGTAACCTTGAACTTTAATCTTTTAACACCTAAATCAGTAGGCTTCTTTTTCACCCAATCATCATGTCATCCACAAACTCTGATGAAAGTACACAGTCAATAACTGAAATCTGTGTGCATAAACCAACTGCTTTTGCTTTCAGTCATTTTAGTCAGTGACCATGGGCTCTGGCCTTTTGACCCCAAGATCAATACTTCCCTACCCCAAATACAAGCTATCCAAAGTTTGGTTCAGGTCTGTGATACAGAAATAATATTACTTTGTAGAAACGACGATTTTTCTTTCAGAAACATTGACCTGGACCACTGACCTCAAGTGCAAGTCAACCACATAATTTAATAACAGCTGACGGTAGAAAACTCATTGCGCAGAAGCCTTTTTGTTCTTTCAATTAGAGTCACTTCACCTCTGATCTCTTTACCAAAACTAGATAGGGCACTTCTTACCCATAGTTTGGTAACTGTAGATGGTTGACAATTCGAGTCATTGTGCAGAAATTAAACTGGAAACAGACCGATGTATGAACAGACAGAAAATATCAAAACAAAATAAATTCCACCTCATACAGCCAGCATATACAAATTTGTGCTCAACAGCAAAACAGTATTATTTCAACATTTAGTTAAAAAAAATAATTTATATGGAGATTGTTTTCCTAAAATGACTCCTGACCTTTTGAACTCTACCATGTTAGATCAGGTGTGATAACAGTGTCATACACCCTTTGTGACTTTTGATGCAGGTGAGAAAATTAGTATGTGCCCAATTATCAGAGAATCCACACACAACATTATAGCTTTTATTTCAATGCTTCTTAAAGTTCATGAGAAAGATAACACCAGGAAGGTCATTTTAGCCACAACATAAGCAGAAACAGTGATCAATAAAAACAGTATCTACAACAAAAATCTAAAGTGAAAAGTAAACAAAAACAGTGAATTGCATCTACTACTACAACAACAAATAAAACAACAAGATATACTCCTATTTGAACTACACAAATTACCAACTGCTGGCATGACCCCTGTTTTGGTTCTGTTTGATCGAAATGAATCTGTTGAAATTGTTACAGAAAAACAAATTAGAACATGATAAAACATAATTTCCTTTTAAATGGTAAATCAGTCTCCTCCACTTCTGTGAAACTTGCAGCGCATTTAATGCAAATGACAGATGACATATACCAGTTGTACTCTTATCTACATAAATTCATGGGTGTGAATTTAGAAAATCATTTTTTGAAAGTTAAGAGATTAAATTTGATTGATGATTCTGTCATTCCAGGCTTATTATCATAGCTAATATACCATCATGGATTCAATTCATATAAATACATCACTTTTTACCACAAGGATGGTCCAGTATATTGTGTCACATTCTGTGTTTAGTCAAAAGAATGAATATCTGAATCGTTGGTTAACTAATAAAACGACAAGAAACAAATAATGTACCATGCAAACCACCAGCACAAGCATAACATTATTGACAAAAATTTCCTGGGCCTCATTCTGACAATCAAACTTTTAATTAGAGCAAACAAAATTAAAACTATTCTGACTAAATAAAAAAAGGTACTGAAGCATCATTAACTATATGGTTGGGGCACTTAGAAAACAAGTTAATTTACACAAAACATGCTTATTTTAGTCAAATTTGACTTTCAGAGGTCTCAGCCCCTTGCACAAAACTATAGATAAGGAGCTGAAAGAAATCAACAACAGTACTTTGTAAAATACAGTTCTGTCTTAGAAGATTTCATCGACATAAGCATTGTCACACACAGTACTGTCCTAACTTACTTTTACAATAAGTATTGATTAACAACAGATTTCTACTTGTAAAAACAAACACAAAACAAAAAGCAATACGCTTTTGAAAAAATAAGTACCTTTATATAACATCCTTTAAAACTGAATACTATATTCTAATAACTACTATAGACATAATATGCAAAAAGAGCTATGGGTAAGAAATAAGTACCTTTATATGACATCATAACAAATTGAAACCTCTATGCCTAATAAAGTTATGGGTAAGAAATATGTAACCTTACATAACATCCTGACAAACTGAATACTATGTGCCCATAAAGTTATGGATAAGAAATAATTAACCTGACATAACATCCTGACAAACTGAATACTCTCTGTTATGTTTAACTATCTGATGTTGCAGGCTTGATAAAAAAGCTTGTATCTCAATTTAAAACACAAAACAAAAAGAAACTGGGTATTGGAACTGCATGCTAAATAAATTATGCAAGAATAAAAATTTCAGTGACATACCAAATATTTCTGACATGGTGTTGCTTGCTGATTGAGCAAAATCAGTCAGTTCACTACTGATTGTAGAAATAATGGAAGATTTGTCTGATGATACTGATCCCTTATCCGAATGAGAATCCAATGGTCCCTACAACGATACATTAAACTGATAAAAGAAAACATTTTAATTACAGAGGTGATACATTAATTAAACTAAAGGAAATTGTTTTAAGAAATCAAAGTTAAGGGGTCATAACTCATTTAAATGATGAGTTGAAATGCCTGAAATCCAACTCCAAACTTTCATCAAGAAATGTCCCAAATAAGTTGCAATGTCATCAACAAGGGACATAACTCGATTCAATAAGAAGTAGATGAGACAAAAGTCCACAAAGGTACATCTTTTTATCCAAACAATATTCTCATTAAACTGCATCAGAATATGTTAAAATGTTCCTGAGCTATGCTGATTACAAACAACATCGTATTTAAAGATATGAAGCTGATTGACAAGGGAAATAAAACTACACAAAAAGACCTGATAAGACAAAAAAAATAACAGGCACATTTTGGTCTAAGAAATAGTATTCTTACAAAATTCATTCAAAATATGGTGAATAGTTCTTGTTGTTGGAAACCAGAGTTAGGAGAAGCTGGACATTCAGGGGTCATGACTCCTATAAATTACCACATGGAATGCTTTAATTGCAATTCCTTCATGAGCTTGCCAATACAAGCAACATCCCATGAAAAGAGGTATTGAACAAGAACGGCCATTACTCTATCCATAACGAAGTATACAAGACAAAATCCATAGTGCCTTTGAGAAAATGTTGATATCAAATTGTATTAGAATGGGGTAAATGGTGCTTGAGCTATGATAGTTACAATCAATATCCCCTATGAAGGATATTAAACTAATTGTTGAGGGCCATAACTCTTTCCACAATGAAGTACACAAGACAAAATCCATAGAAAGCACATCTAGGCCTTTGAGACAATATTCATCTCGAATTGCATTAGAGTATGTTGAATAGTTCTTGAGTCATGTTGGTTACAATCGATATCCCCTTTGATGGATGCTAAATGTCGAGGGCCATAACTCTTTCACAATGAAGTACACACGACACAACCAACAGAAAGCAGATCTTGGCCTTTGCATCTAAATGTGTTGAATGGTTCCTGAGCTACAATGGTTATAAGCAATATCCCATATGAAGGATATGGAGCTAATTCTCAAGGGCCATAACTACATCCAACCCCATAAATGGCATACCTTGGTCCATGAGACAATGTAAACACACAACAACAAAAAAGTATCATGATAGGGTTCCAAATCAGTTTTCACATATGGATCTGCTGTAGTGGAGATTGATGGAAAATAGGCAATAATTCTGTCCAAATTGGACCTAGCTGACAAAAGCTTTAAAAGGTACATTGATCTAAAGCAAGCAATTCATCTACCAAAGGGCAATGAGTTATACGTAAGGGTCAAATGGACAGGCAGACTGATGGAAAAGGTGGTTACTATACTATTCCAGCTTCCAAATGCCCAAAGAAAAATATTCTTCCTAGATGTCTGACATTATGCAATGCTCTTCACTTATCTGTATGTGCATTTGTCTGTGGGCATGTCTCCATCTTTATCTTTTCCTTCCCTCATTACACACAACTTATAGGCCACATTCTTGGCACCATACAGGTTGAGGGTTTCTAATATAATTTTTTAATTTTCCAAGAATTTTTTAAAATTCAATAATTATTTCAAATTCCTTGCACTTTATTGTTAATTCACAATGTAAATAACTGCAAGAGCTCTTACTCTGAAAGATGGACTAGCCCTGTTCGGGTGTAAACTGGTCATGGAAACATTACTTGATCGCTGACTGGGGATTCCTGAAGAGGGTGTGCCACTATGACCACTATCAATACTAATCTGACCAAATCTTTCCTGTCCACTCCGAGGGCTTAGTGGGGGAACTGGTTTCTCATATGCCTCAAAAGCAGAGTTGATGTTTTTCATAAGAGGCTGGAGGGGTGGGCGCCTTGGGAGGTCTGGAGGAGGACTTGCAGAACCTGCACTATCAGACCGACTGAAACAATAAAATAAGAAGTTAATTAGACTTTGTTTATCACATGATGTCATTTATATGATGTCATATTAATGTGCAAATATATTACATTCTGATGTCACAAAATATTTCATGATGTTAAAATATGGCAACGTGTAATTTCAGGGCATCCCAATACTGAGTCATTATATTTCACTACTTGGCATCTTTAGGTGACAGAATTACTAACTTTCATTATCTGATAAATAGAAACTAACATGAATAAACTAAATCTGTTGTTTAACAAGGCTCACTAATTGAAATTACTGAACACATTCCATTTGAAATGAGCACATTTGTCCACTGATAACATTTTTTGGCCATTGTATTAGTTCTTAGTATTCATTATTCTTGATGGCCAAGATGATGACAACAGGAGACTTTAACTTGGAGGAAACCAATAACCCAGGAAGAATAGCAGTGACCCATTACACATGCCTACTCAGAGATTAAACCAATGACCATCAAGTTCCAAAAGCATTAGTTAACAGGCTTGAATAACAAAGTGGAAGGATGCTTGCTTTTGCAATTCTGTGGTCCTGTGCTTGACCCTCAACATATACAAGGGTCAAGTGGTCTCCCATCCAAGATCTGGTCTGTGGTTTTCTCCGGGTATGCCACTTTATTCTACCACAACAGATGAATACATGATGTAAGAACCTGCTTCACAACTGACATAAAATCAATCAAGTTTAAAACATGGTGTTGACTGAAAAACACGACTCACCTAACAGAAGATCATCTGGAGTAGCACACAATATACAGACTAACTGTGTAGGCTGAGGCAATAGGAGTTGTTGTTATTGTTGTTGTTATAGGGCTTAACACCATTTTTCATCACAAGATAGGCTATGCATGGCAGTCAGTATTAATGGTGGAGGAAGAGCCAGGGAAAACCCTGGAACGAACCACTGACCCACAAGAAGCTACTGGCAAGCTTTCTCACATACCCACAATGGCTGAGCCTGAGACTTGAACCAATGCATACAGAGGTGAGATGGCAGAGATCTGTAACGGTGAATGCTTTAGACCACTTGGCCACTCAGGGCCCCAAGGCAATAGAAGATAAAAATTATTAAAAAGTGATATGCCCTGACAGCCATCCAAGGACAGGATTTGAACCGATTACCCACTGGTTGTAGGTTATAACCAGCAAAAAAGCCAACATGTTTAAGAAGTAATTCTGAAGTTTTATCAGTACAGTGTCAAGACAAAGTCTGATTAGAGTAAATATAACAGGGTTAATAATAGAAAGGACCTGACAAACACATGGCTGAAAATGCAAACATAACTCCCGCACAAAAATATATGATTGAGTTTTTATATGGCTGAGTCACTCTCTTTCAGATGCATCCACATACCAAATTTGTTTCATAATTTTCATGCTGACCTTTCATCAGTTTGTTCACATTGCGGTATGAATTCATGAGAAATGTGCTGGAACATATTCTATCTAATTTATTTATTACTTCATCTGCCCAAAGGTACAGGTCCACCAGCTGATTTGCCCTTCTTTTCTAGACTCTAGCATAAAACTGTGCAAAATACATTCTTATTTTTCATTGGAAGAGCAACAAAATCATATGATGCAGTTACCTCAATTTATGATTTTTGTGTGTGTATAGGAATGCAGCCAAAGACAAAAGCAACCATGCTGGAGCTAATAAAATAATATCCATATTTTGCCCCATGTGCTGTCAGTGACATTGACCTTTCAACTTTTGACCCCCCAATGAATTGGTTTCTTTCTTACCCTATGTGCAACTCACCACCAAGTTTGGACCAAGAATGTGATGTATAAATAAAAGTTATTATGCAAAAACCATTTTTCTTCTTCCAGTCACAATCATGCTGACTTTTGACCTGTTTCCTGCCACCCACCACCAATCCAACAGGGTTCTTCCTTACCTCCAGTGCAAGCAATCTACAAAGTTTGTTAACTGTAGATGATGGAGAAGTCATATAAATGTACAGAAACCTATAACTTTCTACATTATTCCATGTGCAGACCTTCTGCAAAGTTTGTACAACTGGAGTTACTATCAGGAAACCATTTTTGTCCTTTCTCAATGGTCTTGACCTTCAAGTTTTTGAGACAAATATTGATAGGGTTCCTCCATTCAGCCACTTAGGCCGAGGGAACAATCATGCATAATTAGTGATAAGGAATTGGTTTTGTTCATGCATCCCACAACCTTAAGCATTTTATTTATTTTTGCCACCAGCCAAGAACATTAGATCCCTACCCCCAATGTACAAGTTTTAATAAATGAACATATTTTGCTCCAAATATTGGTTTCTTCTTCAAATATATTACCTGATCATAATTTATTTTTTCTTATAATTAATATTTTTTATTTTTCTTATCCTTTTATTTCTATTTAAAATATATGTCTATAGATTACTCACGTGAAGCAACCTGAGCTATGGAATGAGGTATGGACCATGGTTAGCACAGTTGAAAGAAATGGACATGGTCTTGAGATAAAGACTTGCTTCTGCAAATCCAGTAGAATCTACTTCCTGTGTTGTTCCCAAACTACTGAGTGACATAAGAGGTAGCAGGTAGCCAGGTAGAATCAAGCTCTTTGCGATAAAATGTCTCGGAGGTAAAAGCTGCAGTGTTTCCTCAAACCCTCATCAAATCAGAATGGTATGAATTTTGTCAGTCAGAGCACTGTTATACTGAAATACTATGCCAGTTGTAACTGCCCTCACGAATCAATATACATAAGAAATATATATAAGAAATTTACTGTGTCTTGTGTTAATCCCTTTGTGCTCAGTGAATAACCAATTGATCCAAGATGACAGAACCAGCAGTAAATCTGGTCTCATCCTACTATGAGGAAATATTAACAACAAAGATCTCCCTTTTCTGACTGGCTCAGAATGCTACAGGAACCACTCCAATGCCCTGATGGGTTCATGCAGATGCTCTTGGGGAAAAGGGTCCAAAGAAGACTAAATCTCAAGACAAATGACTGATTTCCCATGATCAAGAGCCTGTTCTTTTACCAAAAAGCATGAACCCTCATGAGAGAAATCAAACCATCATGGCCAAAAGGCTGATAGTTTGGATCAGCCAATATGGCATGAATTTCACTAATTCTGCCCACTGTAGCTAGAGTGACTATGAAATAGGTTTTGTATGAAATGTATTAAAAATTCCTGGACTCCCACTAAGAGATGTTGATCCCTACTGGCTGTAGAGTGTGTCATTGGTGTATCCAATAAAGTTCTCTTTCTCAATAATGTGTCTACCAGAGAGTAATGGATCTGACTGTGTGACTTCTATTATCTGATACTGACCACATCTTGATACTGGTGTCTTGATCAACCGTGTTATTCCCTGTTGTTGGACAAGGAATCTAGGCCTTCAGTAGAATTTAGTAAGATTTGTGGCTGTAACATTTAGTTGCTTTTATCACTTACATAATCAACATGACCAACAGTTTTTCATAAATGTTTGGGGGTAGTGGCCCACTGTTTTACTTAAAATTTGGAGTGGTAGTGAAAAATGGTTTTTCATAAAATATGGCGATTAATGGTCTAAAGTTTTATAACATTTTCTGAACAAAAAAAAGAACACTAGACCACTAATGCTCACAAGTACAGTATTTTCAAAAAGAACAGACAGTTAAAAGAGTTCAGACAGTTTGGGAGTTTCAAATTAGCTGCTGTGGTGGACATGTTGGACTTCAGACTGGTACCATTTTCATTTGAGACATCTATCTGTACTTGATGGGGATAGATCTGTATGGTAGTGGATGTTCTTATAACACATTATAATTGGATAAAATATCTGACAAAGAATTCTGTGTTCATGGAACAATAATGCCACACCAAAGTGCCTGAAACCCAACTAAGGTGTGATGGATGAAACGAAGTAAAAACAAGGGTAACACAATATGCCCCTTCTACTGTCAAGGCATAAAACAGACCATAAACTTCAATTGTCAACATGCTATTAACTTGTACCTGCAGTGATAAACATTGTTTAAATGGTTATTTTGTGGCAAGTTCTAAGTGTTTCTTAGGCAAAACCATGGTGTTATTGCTTGCATCCTTTAGGAGGGTGCTGCAACCAGCCCTCCCCATGTGGTACCCTGCCCTCTCTGGGGTATGTTCTGCCCTCCTTGAATGATACCCAATTTAATTTCAAGAGTTTTAACACACTGCATATGATAACACTCTCCATACCAGGCATCAACCTACCATTGTTTACCATTGATTGAACCTGCAGTGCCAACATTATTTCAAATGCAATAGTGTCGTGTATAAATATGCCCTCTCTCATAAAAAATGTATTGTCAGAAGATACTTTAGCATGCTCACAATGACCTTACTGGCCACCAGCATCCTGCCCCATCAGGCAAACAGCACTCTGCCCTGAGGCAAACAGCACCATGCATGACAGATAAATGGCACTCTTCCCTATCTTATAGTCTGAGGAAAGCAACATTCGCATCTAACTGTAACGTATAATAAATCAAGAATTTTTTTTTCCTTTTTGAGTCAAGGCAACCAAATGATATCCTGGAAGAAACATTTCAAAAACATTAGTCTACTTTATTAGTAACCCATGTTCATGATTATCATAATATCAATTAGTTTCTTGATTGATGACAGCGTAATATCTTATATTTTCTGTTTATGGCTGGTTTCATTAATATGAATTTGAGAAAATTTACCTTATGCCTGCTCTTGGTGTTGTTTTCAAATTTCCCAAGTCATATCTGAAGACGAGGGTATTGGAATCCTGTTGAAAAAAACCCACATCATTAGAAATTCCCTGAAATCTTAACATACTATTTCTCAGTTGCTTTATTAATTTAAATTATCATTCGCCTTATGAATTTAAATTATCTCTCAGTTGCTTTTAGAATTTAAATTATCTCCCAGTTGTTTGATGCATTTAAAAAAAAAAAGTTATTTAATATCATCTTGCCTGTAAAACCCACTAGGATCTATGGTACATGAATTTCAAACCTTTGCAACAAAATCTTAATGTTGACACCACTGCAGGCCATTGGCAGGTGCTACATGGGTCTTGCGATCCAATGATGAAGGTGAGACCAAAATAAGGCTTATTATCAAAGACTAGTAATTCTGAAGACATCAACAAACAGACTTATCTCCAACATCCTAACATGCAAGAAACAAATGACTGAAATACTTCAAAGGTAAACTCTAAAAATTATTCTAAATCACCCAGTAGTATGAACTATGTGCAGAAATATTTTACACCCAAATGGGGAGATTCAAACAAATTACAAATTGAATACATAACATTTTGCAGAAACTGGTGCATATATTTCTGCATCATGTATAAGGACACAAGACCATTCAAATTAAAGTACAGATATGCAGATGCAAGCATGAAGAGATTTTTGTACCAACTCGCTTTAAATATACAACTCACATAAACAAGAGGCCCAAGTGAATATCACTCGACTGGATTTGACATAATGTTTGATATCACAGGGTGTTGATCTGTCATCTTTAAGACAAAGCAAGCTTGACCACATTAAGTCTGCCTGATGAACCGTGTCATGATCCATGTTACATAACTCTGAAAGCTTCAACAAAAATGGACAAACAAAAACTTTGTTGATGATGCTGTCATTGTGTTTACCACATGAAAATTTAAACCTATACCCCGCTTCTGCCAATGCAAAAATGGCCAATAACTGAAATCACTTTTTTCAAGATGTATAATTTTTTTGAGGATTTCATGGTGCTTGAAAATACCCAACAAAATATTATCCACTAATGAAAAATGGTATTTTTAGTCAAAAACCACAACAATTATGAGCATAAATATAAATTTGCAGTATACACCAGGAAAAGGCAGATATAAATTGTAAAGAAACAAAAATGTCAACCTTTTTCTCGGTATGGTCTGTTGTAAACCTGGCAGGGCTTCTGGCAGGACTTGCAGATCTTCTTCCTGGACTAGGAACTGGACTGAGGTGTGGACTGGGAGCATAGGCTGGACTCCCTGGAGGTGAGTTAGACTCAGATGAATCTAAATCACTGTCTGGCACTGAGTATGCAGAATCACTGGTTGTGATAGGTGTTTCTGGCAGCTGTAGCTTGTCAGGAGGATGGTATACTTTGGCCATATCCACTGATAATATCTGGTTCTCAGGTACAAAGGCTGAAATAAAAATGCTTCCCATGTGTCTCTAGGTAGAAAACTGTATTGACAAAACTATTACTCACATTAAAGTATAATTCAACTTGACATAAAATAAATAAATAAATTTTTAAAAACTTCCCAAATTTTTTGTTGTTGCAAATATGCAAAATTTCTAAATTCCCAAAAACAAATTTTTATCATTACAGTGTGAACCCATTATAACACACTCCGATATAACAGGAATTCGGATATAACACACCCATGGTGTGGCTCTCAAAATTTAATATACATGTATTTTTCTCATACACGAAAAAAAATATCTTTCTTCAAAAGTATGGGAAAAAAAACGGTCAAAGTTTATTATCAATTTGGGGAAGAAATTGTGTAGGAATAATACAAGACAACTGTGGTGTGGCTCCTGAAATTTTATATGTATATTTCTCCTACACAAAAAACTAATTCTTTCTTCTTAAAAGTATGAAAAATCACATGTAAGAAGTTTATTCAGGGATTGTGCAGGGCTTTGCCAATGTCACAATTATCCTTATTGGCGGCAAAATATACCATCTGCCAATCTTTTTTTTATTGGCGACATTTTTGGCTGTTTAAACTCATATTACAACCATTGGTTTGGAATGGAGAAATTCAGAGGCCCCATGAAAGGAAGCTGCAAACTTGATATAAAATGCACTGAAATTTATAAACTGTTACATAAACAAACTCTTTGTCCATATTGACAAACCATCTTAACAGTGCACTGTTATAACATATTCTGCTTATGTTGACATATAGCATGAGTAGTGTATGTTGTGAAATATCCGCCTTTATTTTGTTGCTGACCTTTCTGGTAGCGGAGATCAGCCGGACGAGGCATTATCTCATAGTCTATCTTTCGTTGAATTTTTGGCTGCTCACTAGTAATTAATGTATTTACACAGACTGACATTTGTTGTGGATGGTAAGTAAACATAGACTGACATTTGTATGTGGATGGTAAGTAAAATTCCTCTTCATTTCACTCAGAATTAAATCCTTCAGAACACTCATATGTCATCGGACCAGAACAACTGTGTGTATATTGTCCATTGACCCTTTATAAACACCAAAAAAAACCCCAAGATCTTAGTTGTTGGTCTATTCAATAGGTAGGGTTGAACAGTAACTACAATCAACCAAATGATGGCAATTTCTTTTTTATAAATGTACCCAGATAAAACAGTTTGCTGAAATTTCAACAGATTACCTTTGAAGTACCGTCTGTTATGAAAACTTTCGAAGCAAACTGAAAAAAAAATCAGTCTCAATCATGCAATGCAATTATTTGATGTTGCCACCACAATAAAGAAACGGACATTTGTTTGGTTCTTGAAAGCTGTCCTTTAGCGGTGACTTCAATAACACATGCACCCTTCATCAAAGAAAGCTGACTACAATCTTCAATAGAGACAAAGAACTTTCTTCAAAGAAGTCAGTCCCAAACTTAAATAAAAGCAATGGAATCTGATGGATTTTTGCATTTTTCAACATGAGTGGAACACGTTTACTGTGCCATAAGTCTCTTTTTTGAAGGAAAAAAGTTTATGTTTACGAACGCTACCAATGGCGGCTTAAAACGCAAACTAGCTTTTACCGACTTGGGATGTACTGAAAAGTAAATATGCTTCATCATTTGTTACGTGATTGTTCTATTGTCCCCCACTGAATTCCGACCTATATGACCTGTCACAAAATTATTGAGTAATTTTAAATCTTGTGTGTGTGCGTATTTTTGAAGAATTGTATATATAAACAGTATACGCGCATATGTACCAATGCGTGGTTCTCTGAATAAAGTAAAATATTATATGTGCCTTCTGTTTTCACTACATGTGTTTTTCTCATTTAGTATGCATTGATTTAAGATGGTAACTGTGCCAATGAAGCATTTATTACCTAAGCCACCAACCCTGCACATTTTTTGGGGGTACATGCATCATTTTCTTCAGCTAATTGACCTGACAGGTTGCCTATAACACAGTTCGGTCTATAACACAATTGGTTTCTATGGCTCCGAACTGCTGTGTTATAGTGGGGTCACACTGTATTATGATTTTACAGAAGATTCCGAGCAGTAAACAACAGTCTTTGTTTAGTTTGGTGTTTTAGTGCTGATGCAATTGGAGTGAAGTGCCTGCTCAAGGATGCTCCACAATGGCCAGCCCATGCTGATCCAATGGTAAAGTTAAAATCGATGCTAAACTCAAAACTACAGTAACTATTCAAGCAATAAACAAAGAACAATGATGGTAAAGAAACAGTCAGTTAACAACTTGGATCGACACACACAAAACTTTATTGTCATTGCTGGGTTATCCAACAAAAATAAAATATGGGAATAGATTGGGTATAGAAACCAATAATTTTTAAGAATAAAAACATTTACTTGCAACAAAGTCCATATTTCATAGAATATTCATGGATATCAAATAGAGTAGAATCTCAATGCACTGAACACTGGCTTCAAAACCCCAAATCCATCAAACAGGTTTTTATGAACCACCAGAATGTTTGTCGAAATTAAATATTGTTGACACAAACTACTGATACCCTGACCTGCTTCTGCTAATCACTAGGTCATTTCAAGGTTTGATCCATCATTACTGATTCCCTGACCTGGTTCACTAGGTGCCTTGACAGTTTGATCCATCATTACTAATCCCTGACCTGGTTCACTAGGTGCCTTGATGATTTGATCCATCATTACTGATTCCCTGACCTGGTTCACTAGGTGCATTGAAGGTTTGCACCTTCATTACTGATCTCCTGACCTGGTAAACTAGTTCCCTCAGGTTTAATCCATACATGTGAACCCCTGGCAAGGAAAAAGTGTAATCCAAGTGGACAAAAAGAGTAATCCAAGCAGAAGAAGAGTAATCCATATATAACATAACAATATTCAATAAGCATATGTACAAAATTATTTATTTACCCTTCTGGTCTTTTTAACATCAATTACTGCTTCAAGTTTTCATAATAACACTTTGAGCTTTAAAAAGCAACAGACTCTCATACTGCATTTCAAAACACATTGTACCAGCTGAGATTATGAATGTTTTGCACACCAGTAGAGCACTAAGTGCTGGGTTATTACAGAGCCTGGATCTGAGTTCAGTTTTACTGAAAAATCTCTCACAAACAGCATTAGAATGGTATAGAACCAATATTCCTTTCACAACATGACAAAGAAGAGGAAATTTAAATCTTCCAGTTAATTGGGTCTTTTAGGTGGAAAATAAGGTGCCATTGCACATCAACTCTGTCCACATGAATGACATCGTCAGGTAGAATGCCAATTTGATACTTCAGTTCTCCTTATAGCTTATCGCCAACCTTTCCTGCAGCAAGGTGCATCATATGACAGGGACAACCTGACATGTACACTGATGGTTGTTGTTGTGGGGTTTAACGCCATTTTTCAGCACGATAGGCTATACATGGCGGCCAGTATTAATGGTGGAGGAAGAACCCGGAAAGAACCACCGACCCACGAGAAGCTACTGGCAAGCTTTCTCACATGCCCACATTGGCTGAATCTTAAACTCGAAACGCCGCAGACAGAGGTGAGATGGCAGTGATCCGTAACGAAGAGCGCTTTAGACCACTCGGCCACTCGGGGCCCCTACACTGATGGAGACATGTTTCAAAATACAGAATGCAACTCCTTTATGAATTCCAGTCATCACTGATGCATTATCAGCTGAAAACCCCATACAGTTCTGCCAACTTATGTTTATTCAAAGCATTATTAAGCAAATAAAAACTGTTTTCTCCAGTGGAATCTGCTTTTAATTCTGGTAATGAAAGAAGAGCATTCAGACTTTGCAATTTCGTTGTCAAATTCTCTTACACAGACTAGGTACAACTTTTTTTCATCATAATCACTACTCCTGTATGTTGCAATACTAAATGGCCCAATTTTCCTGGCTTCTGTAATTTTAAGTGAATTATCTTCTGATAAACACCTAAGAATATTTGATGATTTTGTTCTTGCACATGCATATTTTCTGCAATTAGAATTTTGGAATCAGGAAACATCCATCTGAACAAAGGACTAACGTAGTCTTCTATTGCTAGGGGTAGTCCATGTTCTACTAAGAACTTGGTATATGACACCACTGCATTTATAAAATTCGTGTCCACAGTTTATTTCTGCTGTAAAAAAAGAAGTTACCTTAGTATTTGAATTAGTAAAACAAGCTAATTCAAGGTTTCTTTGTTTTACCACAATGACCAATATTAAAATCCTTTACACACAGCCTGCAATGAACATGAAGCTGCCCTAGAATGGAACAGTGTATTGTGCAATTCATGTATTCATCTCTGAAGTGGTTTTTCGTCTTTTTCTAATCCATCTATGAAATTATTTGAAAAACATTTTTGCTCTAACACATGAATCAACTAGAATAAATCTGACTTGACTTTTAGTGCCAAATACCTACAGACTAGTTCTGTACCAGATATTAATTAGAACAATGAATCTGCGAGCAAAAATTAAAAATTAGAAAACCAGTCTGTTCTCTCCTAACTAAGCCATACAGCTGCTATAAATAGAAACCAAGGCCAAAAGTTTAAGTAGAAACCAGCATGTTTCTTGCAAAAAGGGCAGCTGCTATAAATAGAACATAATACTACAGACAAGCATACTCTTATGCTATAGTTACATAGAAGCCGTCTCTTCTAGAATACGGTCTGAAAGATTAATGGGATGTTTAAAAAAATTAGAAAAGAAATGATTACTTTTTGTGGGAGAGTGATAAACCGAAAATGTGTATTCTGAATACATTTACGTGTAAGGTGTAATTTAGTGAGAGAAAAAGCATAATGATTACGCCCAAAGCGTAAAGGTTGGCATGTATGTTGATCCATCAAGGTTTTACAGTGCATTCTTAAATACAGCTGCATATATTAATTAAAAATGACTTGAACTCAACATTAATTATCCAAACAATACCAAGAATAATGTGCAACACTGGATCTCAATAATAATGAATGGAGGAAGGACGGCCTAAAATATAGGCTACAATTCCTCTTATAAAATGATTACTCAATGATCACAGCTGATCTGCCTGTAAATAAATGAGTGCCTGTGTCAGTTGACAGTGGGGTGGGGGATAGATGGAACAAATAAGGCTGCTGTTCCTTTTATAAAATGATTCCCCAGTAACTGATTTCAGGTGATATGCCTCTAAATTAATGGGTGCCTGTGTCAATTTACAGTGGGGTCGGAGAAGGAGGGATCAAGCTGTTCCATAAGGAGGAAGTTTTGAGCTTTCCACTGCCCTAGACATCAGGATGAACTCTAGTCCTATGGATTTGTAGTGTACTCCATTGGTTTTCCAAGCAAACTCTGGATTAACTCGAGAGTGTAATCAACAATTAGATAGCTGACCTCTTTGAAGATTGCAGTGGTCTCCAGCAGCTATCACAAATAGTAATACATATATATTAATATCATACAGATCAAAATTCAGACTATTGTTTTCTCACAAGGATATGTTGGTACCTATTCTAACTAAAGTTTTATGCACAATGTTATTTCTACATTTTTAGAACTTAACTTTTGATAGGCATTAGTTTTATGCTAACATACATTTAATGCATAAGTATATATACATACTATGACACGGCATGTAAAACATTAAACAATAAAAAAAGAATGTTCTTTTCAATGATATGAAACCTAATATAATGACTTGATAAAATGATTTCCATTTTGTTTCTTTTTTAATCACAGTTCTTCAAATCTGCTTCAGAACCTATGAATTTTTTCAAATTTTTTTAAAAATCACTGTCTCAAAAACCACTTCAGAAACTATTATCACCATTGAGAAGCCAGATTTCACTGGCTGGAAGTGACAGCCTGAGTGACCATGAAGTGAAAACCAGTGACAGCCTTAATCTGTCTGTGTCAATGTCTAAAATCCACATTAAATCTTACCATGAAACCAATTATGTTTATTTACTCTGAACTGCTGGGTTTCTACATTTCTGGAGTTTTTTGGGCTTTATATTTTTAAATACACAGAAACCTGACATTATCAGAAAGTTTAGTCTTTGCTGCTTTTGCTTATATCTTACATATGGGTCTTTCATGGTGTATATGTCCCTGGAACAAGGGGTTTACCCAACGATGCAAAAAAAATCATTTCCAGGGTTCAATGTGATAAGCAATAAATTACTCCATATACTCTCTTATAAGTCCTCTGTCTGCGGCGGTTCGAGTCTAAGATTCAGCCAATGTGGGCATGTGAGATAGCTTGCCTGTAGCTTCTCGTGGCTCGGTGGTTCTTTCCGGGGTTTTCCGGGTTCTTCCTCCACCATTAATACTGGCCGCCATGTATAGCCTATCGTGCTGAAAAATGGCGTTAAACCCCACAACAACAACAACAACAACAACAACTCTTATAAGTCAAGTCCAACTGCAAACTGCACAGACCCAGATCTGCCATCTCATAATGCATTGGCAGATCTTGATCTGTGCTATTTGATAGGAGTAATTAGTAGAATTAACAACAAAGACCCTGGTCTGCTGGCACATAATGCTATGGCAGATCAGAATCTGTTGTTTGCAGTTTGACTCAATTTATAAGTGAATATATATGGTACACTGGATGCTGCTTACCTGGTGTGTCACCATTAATTTCACTGTTGACCATGTCCGTGACAAAGTCACTCAGAGAGGAGTAGGAAGAGCTGGTACTCTCTCCACCATCACTGTCACTACCACTTTCATCTAGACAACAGAAATATTAGTTCCAGGATTAAATGGTACTGCTGCTACAAACAGTCAACCATCATTATTAAAGATATTTTAGGCTTTATTTGTAGTCATTAAACCATAAAATTAATAATCAATCATCAATTTAAGCATCAGTTGCTTTTTCCATACTTATACAAAAACTACTTCCAAAACTTACATTGAGACTAACCTGGATTCTGCAGAAGATTTTGCAAACCACAGAATAAGTTTTGGTTTACAATTTGGAAATTTTTTAACACTAAATCTTAATATTATCCAAGGTGATGTCACTGGTGCATGTCAATGAAGTGGGAGAGCTATGGCTCAACATCTGCTAAGGTAGCATGGGTTACCAGCCCAGGTCAGCTTTCATTGCTGTGCAATGGAAAGCAAAAGCAGTAGAGAAAATAATCAAAGATAAACAAAGACAGTGCTGTGATTACTGACAAAGGCCAATTAAACTAAGAATGAAGAACCAAGCATGCCAAATCATGATAAATTTAATTTGGAAGAATAGTAAAATTTATATCTGTCAGAAAAAGATCTTCTAAGATGAAGTTCTTTGTCCGTTAGTTAACGTTTCTGACATCATGTATATTATGATGTCATAATCTTGATGATGTCAACACCTCCTCAATGAATGGGACCAAAATACATCCACTTGATATAAATGATCTGCAAAGGTAACATTAAGTTTTACTGTCTTTTCCACAGTCTGATAATCTTCTATCCAGATGCAGGTTGAGATTAATGCTGATAAGAGATAAAAGGTGCTGATCAAGTTCCTAATTACAAACTTCATCAGATACAAGTGGAGACCTGCACACCGATTTGTAGATGTGCATGGTTTTACAGAAAATGTGTATTGTGGGCACAAGGATTGTGTCCATAATTTAAGATACATCAGCGTGTATAACAAGCACTTTAAAAAAATCTTATTTTCTAATTTTCAATCATGATTACAGATGGCAAACAAACAGAAGCCTAGGTGGTGAATAAACACAACTGGTAGTGAGCAATAAACTTGTTATTGAAGTTACTGGCAGGATATCAAATACAAAGGTTATTTTATTATAAAGCAAGCAGACCCCAGAAGCCAAATTTGAATCCGTTTAAGTGTGCCAATATATATATATATACATATATACATATATATATATATATATATATATATATATATATATATATATATATATATATATATATATATAAGTGTGCCGATTATATATATATATATATATATATATATATATATATATAGAGAGAGAGAGAGAGAGACACACACACACAAAGTCAGTCAACATAGGGAAGCCAACATTTATTCCTTTTACCAGTAATCACAAGAATTTTGAAAATAAATCTAAACAATGGAACAGTTTTTAAAGAGACACAATCTAGTGCTTTGGGCATGGACATTGATGACCTGGCATCTCCTAGAATATTTGGTGGGGACAATAAGAAATATCAATGAATTTGTGAAGGCCAGAAGAGAAAATGATTTGCCAATAATACGATCATTAACATGGATGAAACTCCAGTGTACTTATTTCTCATTCATAGATGGAGAATTCGCATGACTGGTGCAGTTTAAAAAATTAACTTTAGTCCTTGCAGTTTCCACAGCAGATGTGTTGCCTCCAATAATAATGTTTCACAGCATGAGGGAGTTAAAAAATATTCATGCACCAAACAGATGGTTTACATGTATCCAGGAGAAGGGTTGGGTTGATGAGGTGATGCTGCAGAGTTTTATCTAAAGTACAGTTAAAAAAAAATTGAGTGCATTTTCTGGCAAGTAATTTTTGAATGATTTAAAAGGTATCCCACAACTTATGACTCAAAAGAAAGGGTGTCCCAGAACATACAGTGCACAAAAAATTGCTTTAAAACTTAATGTATGGTATACCAAGAAATATGGTGTCCCAAAATATATGGTAAATATGGTAACTTAAAAAATGCTGATTTGTAAGTGAACAATGTTGCTAATGACACCACTGTCATTTGTACAGCTTATACCTATGTGCCACCTCATTGGAAAGAAACAAACAAAAGAGCTCTAAGCATGAATCCCCATCCAACCTAAACATAAAACCTAAACAAGGTGTGATGGAAAGGTAACACTGTATGTCCAACCACTCTCTGGTCAGTTGAAAACAAATAAATTACCTGTTGGGTACTCATCACTAACGACCTCTGGAGCTGTGGACAGTGCAACACCCAGGGAGGAACCTTCATCATAAACGCGGAATTCGATTGGCTGAAGCTGATGAGCATACCACTTTGGTTTATCTCCAATTAACAGGGGATCAAACACTGATGTTTGGACACGAAGAAACACAACATTCTGAGGACAAAGTGACCATTCCGCAAAATATTCAACAGCCTAGAAATAGATATTTAAAACATTCATTATTACTATTGAGGGTTACATGAATTACTGTATTAGATCTATGATGAATTTCAAGGGACCACACATATATTTTTAAACAGAAGTACACTGAAGTTTAATAAAACCAAAAGTATTGACTCACATTTCCTAAATCCAAGGATGTTTTAAAATATTCAACTGTACTTTTTAAAGGATTTAACAACAAATTTATAAGAAGAATTTTTTTAATATTTTTTTAAAGATTTCATAATTGCTATCATCAAAGATGGGGATGGGAATGTAAAAGCATGTGCCATGTTAAATCTTGGACCTTTTACCAGAGTAAACTCATAACAAGTTGTAAACTGCACAAATAATTAAGACATACCTTTGCTTTTCCTTAATAATACTCTAAAACAGTCTTTGAATGATTATTTTATACTGTTGCAACACGTGACAATCCAACACTGAGAACGGAAGTAACTCTTAAGCATTTCATTTCCACTTGAAACATCACTGCCCTTTCTGCCAAGATGAGAAATAACCTTGGATGTAGTTGCACAAATATGGATAATTTGATAGGCTTGGTGATTCACCTCCAGCAGAGTGCACCACATGTTGGGAAAGAAAAAGCCAACACTATTCCAATTATGACTTTGTCTACTTTCGCTGTCATACTGTGCTATATGAACAAATGTAGTTCCAAACATAGTTCTTATCAGAGGTGAATTATACACAAGGTTTCTTTCTAGATTTGATGGAAAAGGAAGAGCTTGTTCTAGTTGATTTCCACTGGTTACCTGGATGCACAAATTCGACTTTTTGATGTGTAATTCCAGGTTTATTCTCGAAAGACTCCTAAATATAAGGGTGAATTACATCATTATCAAAGTATTAGAAAATAATAAGTATATTTAATAATGTTCAACTGACAATAATAAATGAAGGTTTAACATAAGTCCTTGCAAAAAGTGCAGGACAAATGTACTAATGGCATTTCTGCTAATGAATAGAAACATGCTATAAGAAAACCTTCAAGTTAGCAAATCAAAACTTGGGAATTAACCATGCGATAATGTACTAATAGTTCATAAAAAAATTAACCTGTGTTCTGGCTAGTCTGGCAGTAAAATGGGTACGAACTGGACGAGACTTCAAAAAGCTGTACAGCTGGAAGGCAACCACTGGCCGTGGATACAACCTCAGGGTCCTTGTATGCTCTGAGAAGTTCCCCAAAGTGTTAGGAGAATTGAAGAATCTCACCTTGAAATAGGAAGACATCCAAGCAATGTGTATATCAATGAGCAGGAAGGACATAGTGTATTTTTTCTAGGACAGTCAAACAGTAAAAGCTTTAGGAATCGATATTTTTAGAGACCATTAACCCTTTACCTCATACAGTCTGTGGCTATGTAAGCTGTTATTTTACATGTACCAAAGGTCACACAGTGCAGTGTGCTATAAATAGAACATCTGTTACCTATTCAACTCACTACACACAGGCCTGCAAGTTAAATTTATAACAGTATAGTATATGCAAAATTCAACATCAGTTTTAATCATTTTACTTTTGGTTCACATCTATTATCTATAGAAAGGTTTAAGAGTAAAATTTGATCTTTATATGTTTAATATCTTTTTCACCGAAGAATTTTGTATATGCTTACAAATATTGCAAGAACTTGTTCACCGTCAAGCCAGTGAAGCTGTGTGACCAACTATAGCCATCATTTCTCAAAATCAAAATCTATCTGCTTTGCATCTAAATCAATAAATCATCTAAATCTGATAAATTATTTTAAAAAATCAGTGCTGCTTACATCAACATCTAAGCCTACATGACTTTATGAAGCTTTGATACTCATAATTCTAATCATCCAAACTCAAAGAAGTAGCGAAATGAAATCCGTGCCTCCATTCGGAAGAGTAATGAATCTGACCCAGTTACTTTAAAAAGCAGATTGACCACGTGATGTGATGTAATGATCATTAACCTAATTTAGTATCTAGAAGAGGGTTTTTCCTGAAGGTGGCGCTATGTAAAACCAGCTCAAAATAGCTGATGTTTACAGCAGGCATCTAAACATACTTAAATGCAGATGGTGGAGAGGTATCCCAACATGCCTGCATTCAAATTGGGTAGAGGCATCCACTAGTGCTTCCATGAGAATGAGGCAGAGGCGTCCAAAGGAGCTTACATGAGGTAAAGGGCTTCAAGTGGCTTTTTGTAACGATAAAAAATGTAGAAAATAACAAATAATCTAGTTAACATATCCCTCCAACCACCTGCAGGAAAAGAAGTCTAAGTGCCAAAACAATAAAAAATTATGAAAAATTTCCAAAAATGCGATAATTGCATGAAAGTTTAGCTAGATATCCATACACATATTACAAAAATGCTTACCAAATTTCATGTTTTCTAAAGTGTTTTGTGTTAGACAGTCCTAACAAGGTTTTTGTAGAACAGGTCTTAAGTTTAAAAATAAATGTGAAGAAAAACTGGAAAATTGCTAAACTGGCCTGAAAATAAAACTAACAAGAAATAGAAAGCAGCAGCCATAGGAGGTAACAATGTAAAATGGTTGTACTGTGCTAACAAAGTTTCCATAAAAGATATCTAAGTTGAAAACATCCAATAATGGTTTTAAAAAACCCTGAAAAATTACTTTATTCATATGATCTATAAAGAAGCCTAATTAATTTAATTTTTGGAGCACTTCAAGTGGCTTTTGCTTTATTGTGCTAACAAAACTTTGAGCCTAAACAATCTGAACATTTTTTAAATTTTTTTTAAACAATGGAAAGTATGTTGTAATAACCTGAAAATCTTATTAAGCCATCTACATATGCATACAATATCAGGAAATTTAATATGTCCACGCTGAAACATTACATATAAGTTCTCAAAATGGACATATAAATGCACAGAACATAATCAAGATTCACAAGATGCAAGCAGTGGGACCATCAAAATGGGTACCATAGCAACTCTTGTAGCAACATCTACTGAGTCCACATCGTTGCCATAGATAAGTGGGTTGAATCCTGTCTGGAAAGAGAAACTTTCCCGCCTTTTCCAAATGTCTGGATTCTGGGCTAGAACATCAAGGTTCTTGATTGGTTGTGGTGTCATGCTCATGCTGGCAAGGGCCTGAAAGACATCAATTCCGATTCCAATTCATTGATATACTAACATGCCAACCCATAAGCACAAATAAAAATGTACTGTGATACATATAGGGCATGGCAAACTTACAGAAACAGGGTACGTTGATAAGGCATGATACATGCTGGAATGTATAACATACAGCAATATAGGTGTGCATATATGATGTGAAACTACTGTCCAGTCAACTTCTAACAATCAGGTCAATTACTGCAAGAACAAGAATAACTTTCACTAAGAATCTGTAACAAACTATCCCTCATTTTTACAAAAACATTATTTTTGAACAGATCATTATAAGTTCTGACAAGTTTTTAAATTGTGAAAAGTCATCAATGAACAGAATCTAATCTGCCTCCCCTTCTTCAGTCTCATTCCCAATAACATGGTCTTTCTTTCTGCATGCATCAAACAGAATGTGGCCAAATGATGGTTCCTACAGTCCCTGCAAACTGCCTGTCTATGAATATTCAAGGAGTTTTGAAGGATTTCAAAAGTTTTCATATAGTATTTTTTCTTATCGAACTTAAGGTTCTTCATGATCTTTTATCACTGTATACATACATGTAAGTACAAAAAAAGACAAGAGCCCCATGAAGGTACTGATGCTCTATTGGGTGAAAAGAATTTCCAGGAATTCCAGATAAGACAATTTCTTCCTTTAAACTGTTGAGTGTTGGAACCCTCTCTGATATTCTTCAGCAATTATTTATAACAGAAATGATCAAATCAGCTGCTGTGATGCACATACTGGATTTCAGCATGGCACCGTTTTCATTTGGAACCAATAAGAAATCATAAGAAGTCTTCTGGTGGAAAACCCATGTTGATGTGACTTTCCATTTTGAAGGAGTAATGACAGCAAGAATTTCAAAAGGATTACATGGAGGCCATATTTGAAATCAGATTGGAAACATTTCTATTGGTACCAAACAGAATTCATGTCTATGGTGAAAACAATGTTGATATATCAGCCACTTAGGAGAAGTTGTGATAAAAATTTTAAGATGGCCATTATGGAAGTCATACTAGAAGCATTTTCATGATTACCAACTAGACATCATAAGTCATCAGTGAAAAGCCCATGCTAATATGTTCATTCATGTGGCAAACATACAGAATGTCTGAATGGCATCATTAATCCTAACCAGACATAAGATTTTTTTATGCTTTTTTGGGCAAAGAGGGGAGTTTTTTCATGGGTTTAACAATATTTTTCAGCACATGATAGGCTCTACATGGAGGCAAGTATATGTGGTGGAGGAAGAACCCAGGAAAAACCACAGACCCACAGGAAGCTAGCAGCAAGTTTTCTCACATACTGTTATGCACACTTGATTTAATTATATCTGATTTAATATATAATTATTTCAATTTAATTGACACAGGAACTATTTTTACTAAGTCTCCTACCATAAATACTGCCACTGCAGTCACACCACCAACGTACACCACTAGGTTTTAATAGGGACTATGGTACTCCAATGACACTGGCACTTTTGACCAGAATTCACTAAAAGTCAACCATGGCATCATGGAAACTCACTAACACTTCACTCCGTGTCGTTTGCTCCTACTAATTGGCTAATTATTTCAGGCCAAGGAATATTTCCATTGCACCAAGTTCCAATAATGAAACAAGTAATCACACAAATCTAAGAATTCCTTACAACGGGGCACTATAACCAAATGCGCATACTCCAAATTTAGTACAGTTTGATCCCAAATTGGTGGATTAGTCCTACTAAAGTCAAAATTGCAGGACAATCAGTCAATCAATAAATTCATCAGTCAGTCAATAACAACAAGATATATATTCAAATAATGATGTAACTGCCCTAAAGAACAGTTGTAGATGAAACCATTATGAAGGGTACAGTTACTTAATACTAGTATGTTTTTTTGGATTTGATTTTAACATAGCTTTAGCAATCTTTCAGTTATATCGCTATGATTTCTGCAGTGTGTCAATTCACAGTGATGTCTAGCAATGGAGCATCATGCTGTAGACATTTAGCATGATGTCCCATGCAGTCAACATCATTCTGACACCAGGTCAACTAGCTAGTCCTAACAATAACCTCATAAAACTAAGCACCTAGTGAGGCAGCAAGGCAGCTGTTAGAACCATTTTAAAGTTTCTCTTATGACTTGGCCTTGGTTCGAACCTCCCACATCTGAGGCGAATGCTCTAACCACTAGGCCACCTAAGCAGTCATATATTGATTGCAAAGACTGGACTAGATATGTAAACATGTCCTCATTGGATATAATGTATCAATGTCCATGGTCTCCATGATTTTGTCAAATAGTGTGCGTCCTTAGTTTGCATGGATTATAAAGAATATTTGTGTAAATGTGTGCATCTTCATTTGCATTGCTAAATTTCATATTTCTTAGAATTGATAACACAGTTCCCTATTTGATACAACACCACTTGCTACTGCCTCAAACTGTTTCTTTTCACTCTAACATCACCAGAACAAATGTCCTCAGTACATGGTTCCATACCTAAGTCCTCGATATCCACCAAATACAAGACTCTGTGAGTGTGTGTGTAAGCAGCACTGTAAACTATCATATATAAGTATGGACTTTTCAGCATATGCAAGCTGTATACATCACATCAGTGTATGGTTTTCTTCATGTCATCTTTAAGTTTACGTTAAATATATATCATAACATAAAGATGATTCTTGTGCTATTTGTTTAATGCACATTTTTATACAGCGAGGCAAATACTGCAGGTCTGTTGCAAACTGCAGTAATGGCTTTTAAGCCATTTAAAATGTGAAAATCAGTTTTAGGACAGAATAAATAAATTGTGGCAATTAATGTGCAACAACCTAGACAACCATCAGGAAACCAGCATATTTCAAAATTAACTTGCTTAACTTGAAACAGTGTATGCAATTTCCAGTGGTCATTGATTTTTCCAATCATCAAGTGTTGATTTAGGGTTGACAAGTATTAAATCATGTCATAAATATTGCTGACATTTTTCATTCAATATCCAGACTTTGTATCCTGATTTTCATTTGTTCTAATCAAGCTCATGTAAATGCTTCTCTCTCACTCTTTACTAATAAATGCACCTTCCAGAGGAAAAATAGTCTCAATTTGTAATTACATGTACTTACAACTGGATGAGTCAAAGAACAACATACATGATTTTGGTCTTTCATAAAAAAAAAAGCTGAAAAATATTTAAGGTGGGTTTGGGGGTCCTCCTCCAATGGGATCTCAAGGAGCAGCGCACTGGATCCAGGGTCCAAGGGGCAAAAGGTTCCCAGCCAAATATGCATTTTACACTCATAAAAAACTGCTTCTGGTGCAACTTATGATCATAAAATAAACCAAAATAATAATTTGAAAAACTAATAAACTTACCA
The DNA here is from genome assembly GCA_028554795.2 of Sinohyriopsis cumingii. NCBI lineage: Eukaryota > Metazoa > Mollusca > Bivalvia > Unionida > Unionidae > Sinohyriopsis > Sinohyriopsis cumingii. The sequence continues at coordinate 68,487,205 of CM068836.1, forward strand.
AAATTGTCAACTTGACTTCAATAATTTCACAATATTTATAGTCACATTAATTTGTTCTTCAATACTATTGATGCTGAAGTTATTTCATGTGCATGTCAGTTTACATCATAATTAAGTCACAATAATCTGTCAATTTTTGCAGCAAATTTTTTACACTTCTCTCTTTTCATAACTAATCTGTAAAATAAACACCCAAGTACAGCAACTATATACAAATAATCCCATACATTCACTTGTCTTTTTCTCCAATGAACACAAGCTCTTTTTACAGCTTTGGCAAAGATTTCTTTAGCCTTCCTTTTGTCACCAATGACTTTTTTGGCTCAGTGTGCACTCATTTCTTGTCCTTCTCAATGAGAGTCTTTTTCCTTTCAAGCTGGTGCTTGTATTGGCAACATGCAGTGTGCATATTCTGATTGAGGGCTACATCTGTTCTCTCATGCAAGAAATCTTTCTTCTTATAGTAATTAACTGCACTTTGCCAGATGCCTTCTGAGCTTCAATTTTTCCATATGCAGCTTTTTTTTGTAGATGCTATTCCAAACTCTTCTAACTGTGATTACCTTAATTCAGATGCCAGTCCTCCAGCGTTCAGTCTTCTTATAAACTGACCAACTAAATTACCGTCAACTTTTTGCTCCAGCCATTCCCATTTCCATACAATTTTTAAACTTTATCTCAACTTTTTGTGTCATGCTCTCTCTCAACAACTCGGGATGCCATGTTTTGCAAGCATGCTTCTTCTTTCCATTGCCATCAGTTTCCATTACATGAAGATTCATTTGATGAATTTAAACTTTTCACCAATCAGAATACTCTTTACGAGAGTCATGTGCTAACTAATATATGGAACAAATAATTTACAAGGGTCACTGCATAATGGGACAGTAAAGACCATTTTTTAAAAACCAGATCGGAGAAGATATAAAAAAAAGGACTATATCAAGAAAAATCCGATTGAAGTCAGGAGAAAAGCAGAATTCTGCTTTAAAAAAGAGAAAAATCATGTCTGCAACAGGTTTCAGAAAACACTGCACAGAACTGAAATTAGGTCATTAACATCAGTTACATTTAAATACCCATTACAGCTGGAAGAATAAGGATTTATTCTGGATGAGTGAAAGGTTTTAGTTTAGCCAAACTCAAAAAGTGGATTTTTTAAACAGGTTTTTCAACCCCTGATTCAACTTTGATTGAGTGGTCACTAATTTTTCTGCAGGTCAGCAATGAAAATCAACCCAAGGCTGCATATTTACAAGGTCAAAGATTAATAATTCACTATCCTACAGGCCTATAATTGAATTAATGAAAAGTAATTCAAATGTAGCAAGCTGACTGTTACCTGTTTAAGATGGTTTTTGAGAACAGTACCCTCGGGTTCAGGCATAGCAGGGAGATCATCACAGCCTCGGGCTGGAGTTACCTGCAGGGTAAAAAAAGAAAAGTTTATGTAGATACAAATTATTAAGTAATATAAACAATTGTTTTAAAGGTGAAACACCTAATTTGACTTATGTTTTAAATACAACTGTACTGCTTTGCTATGCAGAAATAGATCAGGATCTTAGTTCTTTGCAGAGTTTAATGACCTATAATTAAGTATGTATGGTAGTTTGCTGGGTGAGCAATTACACAAAAATATACGTTTGTGGACAAAATTTTTAAGAATACAGACTTTAAAAAAAAAAAAATAATGCTGTGCCCATATCTTTGCTTAACCACCGGATATTTTCTACTACAGACACATCAGTGAAACAAAAGGCTATTATTATCTTACAGTCTGTTAACAGTCATCAGTAGAATACACAACACAGACCCTCATCTGCTGGCATAATGTGTTGACGACAGATAAGTGTCTACATATATTGTTTGCAGGTAGATTTGACTATGAAGCAAGTTTATATTTGCAAGATGAGAAAAGTCAGTCCTCAAAGATCATAACTTGGGATTTGGGTTGGATTATTGTCTTGGACTGGATGGACACGGACAAGAACACACACACGTACATGGCAAAGGCTACATTTTAATATTTTAAGTCGGAACAATTGATCCAAGTGGTCTTGAGCATGCTAACCTAGCTGACACCTAACAGTCAAATCCAACAGCAGCTGGCAAAGATATCCAGTAAGTAAGGGGCTTTCTGTTGAAATTTCCTCCAATGCCGCTAATGGCATATGCTATGAAAACAACTGCAAAATTTTTAAAATGTGTATCTTCGTCAAAATTTTTAAGGAACATCAGCATCATTTATCCAATACTAAGAAACCCTTGTGCTGGTGCAAATATTTGATGGTGGGTCAGCACTATTTTGAGCGAACATGAATGGTCTTCATGCTAGGATGCATTCTGTCAAGTTTGGTCAAATACTGTGGTTTGGAGCAAATGTGCTTTATAGATTTTTGTATATTTAGCAACTATGACTTTAATTTGAAGGCAGACTGCCGTCATCTGTACAAATATCAATGCCAAATCTGGTAAAAGTCGCAATTGTGGCCAGATGTCAGGTGATTGTTATTGTTATTGTGGGGTTTAACGCCATTTTTCAGTAGGTGAAAGACATATGATGGGCCATAATGTTAAGCTCACATAGCCTTAAAGCCAGACAAGTTAAAAATGGGAATTATATACCATATTTTAATTATTCTTTACCTCTGGCAATTCATTCGTTGGTCAATATTTTATTTTCAGAACCAACCTTCATTTACAATGCAAACATACAAATTACAATATTTTGCTGCTCATCTAGGTGCACTAATTCTGGGTCAATGTTGACACTCAAATGAAATGCCGTAAATCTAGTAAATTATCTTCGATGCTTCAATGCTCGATGTTACACTATGCTGTTCGAAAATGGGGTGTGGTGAAAACATTACTTAAATATCACATGTCTTGGGGGAGAAAGGGTCATACTATGCAAACATTACCCAAGAGTAACCCATGTCTTTGGGAGTGAAAATATGCACTTGCGTAAAATAGTGTGCTATATAAAAATTATGTCTGGTGTAATTTATGCAATTCAAGTTTAACTTAAAATGTTATAAATAAGGAACAACTGACCCCTTTTATTGTAAAACTACAAGTAAATCAATACATTTACTGTGATGATTTCAGCATTTTCCACAGATGAAGGTTCAATTTCTGCCAGAAGATTGCCAGACAGAAACAATCTTTTAACTGTCCAATAAAGAACATGCATAACCTATTAATCCAAAAGAATCATCCCTTTTTTTAAATTATAGGCTTCAAAACAGAATCAATTTAGCTCCAGATCTCAATATAGAAAGGGATTGGTTCCCTGCTTCATTGAAAGAAGCCAGTGTAAATATATATATATTGATTAACATACAATAACAACTTCATCATGATCACTCTATAATTCCAAAGGTATGAACCCCAGTTATTATACTATCAGAACTAATTTGTGATGTAAAACAACAATCTCATATCAGAACCAAATAAAATAATGCAACTAGTGAATAGAGAAACCAATCAACATATAAATTAATAATATAAATATTTGAATTGACACTGAACAGCACACTTATCATATATACTCATTTAAGAGTCAAGTAAAACTGAAAACAACAAAGATCCTGATTTGTCATTACATAATGCACCTAAAGATCAGGGTCTATTTGGGTCTATTTTATGTTTTAATGATTAATCCTAACTGCACATACCCAGATCTGCTGGTGCATTATGCAACAGCCGATTTGGGTCTGTGCAGTTTGCAGTTGGTCTCTTTTATAAGCAAGTATATACGGTAGGCTTCTAGACTTTTTTTTATTGTTGTATGTCTTTGCTTGTTTGCTTGCTGTATATGTATCTACAGATAAAAAGATGGTGAACCAGTAAGTCTTCACTATGAATTAAAGCCTGACTCTCATTCATGCCAGCACACAGTAAATTACATTATTGATCCAGGAGGAATATAAATGTAAACTGTCTTGACTTGCTTATAAGAACAGTCCAAATGCAAACTGCACAGATCTGCTGGCACATGATGAGCTGGCAAATCTGGGTCCGTGCAGTTTCTTATGAGTAATCGGTACAACAAAACAACATAGACCCTGATCTGCAGGCACATTATAATACAGCAGATAACTATCTTTGTTGTTTGCAGATTGGCTCAACTTATAAGCAAGCATTAACAACAATAACACACTCCCTAAATGAAAGCTGTCCTCAATCTAAGATGTTGTGCAGGTTTAGGCCATCATTTGTGACATGATAGTTGGGTGCCTGCAATGGGTATTTTCTTATAACTAAACAATGATTACCATGAATAGCACATTATACGTCCTCTAGAACTCATACCCTTGTTCCCCTGCCCCAAGAACAAGCCATCCTTAACGTTTTGTCCAAATGTATAATGTAGAACAAATGTTATTGTGCAGAAACTATTTTTCTTCTTTCATTCACAGCAATCCTGATTTCATTTTTTCGCCCCCAAAATATATACTCGCTTTTAAGTTGAGTAAAAATGCAAAGAACAATGATCCTGATCTGCTATAGCATAATGTGTTTGCAGATCAGGGTATATATTGTTTGTTGTACAGATTACTCCTAACAAACTGCACAGATCCAGACCCGCCGGTACATTATGCAATGGCCTGGTCTGTGCAGTCTGCAATTGGACTCATCTTTGTTAAGTATATGCAGGGAGTTACAAGTTTTCTAAAAGTCAGCTTGTCCTCAGCAAGCTGACAAAAACAATTTGCTATAGGAAAAATTGAGCTTGCCCAGAAATGGTCAGGTATAAAATGGTTCAAAATAGCTCTGTTATTAAGAGAGAGAGAGAGACAGTCAGACAGACAATGTGTGAAAGACTGAAAATATGTTTAGACAACCAAAACAAAACTGCATTAATTTAAATAATGTTTTCATAAATAACATTATTAATTTCTTTATCTTTCCTATTCAAGTTCAAATGTTGCAGATTTAATTATACATCTAGGAGGAGAACAAGGTCAAAATTAGTGCATCATCACAAAATGTTTAATGATTTCACTCTATCATGCACTCCTGGGGAGTGTTATGTCCACTCACACCTCTGCTTCTGCTTAATTGCCAGTCCCTACGGAAAATGAATTTCCTATCCCATTTTTGCCTTGAGCAGTTACTGGATATTTTCTAAAGTGGCTGGAGAACATTAATTCACTTGTTCAGTCATGTTCCAGCCATGGATACTCGTTAATTCTTGAAACTTTCTTGCATGTCAAGCTGCATCATATTGCTTATTTTTCATTAAAATGGCTTCATCTGAGCTAGAAACATCAAGTTTAATTTTCTTGACTAATAAGACAGCAGACTCATTTCATCAACTACTTCAAGAATACAGCAGTTTAAGCTAGACTCTTTGTAATGATCAATTTATACTAGCAACTGAAAGATCTGTGAACACTGCTTTTATCAATATACTTCACAATTATCATGAGGCCCTGAGTGGCCGAGTGGTCTAAAGTGCTCTCCGTTACGAATCACTGCCATCTCACCTCTGTTTGCATAGGTTCGAGTCTTGGATTCAGCCAATGTGGGTATGTGAGAAAGCTTGCCAGTAGCTTCTTGAGGGTCGTTGGTTCTTTCGAGGGATTTCCCGGGTTCTTCCTCCACCATTAATACTGGCTGCCATGTATAGCCTATCGTGTGCTGAAAAATGGCATTAAACCCTACAACAACAACACAATTATCATCCTGTCACCTTGAAATCACAAATGTACATCAAAATATTTAACAAGCCAACTTCTGAGTTTGTAAACACTTTTTTAGATACATTTAATTGTTTGCCAAGCCATATTTACTTTTTGGTCTTCTGTTAATTACCACATAAATAACAGATTATAAACACCACATGTGGGTGTTACATTTTTTGCTCATCAATCATGATTTGAATGAATCCTGGTGGTTAATCATTAGTGATGCGTGCCTTTTATTTCCAAAACAGATATGTCAGTGTAATCTAACAAGTTATATTATTAACAATTAACACCTTACACACCAAAAGGTGACAACAAGCAACAAAACAATCTTTCTACTCGGCATGCTAACAAACTGCCAGAGGCTAGGTTAGGGACCTGACTGTCAGCTAATCCCAGATACGTAAAAATATTACAACTAAATTGTAAATGATAATTTAGAATAGTAATATTTTTTGTTTATTTCTCAAAACTGGCTTCAATCAATAATGGTACACTAACATACGCCAACTCAATTTCTTTTTACTTGCCCATGGGAAAGTTATGTGGAAACTTGACCCTGAATTTGATCTTGTCCCAGGAGTTGGCCAAGTTGATTTGCAAATCACTGATATATACTACCAAATTACAAGCCATCTACAATGTTTGGTCTATGTCTGCAATTTAGAATTAATGTTTTTGTGCGTAAACCATCTTCCTCTTTCAGTTTCTGTGACCAAAACCTTTGACCTTTTGATCCCAAAATCAATAAGCTTTTTCACTACCCAAAGTGCAAGCTGTCCAAAAGGTTTGGTCCAGGCATGTGATTGGAGGTGGGGGAGGGCCCAGTGGTTTGGTGGTTCTTCCTCCACCAAATATAATGGCCACCATATACAGCATATCATGTGCTGAAAAAAATGGCATTAAACCTATAAAACTAAACCAAACTGTATGTGATGTAAAACTAATGTTAGTGTGCAGAAACCATATTTCTTCTTTTAGTCAGTGACCTAGAAATTTTACCTTTTGACCCAAAAACTGAAAGGGTTCTTCCTTATCCAAACTTAAACAATCCAGAGAGTTGGCACATGTACATGGCGGACAGCTTTGCCTTACATGTGGTTACAATGCTTGCCCATGAACTTGATAATCTGCTAATCTAACACTACTGTTTTCAAAGGGTTCCATGTGCAGTATATAATTTCATTATCTGCCATGGCTTATTACTTGATAATCTGATCTAACACTGCTGTTTTCAAAGGGTTCCATGTGCAGTATGTAATTTCATTATCAATATCAGCCATGGCATATTACTTCATAATCTGCTGATCTAACACTGCTGTTTTCAAAGGGTTCCAGAAGCAGTGTTTAATTTCATTATCAATATCAGCCATGGCATATTACTTCATAATCTGCTAATCTAACACTGCTGTTTTCAAAGGGTTCCAGAAGCAGTGTTTAATTTCATTATCAATATCAGCCATGGCATATTACTTCATAATCTGCTGATCTAACACTGCTGTTTTCAAAGGGTTCCATGTGCAGTATGTAATTTCATTATCAACCCTGGTACAGTATGTAATTTATTTATCAACCCTGACTAATCACTTGATAATCTGCTGATCTAACACTACTGTGTTCAAAGGGTTCCAAGTGCAGTATGTAATTGCATTACTAGCCATGGATTATTACTTGATAATATTTCATATCCTTCATCAGGACTATACCAGTGAGCACATTATGTTACTATTTGGTCAACCCTTTTCATTAGTTTTTATTGTACAGCCTGCAGGAACACAATAATCCAAGATGTATGTGAGAGTCTATGATTTGGTCGCTTAAATAATCCAAGATGTGAGAATCTATGACTGGGTTGACTTAAATCTGATTCTCATTGTGCAACTGAACAGTGTACCACTGTGTTACAGATAAACACTCGTGAAATTGGTGCAGAATTTTTAAATCAGTCTAAATACAACATTTCTTTACTGACTTTACATCAACTAGACACATATAAAGTGAAACTGCCAACTTAAGAATTAGCAGACATGAAAGTATTTGTTTCCGCTAATCCATCACACTCTTCCCCATTAGCTGTCGATTTAAATTCATACAATTCTGTTGATAAATGCTGTAAGCCCATCTAAGTGATTCACCATATTTTATTGTAAGTCAAATACACTCTCATTTTATTGCAGGGAGATGGTCGAAATGATACAGAGAAGAAAACCTGCACATAGCATATTTGAAAACAGCATTATTTTATGGCAGGTCATAAACTGATACAGATTTCTATAGTTCTTTTATACTTTTAACCTGACATTATTATTGTCTTTCACAGGACTGTTATTATGTTTATAAAATTAAATCTGAATTCTTGTTTTTCTTCCATTTTTTAATAAGAGATATGAATCACACACCCATGCCATTTTACCTCCAATCTCTCCCCGAGTTCATAGTACTGTGAAAAGTTAAAATATAATAATTTGTACTAGAAAGAGGCATTGTCCTTAATCTTACCAAAAGAAAGAAGAAAAAAAACCCACAAAAAACAATCAGATAAGATATGATCCTACCATCCACATGCATGTGTATGTCCATTCCAGCACATGAATGTTTATGGACATTTTGTAGTGCAGTTCATCTCCTTAATTACATGGTCTAATAACCATGGACTTTGAAGACTGGCATTGGCTGATAGATGTTTTCACGTTCTCTGGGAAAAAGAACTCAGAAGGGGTTAAGGTGGGAGAAGGCAGTGGTTACAGAAGTGGAAATGGATCAATGATAACATCACAAACCCTAAATATACTTTAAAAGTATTCTGAATATTTGCTGATTGTTTTTACTGTCAAACAAATCATAAGCTAAATGGCATGTGTCAATTAAAATATAGGTGGCAGGGGGTATTTTTGTAAATTGATCCCTGTCAAATTTCTTAACTTAAGGATTTGGTGTGGCTTTATCAGCTGTGATTGTTTACTAATTAAAAATATCATTATACTGGTGAACTAGGTTGTTTGGGGCTTGTGTTATTCTTGAAAATGATGTGAGGCATGTACACCTCCCATCGCTACTTTACTGTATGTAGACAGTGAAATACCAATAGTCGGCTAGGAAGAAGAGCTAGCCACCCATGGCAGTAAATGTGGGTTCAGGACAAGTAGAATATCTCAAAAATGGCTTTGATAGCAAATATTCTGAATTGCATCAACCTGTGTAGTACAGAGTTTTGTAGAATTATTACCTTGGAAAAGGGCTCGTGTTTGCACTGTGAGCATCACATGGTGTCAAAAAATTACATGTACCTTCGGGCGTGAAAAATGCAACTATAAATTTGGGATTGAGGTGCATAAACTTCTTTTACTATGAACTAACATTGACTTCTCTGGTCAAGTGGATAATATTCTTGTGCTTTGTTTTAATATAGCTATAAAACAAATATGGACTTTTTTTTGCCTCCTTTGTTTATTTTATTTTTTATGACTTTTTTTAATACTAGGCAGGTGCATGTGGCATTAAATTTGTGCATAAAAACTGTTTCTTGTGCCCATGGCAACAACACTGATGAATACAACATTAAAAAGTATTTAATTCAAGATGTCAAGATTGGTACAAAAAATTCAATATTCAGTGTTAATTCCACTGCACAATGTGCAGCAGGTAAGTATTAAGTTATCAAGAGTTTTAATCAAAATCAAGAGGAATCCAATAAAAACAAATATAATCCAATGTAATATATTGATTTTAGCTTATGGCCAAATGTTTAAAGGATTTATTTTACACTCAGGTGAGAGCCTAACAGAAGCTAGCAAGAAACCAAATGCAATTATTCTCACAAATGAGTTTCCTCGTCTGGGCAAGATAAATTTCTCAATCGCCAAGGTACAGTGCTAATTACAGCAGTGCAATAAAACTGGTACATTGATTTTCATTCAGCGCAAGTATTTGCAAACTTCCTATTCACTCATGTTAAAACCCAAGATGATATTAAAATATCACATAAGGAAATTACACTGTCACAAATAACTTTTATGGAGTCCAACATGGCTGAAAGAAAAATCTCAGCATTGCCATTAACTCCAGACATTTCCTTAATCTTTTTATCTTACTACTGTAGATACTTGCATATACTTTGGATCTTTGCATATACTTTGGATCCTTGCATATACTTTGGATCCTTGCATATCCCTTGGAGCCATGCATATACTTTAGATCTGTGCATAGACTTTGGATCCTTGCATATACTTTGGATCCTTGCATATACATTGGATCCTTGCATATACTTTGGATCCTTGCATATCTCTTGGAGCCATGCATATACTTTGGATCCTTGCATATATTTTGGATCCTTGCATATCCCTTGGATCCTTGCATATACTCTGGATTGGTGCACATGCTTTGGATCCTTGCACATACTTTGGATCCATGCATATACTTTGGATCTGTGCATATACTTTGGATCCATGCATATCCCTTGGAGCCTTGCATATACTTTAGATACTTGCATATACTTTGGATCTGTGCATATACTTTGGATCCTTGCATATACTTTGGATCATTGCATATACTTTGGATCCTTGCATATCCCTTGGATCCTTGCATATACTTTGGATCATTGCATATACTTTGGATCGGTGCATATACTTTGGATCCTTGCATATTCCTTGGATCCTTGCATATACTTTGGATCACTGCATATACTTTGGATCCTTGCATATACTTTGGATCGGTGCATATACTTTGGATCCTTGCATATCTCTTGGATCCTTGCACATACTTTAGATACTTGCATATACTTTGGATCCTTGCATGTACTTTGGATCCATGCATATACTTTGGATCCTTGCATATACTTTGGATCCTTGCATATCCCTTGGATCCTTGCTTATCTACATGTACTTTCTTAATTTTCTAATTATAGCAACTCTATATGACCCTTTTCCAAGAAAACAGACTGGTTTGTTTAATTTGAAACTTTGGCAGATTCACTATACTGATATCAGGTTCATTAGTGGACTAGTCTGTACATTTGAAGAAAATGTTTTCTAATTTCATGGTGTTTGTTTTTATAATCATATCATTATATATGTTTTTTATCTTATAGGTGTTGTCTAATGTTGTAAAGTGCTTAGAGCTTCTAAAGATTAGGCACTATACAAAGTCCTCATTATTATTATTATTATATACTTTAGATTCTTGCATATACTTTGGATCCAACTACAGACAACAGAGACCTAGATTTTGCATAATGAGCCAACAGATCTGTCTACACAGGGCTCGAAATTAGCGGTAGTCCGCTATCCCGAGGCTAGCAGATTTCCTGTTGGACTAGTAAGTTTCATAATGTTATTAGTTCGACAGGCTAGTAAGTTTCGGTTATCAATAGTCAGTGTTTGTTTATGCCATTCCCTAATAAAGACTTGACTTAGCAGATGTTCTGTAGAATCAAAGCAGTGGCCATTGTAAACAGTCATAAAATATTAGCACAAGAAAATGAAGTCAATTTCTGCCTCAGAAAGGTGTGTTTCTATAAGAAGAATCCATCCGATTTTGTGCATTTCACTTAACAGCGTAAATAATGGTCCCATCATTAATAACAGAAGTTTGGTAATTCATCCTAATTAATCTGATAACGAATTAAATGAAAAAATGACGTGGTATCAAACTTTATTCACTCTACCACAGTAACAAACTACAAAGCAGTATACCACACAAAAGAACATGGCAAAAACTATTCAAAAGAAATTCATTTGCATGTTTATTTTGTTTAAGGTTCTTTTTTTTTGCTCACTACCAAATGCTCCAACAGTCACAAACAGGAAACTACAAATTTTACATTTCCATCAAAATAATTATAAGAATTAGATCAATTTATTACAATTACATTATTGACATATTCTTTTCATACAACTACTTTTTCTATTATGATAAGAATAGTTTTTATATTTTTCCCTTACAAGAATGAACAAATAATTGAATACCCATGGAGATCTCCAAGCAGAATGCTGTACATTTGTTGGGAATTAAAATCTCTGAGCATGGGCATCTAAGATTTGAAATTTTTTCGTCTTATTATTAATTTCAACAATACATTGAGGTTCGATTAATTAGGAACAATTACCAAACTTACACGACTTATGATACCGTAATTGGAGCTATTAAATACAAAGCGCTGAGTGTCAGATGGCTTCGTTTGATGGGAACACACCTTTTCCAAGCTGAAACTAACACTATCTAACAGTGTTTAAGTCTTTGTTAGGGAGAGGCCATTTAATTGGGGGAGGGGGCAAAGACACGTGTTTTGAAACGTGTTTCTTGACCTGACTTTCTTATATAAAGGACACTGTGCCATTCATTTTCTTGCTTTAAATAATTCACGTCAGCTATACTATAACATCTTGTATTTCAAAACAAGGCACAATTCCCTCCTTATAAGACAGGCAAAATGTGGCATTTGATAGAAGGTGTTCAGCCACCAGAAAAAAAGCAAAAGTTGAATGAAAATGATGAGGAATAATTCTTATGATAGGGAAAAGCATAATGGAAAATTTCAGAAGAAATGGACAAAAGACGGGGAATGGCTGAATTATGACGAGGAAAGGAACATTATTTGGTGTAACTGGTGTATGCAATTCACAAAAACACGCACAGAGAAAACATCCAGTTTTATTGCGGGTTAAAACTGAATCGGTAAACGTACGTGAAAGCTGTGTGACATTGTTTTGTGAACAGGACTAGTAAAGATTTGGCAGGACTAGTAAATTTCTCAATATACTAGTCCTTCTGGCTACTTACCTGGGTCTGCAGGTCAAAATACTTGGCAAATATGGATAATGTCCATGTGGATTAGAACCATAAAACAAACACAAAACATACTGAAAAATTATTAATATTCAACACTCACTTTAAATAGTGTACTTGTCTAACTTTTACCCAATGATCATATAGTGCACAAACTCTACAATGAGCAATCTGAGTACTATATTGCATCAATATTCTTCTATACAAATTTGTAAAGCAGTGTTGATTGTCCTTTTTCTGATCAAACATGTTTTGAAGCTTAAAAAGACCCATCTGATCTAAAATAAATTTTAACCACAAGTCAAACTGTAAAAGCCTATTTAGATAATATCTGGCGCCATTTTCTTCAAATGTACAGACTAGTCCACTAATGAACCTGATATCCATATAATGAATCTGCCAAACAAAGTTTCAAATTAAACAAACCAGTCTGCTTTCTTGGAAAAGGGTCATATACAGTTGCTATAATTAGAAAATTAAGAAAGTACATGTAGATCTGATAGACAAATCAGCTCTTATGCTATTATTATGAGGCAGTCTTTATTCTGAGAATATTCTCAAATTTTTGTGACGAGTGGAATTAAAGAGATGATAATATAAATGACCAACATGACTTTTTACTGCTTTATTTTTTACACTTAAATGTGCCATAACGTTTAATCCACATACAGGCTAGTGTAAAAAGTAATTCAGTCAAAAAAAGCTTGATGCTAAAAGTGTAACAGCTGGCATGTATGAGTTCTGGTTCTATACAGTTTGTTAGGATTAATTGGAAAAACAAAAAACAAAAACCCAGATCTGCCTTACATAATGAACCAATAGATGTGGTTCAACACATTTTGTTAGGACTAATTAGGAGAACAAATAACATAGACCCTCATCTATCATTACATAATAAACAGAACAGATCTGCATTTATGCAACTTGTCAGGACTAGTAAGTCTCTCAAACACTGAAATTAAAGGACTTTTCCTGGACTTTCCAGGACCTCAAAAAAATAAATTTCCAGGACCTCAAATATTGACAATAGACAACAGAAGTCAAAATCATATGACAAGTGATAAAAAAAAAGACAAAAAAACCCTGAAACACTGGAGACTGGCAACACGAAAGAGCAAGATCATTGATGAACTGATCATGCCAACAGTCCTGGGACTGTATGACAAAAAAATGGTTCAAAATAATTTTAGAGGGAGCAAAAATGATTTTAAATGACTTTCTAATGACTAAAGAAGTAAAATGTCAATTTTCATGGTTTTCCAAGGCTTTGAATTTAAAAGGCATAAATTTAGTACTTTCTAGGATTTCAAGGTAGTTTATGAACCCTGTTTTGTTGCCAAGTGGGTGTAGATGTTGAAAGTTCAGATATTAAGATAAAAATGTATGAACCCTGTTTTGTTGCCGAGTGGATGTAAATGTTGAATGTTAAGAAATTAAGATAAAAATGTATACCCTGGTTTTGTTGCCGAGTGGGTGTAGATGTTGAGAGAAAGCTCAGAAATTAAAATAAAAATGTATGAAACCTGGTTTGTTGCTGAGTGGGTGTAGATGTTGAAAGTTCAGAAATTAAGATAAAAATATATGAACCCTGGTTTTGTTGCCAAGTGGGTGTAGATGTTGAGAAAAAGTTAAGAAATTTAAAAAAAAAATGTATGAACCCTGGTTTGTTGCTGAGTGGGTGTAAACATTGAAAGTTCTGAAATGAAGATAAAAATGTCCTTACAAGAGTAGTTTATGCAAATCAATTAAATTCAGCAGATGACATCATCGATAAGTAGGGTAAATGTTTAACACTCATCAAGGTAAATAAAACGAGATTCTTCCTATGCAAGAATGAATATATTTCCATTTGTATGGTGGGTCCTGGATGGCTGATTGGTTTAAGGTACTGTCCTTTATAGATGATTTGCATCTCACCTCTACTTGCTTGGTTTCAAATCTCAGTTCGACCAATGTTGGTAAGTGAAAAAGCTTGCTCGAAGCTTCCTGTGGGTTGGTGGTTCTTCCCATGATTGTCCTCCACCAATTATACTGGCTGCCATGTCTAGCCTATCACATACTGGAAATTGTGTTCAACCACCCAAAAACAACACAAAACAAACCATTTGTAAGGTAAGTCAAGAGAGTGCTTGTGCGTGATTTGGATTTTTAACATAGCTTTTAACATATTTCAGTCATATCGCTACTATGTCTGCAGTGTGACAGTTTATAGTGATGTCTAGCACTGGGACATCATGCTGCAGACATGTCACATTATCCTGACACCAAGCTGACCAGTCCTAACACCAACCTCTTAATGCTAAGCACCTAGTGAGGCAGCTGTAAGTACCATTTTTATAAGTCTTGGATATGACTCTGCCAGGGTTCGAACCTGCAAACTCCCACACCCAAAGTAGATACCCTAACCACTAGACCATCGGAGTGGTTGTAAGTCAAGAGAGAAAAATATTCTACACAGCCAATGTGGAGAGTTGTTCAATTCTAATGAATGACCAAGAGGAATTTCCAACTGATGCAGCATCATGGGTCAGCAGAACATTTCATAATCTGCAAACTATTTTCAGTAGTAATTCAGAAATAAAAAAATTTAAATACAGAAAACATCAATATAGTAATTCAAATCACAAATCTTTCAGAGGATCAAATGTTCACAAATTTATAGAGACAAAATATTTGTAATAATGACAATACTGTTTTTGTTATAGTGACAATGCTGTGTTTGTTATAGTGACTATACTTTATGTGCATTAACTAACTATAAAAATCCTCTGCTGCTAATACAGCTAACTTGTGAACACCTACAAATTATATTAATACTAAATCATCATAACTTTCTGTTCATTACAATGTTTAATAAAAATTTTTTTAACAAGTTTCTGATGGACTAAATTTCATGCAAGTCCTTTCTCTGCAACCACTGGCAATATTTTCATCTGTAACAAATTCGTCAATGTGTGCAATCAATTAGATGCATTGAACCTTTTATACAGTAAGCATCCCCTACTTTGATTGGTGGCTTTTGTCACAGCTGAAACAAACTAACTGACTGTTTAACACCATTTTTTGGCTCATTATAACTGGCAGAGGAAGAATCTGTGAAAACCCCAGTAAGAACCAATGACCTACTGGAAGCTACTGGCAAGCTTTCTAACATACCCATATTGGATTAGCCTGAGACTAGAACCCAAGCAGACTGATATGAGATGGCAGTGATCGGTAAAGGTGAGCACCTTGGACTAATTGGCCACCCAGCGCCCTTTTGTGACAAACTAACCTTTCTATGTAAGATATGACATGTAACAATACTGCATTTCCAGTTCATTGTCTAATGATGTAATCTTTATTTAATGCAGCTGTATAGTGTAAAGAGCATCTCTACCTGACAGTGTATACCCTGATCTATGCCAGCTGTATAGTGTAGGGAATCTATGACAACATATACTTTGATCTATGCAAGCTGTATAAAGAGCATCTCTACCTGACAGTGTATACCCTGATCTATGCCAGCTTTATAGTGTAAAGAGCATCTCTAATTCACAGTGTACACCCTGATCTATGCAAGCTGTATAAAGAGCATCTCTACTTGACAGCGTATACCTTGATCTATGCCATCTGTATAGTGTAAAGAGCATTTCTAATTGACAGTGTACACCCTGATCTATGCCAGCTGTATAGTGTACAGAATCTTTAACAGCACATACCTTGATCTATGCCAGCTGTATAGTGTAAAGAGCATCTCTAATTGACAGTGTATACCCTGATATATGCCAGCTGTATAGTGTAGAGAATCTTTAACAGCATGTACCTTGATCTATGCCAGCTGTATAGTGTAAAGAGCATCTCTGACAGCTTATACCCTGATCTATGCCAGCTGTATAGTGTAGAGAATCTTTAACTGACAGCATATACCATCACTGATGTCAGCTGTATAGTGTAAAGAGCATCTCTAATTGACAGCATACACCCTGATCTATGTTAGTTGTATAATGTAAAGATCATTTCTAATTGACAGTGTACACCCTGATCTATGCCAGCTGTATAGTGTAAAGAGAATCTCTAATAGACAGCATATACCCTGATCTATACTAGCTGTATAATGTAAAGAGCATCTCTAATTGACAGTGTACACACTGACCTATGTCCGCTGTATAATGTAAAGAGCATCTCTAATTGACAGCACCAACCCTGTTCTATGCAAACTGTATAGTGTATTGAATTTTTAACTAACAGCATATACCTTCATCTATGGCAACTGTATAGTGTAAAGAGCATCTCTTATTGACAGCATACATCCTGATCTATGCCAGCTGTTTAATGTAAAGAGCATCTCTAACTGACAGTGTATACCTTGATCTATGCCAGATGTATAGTATAAAGAGCATCTCTAATTGACAGCGTATACCCTGATCTATGCCAGCTGTCTAGTGTAATGAGCATCTCTTATTGACAGCATACATCCTGATCTATGCCAGCTGTTTAATGTAAAGAGCATCTCTAACTGACAGTGTATACCTTGATCTATGCCAGATGTATAGTATAAAGAGCATCTCTAATTGACAGCATATACCCTGATCTATGCCAGCTGTCTAGTGTAATGAGCATCTCTAATTGACAGCATATACCCTGATCTATGCCAGCTGTCTAGTGTAATGAGCATCTCTAATTGACAGCGTATACCCTGATCTATGCCAGCTGTCTAGTGTAATGAGCATCTCTAATTGACAGCGTATACCCTGATCTATGCCAGCAGCTCAATGTTTCTGAAATTTGCAGATGTATTAGATGATCAGCTGTGAAATAGGAATTTCAATTAGAAAGCTGTAAGCTGGAGAAGCTGAGAGAGTAGCAGGGGGTCCTTGGGATAACACCAATGGTAATCAGTTGTTGCAAGCAAATCCCTCAGCAGCTGAAATAGTGTATAGGGTTTATCAACTCCAATAAAACTCCTTTGTAGAAACATGTAAAAAAAAAAATTGCAAATATTTTTTATATTATAACTGTGTGTGTGAATCATCAGTTTTAAGGATATTATTTGGAGCTGTTGTAATAGAGTCATGATTAGAAGTGTATATGATTGATCATTATATATCATCACCACAATATTTTCTGCAATGATATACTGTATCAATATCTAGTACTTTCTGTTCTGAGAATACTAGTAACCTTGCTGCATACTTACAATGCCAACATCATGGAGACAAATGGACAAGATAGGAGGCTGCATTGTGATATGTATTGTAACATCACTCCTGAATGGACAAGATAGTCTCCTGTATCAGAATTTGTACTGCACCACTTGCTAAAACTGTCTGATACATATCATGGTATGTATTTATAATGAGTACTGAATCATAACCATGCAAGCAAATTCAGTCACCTCACTATGCACGGCTCAAGTAAGATGGAAATTTTGGTCACCTCACTATGCATAGCTCAAGTAAGATGGCAATTTTGGTCACCTCACTATGCATAGCTCAAGTAAGATGGCAATTTTGGTTACCTCACTATGCATTGCTCAAGTAAGATAGCAATTTTGGTCACCTCACTATGCATAGCTCAAGTAAGATGGCAATATGGGTCACCTCACTATGCATAGCTCAATTAAGATGGAAATTTTGGTCACCTCACTATGCATAGCTCAAGTAAGATGGCAATATGGGTCACTTCACTATGCATAGCTCAAGTAAGATGGAAATTTTGGTCACCTCACTATGCATAGCTCAAGTAAGATGGAAATTTTGGTCACCTCACTATGCATAAGCTCAAGTACGATGGCCATTTTTGGTCACCTCACTAAGCATAGCTCAAGTAAGATGGCAATTTTGGTCACCTTACTAGACTAACTGCAAATATGTTGGAAGTTTCTGTGATATCCTCCAATAGACAATACAAGAAGTCAAGGTTCAGCATGTTAATCCAGTGATCAAAGCCTGGTTGTAAAACATGTGACCTTATACCCAAGGTCAAAAGGTTCAGATTAACTGTTGACCATAATGATGCACTGGTACTGGAAAAGTGACTGCCATGTCTTGCTTCCCACTGATGTGAAACCTGGTTTTACATAGTTTAAAATCCCAACAATCCCAAACCATACAAAGTTTACAAGGTAATGTACATTTTGTAGTAAGGCGCTTGGTTAAATATAAGAAGCAACTGTAATACCAGTCCCCAAACCCGGTAAAGATAGCGAAGACCCCAACAGCTATCGACCAATTGCACTCACAAGCTGTGTGTGCAAAACAATGGAACGAATGATCAATTCTCGGCTTGTCTGGTATTTGGAAACTAACAATTTAATATCTCCTTTCCAAAGTGGCTTTCGATATGGCCGGAGCACCAATGATCATCTGGTTAGACTAGAAACATTCATTCGCGATGCATTTATTAAGAAAGAACATTTAGTAGCGGTTTTCTTTGATTTAGAAAAGGCCTATGACACGACATGGAAGTACGGGATACTAAATGACCTGAACGATCTAGGTCTAAAAGGCCGTCTGCCCTCTTTCATATCCAACTTTCTCTCCGACAGAGAATTCAAAGTACGAGTGGGCTCTACCCTCTCAGATCTGCACGAGCAAGAGATGGGTGTGCCCCAGGGCAGTATTTTATCTGTGACGCTCTTTAACATCAAAATTAATAGCATCACCAAGTGTTTGACTCCTGGTGTGGATTGTTCCTTATACGTTGATGATTTTCTAATATGTTATCGGTCAAAGCACATGCATACAATTGAAAGACAACTGCAGCAAAATTTAAACAAAATTCAAAATTGGGCCAATGCAAACGGTTTCAAATTCTCGAAATCAAAAACGGTATGCATGCATTTCTGTCAGTTACGAAAACATCACGATGAACCGAACCTCACACTGGATGGAACACCTATTCCAGTTGTTGAGGAAACCAAATTTTTAGGTATAATCTTTGACAGAAAATTGACCTTTCTTCCACACCTAAAGAACTTAAAAGCTAAATGCTTAAAAGCACTTAACCTACTTAAAGTAGTAGCGCACACTGACTGGGGTGCTGATAGAAAAGTCATCCTAAATTTATACAGAACGTTTATTCGCTCCAAACTAGACTATGGTTGCGTTGTGTATGGTTCTGCCAGAAAATCGTATCTTAAAATGCTTGATCCAATTCATCATCAGGGAATAAGACTGGCTCTGGGAGCATTTAAAACATCCCCGTGTGAAAGCCTTCTAGCTGAGGCGAATGAACCACCGTTATCGCATCGTAGAGAAATGCTTTCCGCACAGTATGCTCTCAAATTAAAATCAAACCCTCTGAATCCTGCTTTTTCGGCTGTTTTTCAACCCAAATACAAAACTTTATACGAAAATAAACCAAACGCCATACCTTCCTTTGGCATTAGAATATCATCCAGCCTTGACACTGCAAATATAGATCTTTCAAAAATTCAGAAAACATCCATCTCCGAAACACCACCCTGGCTAATTAAACAACCAAAAGTACGTTTTACGCTACACGATGGGAAAAAGTCCGAAACAAACCCTTCTATCTTCCACAACTCTTACCATGAACTCCTCACCGAATTTAAAAACTATACCAGAATTTACACTGATGGATCAAAGGATGAGGAAAAGGCTGCTGCAGCCTTTGTTTGTGGAAATCACACAACGCAAGTTCGCTTACCAAATGGAGCATCAATTTTTACAGCCGAAATCAGAGCAATAGACCTTGCTCTGCAACATATAGAAAAGAACCGTATTTTAAACAGTATCATCTTCTCCGACTCTCTATCAGTACTCCAGTCGCTACACAATAGAAAACTGGAGAACCCATTATTGAAAAACATACTCGTAAAAAATACCGAGCTGAGTGTCTCCCACAATATAATATACTGTTGGTTACCTAGCCACATTGGTATTAAAGGTAACGAAAAAGCAGATCGCGCTGCTAAAATGGCCCTTTCTCAAGAACCATCTGATTTTAAAATACCATATACTGATTTTAAACCTTGTATCAGAAAGTTCTTATGTCAGAAGTGGCAGGCATCATGGAATGATGCTGTAAATAACAAACTTCATGCAATCAAACCAACTCTAGGAGAATGGACTCCTTCCTACAGAACCATTCGTAGGGAGGAGGTAGTCATTGCAAGAATCCGAATTGGTCATACTTATATCACCCACACCCACATACTAAAAGGTGAAGACCCACCAGAGTGCGTTTCTTGCAATGAAGCATTCACTGTCAAGCACTTTATGATAGAGTGCTTTGCCCTACAACCTACGCGCGATCGTTATTACGTTGTGCATGACATGAAAGAACTTTTTGATAATATAAACATCACTCGTATTATCGAGTTCTTGAAAGCCGTAAATATTTACTCTAAACTCTGACTTTTATGTATCACCTTGTGCAGTTTTATGCAATATATATACCGTCCCATTTTAATACCTATTCATCTTTTTTACATCTCCCGTTGATCGGGAAGCTTTATTTTGCACCGTTACCATCTTACCTTTTTTAATTTCAACCATTTGTTCTTTTATATCGCTGGTCGATATAGAACCTTTCATAAGTTTTAAAAGATTATACAAGTAACACTTTGTTTGGCGCTAAATAGCCTAAAAGTGCTGATGCGCCGTTAAAAAACAAACAATCAATCAATCATGGTTAAATATCTGTCTCCATGACTTGTCACTGCCTAGATGGGTAAAGCAGACAACCCTGTTAGCAACTGTCTCCATGACTTGTCACTGCCTAGAGAAGTAAAGCAGACAACCCTGTTAGCAACTGTCCATAAAATAACAGCTGAATGAGAGCAACAATTCATCAAATTCGCATAGGTTAAAGGTCATTAATTTCTCTTATTAGACACAACGAGAAAAGTATACATTGGCGAGTTCTTCAAGATGATACAATTACTGAGCTCACGTCAGAATTTATACATGTAAAGTCAGCGAGACTAATTCATGGCAGGTTGTAACTCACTTGTGATTTAATGAGATATCGCAAACTTTTGTTGATTCAATCAATTTCATTCACAGCACTGTTCTTATATTTATTAATTATATTTATTAAAACTGTAAACACTGCTTTTTTTTGATTTAGACAAAATTTGCTAACCTTTCATTTATGCCCAATCACCCCATGACTTTATAGTGCTATGACACAACAAGGTAACAAGTAGTGTTCTACTGATGACAAAATAATAAACTGATTACAAAATTTTAAGTTGCACAATAAACACTGATTTTACAAAAGCAGACATCCTTAATGGGTTGTTTCAGAGGATAATGAGTATCAAAATTCTCATTATCACATACTGACAGAATTGTACAAAAAAGAAAATTTCTGAAAAAGGTTTCCATAATAGAACTGTATGAATATTTTAGGCTCTGCATGAGTGATTATGAGATAATTTCAAACATACACTCTACACACACACATACACACTGCAGAGATAAATACATACATACATACATACACACACACACACACACACACACATACATCATTTAGGTACAGATGGATGAAATTAAACAGGTTACCATATTTACCTTATTGGAATCTAGGTCAATCAACCATACATCATCAGGAAGCTTTACATTCTTCTTGTACATAAGGAAGCTTGAAGGTACTCCTATTATGAAGGGAGTTGGTGCTAGCAATAACTGGAACAAAAATAAAAACTTAATCACAATTAATACCTGACAGTGTCTATATTTATGTAGTAAAAACACACTGGTATGAACACATAAATAAAATAAACAAGAGTCCATAGAAGGGACTGATACTCTACTGATGGAAAAGATTTCCAGAAATAAAGGTAAGATGGTTTCTTTTTTTCAAATGCTGAGTACTGAAACAATCTCTGATATTATTTAGAAACTCCAACATACAAAATTTGGTAACAAAACTATTTTCTTATGTTTTGATTTAACCTGTAAGTGCTGTACAAAATTCTCTGTTATGGCCTTGGACGTTGAACCTGATCTCATTGATAGAACACATCAATAAACATGTATTAATGTCCAAATTTAATCTCATAGTAAGTTTATTTAAATCTGTAATATATTTTGGGCAAAAAAATGAAGTTAATGCAGTGAGATTGTCCAAGGCATTCCTCTGATACATCCTTAACCTGGTTTAAAACATAAAAAAGTCCCATGAGGGGACTTGTGATAGTGTCTGAAAAGAACTGTCTGGAATTTAAAGATAAGACCAACTTTTATATTAAAAACTGATGCTTACGTACAAAAATTTGATTGACAAGACTTTTAAATAACCCCCTGTGGCAGCCATATTGAATGTAAGATCTGCACCATTTTCATTTTGGACAAAAAGGTAAATATTTGAAGACTTTTGGTGAAATATTTAGAAGAATCTTTTCCAATATGTTCATCGTAGTAGCCATCTAATTTTTCAAGCCAGATCAGCACCGTTTGTATTCAGGACCAACTGAGAGCCTCAAGGGAGATTAATTGTATTAAAACGAGTTACCCCCTTTAAATAAAGACATTACGATTATTATAATAATAATAATAATAATAATAACAATAATAATGAGGATTTTGTATAGAAGCTCTAAGCACTTTACAACATTAGACAACACCTATAACAAAAAACATACATAATGATATGATTACAAAAAACAAACACCATGAAATTAGAAAACATAAAAAACATGCTTAAAATATTTAAGGTAGGAAACATTATTAGGTCTTTAAGTTTGTTCTTGCAGTCAAAATAAGTGAGTTTTAAGAGTACTCTTGAATGGGATCACTGTGTCTTTATGTCTAAGTTCAGTGGGTAATTCATTTCACCTTGCTGGGCCCTAGTATGCAAAAGAACTCTGTCCATATGACTTCATTTTCATAGTGGAAATAATGAGTATACGATTGTCAGAAGAGGAATGGAAGTATCTTGCTGGTGTGTACACAAGGGTCAGGTCGGATAGGCATGTTGGACTGGAGTCCGTCAGTGAAACGTAGCACAGAGAACAAATTTTGTGTTTGATTCTGGATCGAATGGATAGCCAATGTAGGGTACGGAGCAGCAGGGAGGTGTGGACTGATCGTGGTACTCTAAGTATGATCCGAGCAGCTGTGTTTTTAACTTTTTGAAGTTTCTGGAGCAGATATTGAGATGAACCAGACAGAATGAGTTACAATAGTCCAGTCTTGAAAGTACTAATGAACACACAAGTGTTTTAGTGGCATCAACTGAAAGATATTTGCAAATTGAGCTGATGTGTCTCAGCTCAAGATATGCAGCCTTGCATATGTTCATGACATGTTGGTGCACTGTCCAGAGTAATACCTAGGTTTTGTACTGATTGTGTGAATTTAATGTTGGTGTTAGCAGCAGGGAAGTTCTACAGACCAGACTGTCAGACCAAAATAAAGCCTCCTACGAGAACTTTCTCCGTAGAAGCCTCAGATTTCAAAAATAAGCCTTCCTACGAAAATTAATTTGCGTAAATTCACTCCCGACTGCAATTTTTTGTGTGCAAATTCAATGATTCTAGACAAGTAAAAAAGGGGGGGGGGAATTTATTCTGGTGTCGATGAAGTTTGCGAAGATTTGGCTGCAAGTCTCATGAATAAAATTGATCGAGACCGATTCGATACCTACTACGCGGATCGTGAAGGTTAATCGTGACAAAACCATGCGGCGTTGCCTGGGCGCAGCTGAAGAAAATTTTAAATTTGCTTATGTCCATATCGCCGTTGCACCAAGTCTGATGAATATTTCTCAGCGTGTGAGTATCGACGCCATTGAAAACCGACAAAATATTACAATTGTCCCTAATTACCTTTGGAATTTGCGTATATCGCTGCGTCACATAAATCACATCGGTATTCTTGTGTCGGCCACGCGAGAATATCCTAGCCGGATTAGTTTGCTTATCCAGCATAACATCATCGAAAACAACAAGATTATTAACATCGCCATCTAAAATTTCCACTGATGGGGTTTCATTGATGTCTGTGATGAATTCGATTGTGCCTTCGTCGGTATTGTCGCTAAATTCCTTTAGCACTTGATAACAACGCTGATCATCAACGGACGGTGCAACCAAATACAATTTGTCCCATTTTAGCCATCGCATTATCAAATTTAGCAACAATTGAGTCTTTCCAGAACCAGACGGGCCAATAATTATCATCCTTATCGAATTCGGTAATACCGCGTTGTGTTTCGCTTGCTCGCGTTTCTTCGTGGCTGAAAAATCAATTACATTCATGTTACTAGAATACATGGATCTATATTGTGTTAAGTGTCGCACGCGCACAGCTACGATAAATCCAACCGAAATCGTCACACGCAATAACAGGAACGCAATTGCAGGAGAATGCGAAGTTTGTAATACACGCAAATTCAGATTTGTAAAAAAAAAAATAGAAGAACCGGAGGAGACATTACCGCCTCCATGAAAAATCTACCCGGGTTGCCCTGGGCGAAATATCCCGGAGAGAAGCATCTACCAGGATACAATTACTGCGGACCTGGTACGAGGCTCAATATAAGACTCAACGATAATAATCAACCAAATCCCGGCGAAGATCCAGTAAACGCCATCGATAACGCGTGTTACTATCATGATCTTGCGTATCGCAGCGGGGATTTACAACAAAGGCATCTCGCTGATATTAGGCTAATTCACGCACTAAACGCGATTCCTGACAAAAGTTTCAAAGAAAAATTGGCAACTTGGTTGATAAAAGGCGCGATGAAAGGTAAATTAGTACTCGGCGCTGGTAAATAATAGTGGAGCAGATATATTATTCTCCGCGAGGATTCTGGCGAGGAAAATCAGCAATAGCCAAACTCGCCAAGGCAGCAAAAGTAAAACAATCCACCGCTGAATCGTGGTTATCGAAACAGGCAGTCTGGCAAATTTATCTTCCTCCGCCTAAGAGAATACCGTATGCGAGTTTCTCAGTCAGCGTCCCTAATGAAGTTCATCAAGCTGATTTAATGTTTCTTCCTTACGATACCGTCGACGGAGTCACATATAAATACGTGTTAACGGTTGTTGATATCGCAAGCAGATACAAGGAAGCCGAGCCGTTATCGAATAAAACAGCAACGGAGATCGCTAAGGCGTTTAGCGAAATTTATTCACGATCTCCATTAACATGGCCGAAGCTTCTCCAGGTTGATCCAGGTCGAGAATTTCTTGGCGCGGTTACTTCACTGATGAAAAAGAATAATGTTAAAATCCGTCGCGGTATTGTAGGTGTTCATCACAATCAAGCTATCATTGAGAGATTCAATAAAACTCTCGCGGAAAGATTATTCGGATACCAGTACGCGCGTGAATTTATTCAAGATAATCGATCTCATGATTGGGTAACAAGATTACCTCACGTGATTAACGCACTAAATAACGAGACAACGAGAACAATAGCAATGAAACCTGCAATTGCAATTACAAAACCAAATATACCCCTAAAGCGAGATTCCACAATTCCGCCTGTGCTAGGTAGCGTCACGGTCAGGTATTTATATAAAGAAGGCGAGGCTGAAGGAGGAAGAAAAAGAGCAACTGATCCAAATTGGAGCGTTACAACACATAAAATATCCGCCGTAACAAGATCATCGGGAAGACCGGCAATTTATTTCCTAGATTTGCTAGCGCCACAACGCGGATTTACCAAGGAGGAATTACAAATAATACCGAAAGATACTCAACTACCGCCGGCGTCATTAATGTGAAACCGAATTCTACCTAACTGAGATAATTTTCTTACTCGAGACACGGCCAAATATACCAAATTTGACCAGGAAATTCTATCATCTACGATCCAAACCTGGCCATCTACGGTCAATCCTTGCGATGAGTGTATCGTTGTTGCGTAGCCTAATTTCCATGGCGATCTTTCTGCGTTTATCGCGTCATTAACAAGATTAATATCAACAAGAATAATATCGTTCAGTACCAAGATCTTTTCCTCTCCGCAAGGTAAAGTAACACTGATATTTTGTTTCCTGGTATCAGCGGGCCTGTAACACAACGGCACCTGCAATGTTGGAAATTTCTCGTAATGAAGCTTGAATAATATTTCCTGAATAACATCACGAACAATTTTCCTACTAGCAACGATCAAATGATCGGGACGCCACAAATTAAGAAAAATATCCATCGGAGTCTCGTCGATTATTCTTCTCATCACGTCACATTGAATTTTATTCGGTTGTAATCGAATTAATTTCTTAAATTCAGTCAGTAAAATATCATCGGATCTGTAATCAGCGTCGATTTCCTCATAATAGTCAACAAAGTTCCTGAGCCATTCGTGAGGAGATTCACCATCAATAGGATCAGGCTGGCCATGATCTCCGCACATTACCACGGCGGTATTTTTTCCCTCCAGCCAGATCAGGAACGATTTTAATACAACTAAATTTACTGTGCAAATTTCATCAAATATTATAATTTTGTTGATATATTTATTTCCCATGCGAGCCGAATCCCATAATCCACCGCTGTATTTGAAATAACTATGATACGTACCAGAATCAACGCCGTGTTGCCTTATTTCTCGCGCTAATCTGTGAGTTGGAGTCAACACTATCATATCGGATTTCGCAAATAAATTTATCGCTCTTGTTGTTTTACCGCTACCACCAGGACCATTCATGTAAACGAATTTGTTACGTGAAATTGGATCAAATGCAGATGCAGCCGTCGATATTTCCTCGTATTTATCTCGATGAAATTTATCGCAATCTTCGACATCGGCGTCCTCACAGTAATCTAGGATATCCTCGTTTTTTATCCTCCAAGTTCCCCAAGAACCATCGGCGATTAAATTTTCTAGCCTATACTGGTATTTCTTATCGATATAAAACGAGTCCGTTGCGACCCTTACCGCGATATCAGAAAATTTATTTATCATCGACAGTAAATTTATACTCACATAAGCGAGCATCGATGATCTCAAATGCGTATACTGCGCTGATTCTCCGTCGAGATAAGTGATTACGGTACCCAATTTTTCTCCGTCAATGATAATATTTTCTCTGTTACAGAATATCCCTCGCGATACTGTATCGGCAATAATAAAATCCATCTCGGCATCGTTGATAAACAATCTAGCGTGTCGGTGTTTATGATCAACGGATCCTCCTTGAGTAAATTTGCCAATTATTTTTCTTCCGATATCTTTCGCGTTTTCACAATCCGTCGGTAGCCACACCTTAGTTTGTTTCCTGTATGATATAATCGCCTCGCTCACCGTCAATGATATTAACATCGACGAATCCAGCATATACCTCAACAACACTATAGGAACCCATCTGCGTTGAGATAAATGCCGACCAAACCAAATATAACAAATTTTATGTAAATTTTCAGCAAATTCGAATGAGGTAACATAAGCGAATCCGGTCATGACAAAATCTGGCAACGGTCCGTTAATTGCTACCCTTGTCATTTCGTTGGTGGGATGGCCAAATTTAGCAAAATAATCCGCACAATCTCCGTATCCAAGAAAACTTCCAGGATAGCACGCGCTCATATCAACGGAGATCATATCTTCGAAGTAATATTTGGTATTCCACAATCCGCCATGGCCGTATTCGATACAGCTAAGTTGAATATCAGCGAGGTATTCATTCCTTGTGGGTTTCCACGAGTTTCTTTCTCTGGCAGCGTGAGCAGCAACAGACGGAACAGTAAAACAATTTGTCAGTAACTGATCAGGATTTGACGAATATTTCACCGCGATATTTTTCATAGATTCATGTAATTTTTCATCACGGTAAATATCTCCTCGCGGCAAGATAAACTGATCATATTTTTCTTCGCTCGAGAATAACCAAACCGATATTGGATCAGATGCGGCTAATATTTTGATATATCGGAACATGGCATCAGCGCCTTCCACGGGATAAAATTTAACAGCGCGATCTCGCGGGAATATCATTACCGACTGCGACCACGCATGTGAATTATGATCAACAATCTCGATTGGAACTCCTCGAGATCTATACGGCGACGAATATAATATTTCTCCTGATAGCGTTTTCACCGTGATAGGAAATTTAAGTTTCTTGCTCAATACAGCAACATCGTCAATCGATGCGCCATCAACAACTGTCTTTGCCCATGAGTTAATTTTATCCAACCTCAACTGAGTCAATCCGGATCCACGACGAGCGTTTTTCATATGCTCGATAACACGCTCAGCCACGCAATTTATCATCGGTGATTCTTTCATCGCAGGTAGATTTTTCACATCCGGGTTGTTATTCAGCCGATAAATTCCATAAACAACAGCACTAGATGGATACGCCCTAGCATAATAAGGACCATCGATTCCCAATAATAATCCTGGCTTCGAATTTTTATCAAGAACGACGTTTTTCTTACCGCCACGCACGGGATCTCATTTATCGCGAATAATCCAAGTGTCGTCAGGCATTTGTGCGATGAATTTTATTCCAAAGATAAATCGTTCTTCCTTGTGTTCGGATTTTATATGCTCGATTATCTTCTTGGCCCGCTCCAGATTCATCGTAGCATCAACAGAGTTAGTTTTCCATGTCGACCAAACATGAATCCCCCCATCATCGAGGAATTCTCTCTTGGCACGATCAACCTCAGGTATGATATATTCTGCCTCATCAAGATCAAAAATATCCATTATTATATTTTAGACAAATGTTTAAATTATATCATGCAATGCAAATGGATACCAATCGGATCAACAAAATCATGCGACAAATCCTGCAGAGGCGAACATTGTGGCGCTCACATATATGCGATTCGACGAGGCAGTAAAGGACCACAGCGGTGTTTAGTTTGCCAAGTTGGCACTCGAGGAAAGACACGATTGTGTTTGTCCTGTGGAGGGAAAAATTATCGAGAATTGCTCAGATATTACAAAAAGAAATCTTCCTCGGTGATAACCTGCGAAGAGGATTATATTAATCGATTCAAGGCAAATTATGATTTAGACAGATAATTATTATATAATGGAAATGAAATCGACGATTCCTGCAATGAAAATCACGCACGAGTATAGATCTCATCCAACTATCGAGGGTTACGAAGCATCATCGGATGGTACCGTCAGAAATATCAAAACAAAGAAAAATGTTGGTTTCGTTTGTAATTCAGGTTATCTCATATTTACTTTTGGTCCAGCAAAGAGAAGAATTGCGTATTCCAATCATAGGTTTGTATACGAGTGTTATTATGGACTAATAAAAATCGGTCTTGTTATCGACCATATCGATGGAAATAAACTTAACAACAAACTATCCAATCTTCGCGCGGTTACACAAAGCGTAAACTGTAGATCCGGTAATTCTGGCAGGCACCCTAAATACGCCAAGGCCGTCAAATTGATAAATCAAGCAACGGGCGAGGAGATGATATTCGAATCGATGACTGCCGCTGCGAAATATTATGAAATTAACTCACAATCGGTGAAATTTGCAGCAGAAAAAAAATATAAAGCAACATTTTCATATAATCTCGGTGAATGGATCAAATTCTCCTATATCCCAATAATATTCGACGAAGAATAATTGAATATTACAAAATTAATATAACATGGATGAACAAACCATAAGCAATATTATCGAAGCCATCGATGACCTGAGAAAAAAAAATATAAATCTTCCCTCGGAGTTGGACACGAATAAAATTCGATCCGAATTCGAGACGATTGTTCAGGGGAAACTTGAATACAAATACACGCTGCCGTCAGAATACAAATTAATAAAGAAAATCCAAATTGCGATGTATCAATCGCTTGCGACTGTCAGCGATGATCGCGTCGAGGATTTTGTTAAATTATCTACGCTGGTAGAAAAAGCTAGATTGATTTTATCCGACGAATATGAATCAAGAAAAATTACAAGTTCACGCATCAGACAGCTGAAAAAACTTGTCGATGAGAGCAAGGCCAAGGAAATCGCAGACTCTTGAATTTTCCTGAATATTTTCGCAAACAAAAGAAAACAAAAATTAAAAAAATCTTCCAATTTTAAAATTTTCCCTGGATTTTATTTATTTTTTTGCCCATTTTTCCCTGGTGGACAGATTCTCACGATTTCACCAGCAGATTGATACTTATCGTTTCTCCGCGTATATCAAGCAAATTTCCTTTCTGATCCGTTAGTTTGAAATTTATCCTCGACAATAATCGATTATGACATCTTAGGTAAAACGGATTTACTGGTTCTTTTATTATCAAAAAACCCGGAGATGCGCTAGGTGAAAACGAATACAAGATAAATCCCTGCTGTGCTTGATTTGACTCTGACGAATCAACATTGTAACTCCCCTCGACAACATCCGCGTGAAGATAAATCGCGATAACTTCCGTTATATTAACGATACCTGGCGAGATATGCCGCCCGCCTTTGGTCGGATCATTATCGTGTCTGAGAAACAGCGCTAGTTGTTTTTTCTCTGCCCATGCGGCGTGTAATTTCGGAAATAACTCATCGATGGTATCAGTGGCGGATTTTCTTAGTTTATCAACGTCGTAACCGGGGAATTTGAAATTTGGTAATGTCTCCGTGGTTAATTTATGTAATTCCATGAATTTTTTCTTATTTCCTGAATTTTTGATCAATGTAAATTTGATAATAGGAAGAATATAATCGCCGATTGATACATCGTCGATGATTGCCTGAATGAGCATTTTATGATAATATTCAAGATCATTCGCAATTCGATTCAAACTTCTCACAACCCCTGGGAGAAATTCACACAATATTGATTTATTTTCGATACATTCATTGAAAAATGATCGAAATTGAGAGAGAAATATTTTATGTACTCTATTAAATTCGCTGATGGTTTTTTTTACATAATCGCCGTTTATTGGGGTTGTTGTAATTTTTTTATATTCGCCAATATCTACCACTGTATCCGCGGGTGGGATTTTGGGAAGAGCCAACCATGAAATATATTCCCCTCCCCTAGAATTAAAAGAAAACACAATACGATCGCGTTTATGTTGCTCCATGAGATCAATGGCCTTATTGATTATATCAAAGCTGGATGTAGGGAATAATCCCAAATCCTCGTCGGTGACAAAGTCGGATTTTTTTGGTTCGGGCTGCCTTGATGAATCCAACGAGGTAAACCCGGGAGTTGTATCATCCGATGTTTCCACAGGCGGAATTTCAGGCCAACCTAATATGGTCCTAATCGATGATTGGTAAATATCTACCATATATGGTGATTTCACTTCTATCATCGATGATAGCGTTGGTTCGTGCGCAGATATCTTTATTCCCGGAGTAGCATCGCCGGTTATATTTGATATTCTGGTGGTAAATTCCTTATCCAGCTGATCAATTTCGTAACTGCCTGTTGGTATACCAACATGTATCCAATCAGGTGTTCCATCGGATTTGTTTTTGTTGGCAAAAACAAGTGAATTGTTTGATAATAATCTGCCGAATGATTTCGATCTAACATTAGGCCAGCTGTTGTAGACACGCAATTGTGTTGACGCAATTTCTTTG
Source organism: Sinohyriopsis cumingii (assembly GCA_028554795.2). Classification (NCBI taxonomy): domain Eukaryota; kingdom Metazoa; phylum Mollusca; class Bivalvia; order Unionida; family Unionidae; genus Sinohyriopsis; species Sinohyriopsis cumingii. The sequence continues at coordinate 68,519,154 of CM068836.1, forward strand.
ACGCTAATTGGTGTTGGAAAATTGATGCTAAATTCAGGCTTGGTTGAGCTTAACGATATTAACGTTGTTGTCGGCGGTGTCGTGTTTGTCACGATCTGGGCTAGTTCGGACATTATTAATATTCATTTGTTCAATCTCCGAGTAAATACCGATCATTACCGAAAATTCTAGATCGGAGATAACGCCGTCGTTGAGACTCTCCGAAAGCAGCGATGATAATTTCGAATACGCGTCGTTGATCTTGGTTAGTTTATTTTTGTACAACGATAATTTCTCACTCGTGCACGAGGATATCTTTTTCGCTACGATATTGAGAACACCTGCGATTGTCGTTGTTGACGAGATTATTATCGTTGCTACGATCGGCGCGATTGTTGTTACCGCGGATAAAATTATTCCCGCACCAGCGACTACCGCGGATACCGCGTACACAGCAACATCGATGGCAACTAATCTACGCTGGTATTTCTTTATTTTTGTTTGATATTCGTCTAGTAGTTTTTTTAACGAATCCTGCCATGATCGTGCTTGATTATAACGATAATCCGATGCGGTCATTTATTAGTTAGTTTTCAATCAATTGCGGATCGGTTTTCCGTTTTCAAATGATCTAAAGTCATCTATCTCAGCAACTGAATCTACCGTGACAATTACGATCGGCTCGAGTTGACCAATATTTTTCCAACCGGATAAATATTCGAAAATTACAAAATAATGCACTGGTTCCGTGGTGGTTCTATCCGGTGGCGTTAGTTTAAAAGTTTCAGAGTGATCTTTATCCATGGAAATAATGAAAAATCCAGGATAATATTCGTAAATTTCATGACGATTTGCCGTCACGTTAAATTTTGTTGACCCCGATATAACATAAACTCGATATACACCCCGAATTTGCGCGATAAAGGTAAAAGAATCATTATCGGGTGTCCAGGTAATATTTTGTGTATTCATCATAAATGATACATGACAAGGAAGATCTGATGTTTCTACCTCCACTGGTACGCAAATTAGCGCTAATTTTGGAATATCCAACGGTGATATTTTTGTGTTGATTTCGTCAATTTTTTTAGATGCGTCGAGAAGTTTCGCGTTGATATTTTGAATTTCTCCGTCGTAAACTGATGTATCGACTTTTTTATTTGCTAATTCTCGTACCACGGAGGTTTCCTCGGATATTTTAGTAACATCTTCGCTGATTTTTTTTGTTTTCTCGTGGAGATCATCGTGTGATGTTTTATCGACTTTTTCGTTTACGATTTGGCGTACCGCGTTAATATCATCGTTGATGGATTTTGTTTTCTCGTCGTGTGATGTTTTATCGATTTTTTCGTTTACGATTTGGCGTACCACGTTAATATCATTGTTAATTTTAGTAATATCCTCGTCGATTTTTCTTGTTTTCTCGCTGAGATCGTTATGTGATGTTCTATCGGTTTTTTGAAATATTAGTGCACGTGCCGATTCAATATCTTTGTTGATTTGGGCGATATCCTCATTGATGGATTTTATTTTCTCGGTAAGATCGTTATGTGATGTTCTATCGGCTTTTTGAAATATTAATGCACGTGCCGATTCAATCTCTCTGTTGATTTGGGCGATATCTTCGTTTATTTTCTTTGTTTTCTCGGTAAGATCGTTATGTGTAGTTGAAGAGGTATCGATGATTTTTTTTATATCCTCGTCGAGTTTTTTACTGAGATTTTTTGATGTATCGTCTAGTTTTTTAAGATCGTTATTTAGATTTTTGAGTCGCTTTGATAATTTTTCTTGAGCATCATCGTAGGTTGTCTTATCGACCTTTAGAAGAATCGCCGTTGATAATTCCTTGTCGGATTTTTCTACATCCGCGATATCAGCCTTCGATGGTAACTTCGCGATAATATCGGTAATATCAGCAATAGATTTTAATACCATCTCCGATTGGCGAGTAAACTGACTGATATGATCATTATATTCTTCTCGCTTGATTATATCAGCTATTTTGACATTACTGGTTTGTAATCGCCCTTCGGTATTTTGAAAAACAGCAACTTCGCCAGGGTCCACCTCTGACAGCGATAGAAGATTGTTAATATCGCTCTTGGTTGCGAATTTTGATAGATCGACGTCAGTCACTTCTGCCTTTTCCTTCCTGTAGATAAATCTACCGTAAATATCAACCATGATATTTATCTACAGCGTATTCAAATACAATTTTGTGATACGGACCGGATGATTTTGAAATTGCGTCAAGAATATTAATTGACTCTGGACCGCATATTGGCGGATCCGCTAATGTCTGCGTTGGAAGTGTCGAATACCAAATCGGAAGTTTCAACGAAGACACGTAGTTGATAAATTCATTTGGTGGCGCTAATCCGTACGAGTCAAAGTAAACGACTTCGCGAGGATTAATCGCGTAGGCAATCCAATGCGTGCCAGGGCCGGTATTTTTATCGAGATTTATTATTCCCGTCTCGGTAGGGTTTGGTTTTTCTGGTAGTTGATCTCGCATAAATACGCCTCTGAAAAATTTTATTTTTTTATTCTTTGCTTCGCTAAGTAGATCTAAATTTGAATAGGCCGTGCTAATCTTAGGCCGGATCCGTATGGGGGGCGTCTTAGATAAAGGCCGGATCCTTTTTGTTGTTTTTGCATCATTTTCGCGATTATGGGAGAGAGGAGGGGAAATAATCCTCCCTTTTTTTTACGGTACCTCCCTCCGGTAACTTTTCTTGTTACTGTGGAACCTATTTGGGAACCTATACCTGTTAGCGCGCCTAATCCTAGTGCCTTTCCAATCATCGGAAGAGCCAATTTCGCTAGCCCCAATAGAGGAAGAAATCCGCCTGTTTTGACCATATCTCTGATGGCGCCTATGGAGAGACTCACATGAACACCAGAATTTGCTGATTTGGCCTTGGTAAATCGTTCACGCTGACCTCTAGTTAGCGATAGTTTGTTAGGTCCACCGTGAATTTGATCATTTTTCAGTGTTAATTTCATACCGCATCGCTTTGATATCGCTGTTTGGAGTTTTTTCATCTGACCTGGGGTCAGAGTTACACTGACGTGTTCGTATGGCATATTAATAATCGCTTAGTCTAAATTTGGAATTTATCACATATTCTCGACAGGAGCATCGATGACTCTCATTTTACCGCTAATGCCTTCCAAGATCATTGTTCTATCGCTGAGGATTACCGCGATGGCTCTTGCTGCTCCGCCTGTGTTAATTCTGGCTTTGAAATGGATATCAACGACGGATTGTTTTACCAAATCGAGATGCTCCAGGGAAAAGTAATAGATGGGATAGCGAGTATTAAAATCCAACTGTGATATTTGCAATCCGGTATCGATATTTTGATCGCGGCCCATGAAACTTAGCAAGCGATGATACGCGCGGGCCGTCGAATTGGAGGCAAAATCGATGGCTATTTCCTCCGATGGCTCTTGCTGGCCGTTTATTCTCAGTGAAACGTTTGTTGCCGCGAATTTATCGAATATCATATGACTGTGAGTTTGATCGTATCTGTTTGCGGCTTGAAGAGCAACAAAGATGTGCCTAGGTGCGGAAACGCCCTGTTGTGACGCAATTCGCCAAGTAAATATTCCGTTGATATTAACATCGCAGGAGTCGGTCATCGTTGTCAACCAGGACATAACGGATTTTCCACCTTGATTCATGAATGATAATAATTTTTCTTCCTCGAGTATCGATGGGGTTATCGCTGGCATCCACAGGGTAAATTTGTTTAGGACAACTTTACCGACATTAGCGGCATCCCCGCTCACTTCTCTCCAGATAGCTTTGTCACTGCCAGCAGCGTCTCGAACGAAAGTTATCGTGTGTTTCGCTCCGTAAATGACTTTTCTGAAATGTCTGCAAAATCCAAAAATGTGAGATAGCAGAATTGCACAGGAAAATCTTAGTTCATTCGCAGTCAACATAGCTCTTCTCGTGGCAAATCCAAGATTGTAATCTTCATTTACTTTTATCATCACACTTTCGACGTCTGCGTCAGCATTATTAGCGTTATTTCTCGGTCTCCTGGCGGTATACTGGATATGACCAGCAGTATCAGAGTTATCTTTGGCGAACATCATACTAGGACCGGCCGACCTGGTAAAATCATCCGAGTATCTCGCTAGGCCTATAATCGTCGTTGCTATATCAACGTTGTCCGTAATCGATTCGATTTCTCTTCCGTCGATCATATAAGTGGCACTCTTGAATAAAGCCATGATGCCGTTATTGACGAATCCGACTTTAAAATGTTCGCCAAAGTTGGTATCGTTTGTCCTAATAATTCTCCCAACAACCTCGATATATGCCTCAGATGGAAGAAAATATCTTGTTGTATCGTGGACTTGAATTTCCAAGCGATTATTTGTATTTGGGTCAACTGCATCGTACGAGAAATACTGGAAATCTCGCACGGATGTATCCCTGCCTACAGGCTCGTCCATGTCAAACACTTCATTTGACACTTGTGCGAACATTTATTATTAAGAATATCATCTAAAACGAAGACCGCTACCTGAAATGAAGCTTGTATTTGCTAGATTTGTCTTAGCAATTTCCTTTGCTAGATTTGTGTTAGCGACTTCCTGCGCTAAATTTGTCTTAGCGACTTCCTGCGCTAAATTTGTCTTAGCGACTTCCTGCGCTAGATCATTTATTTTTTTATTTGCTGCGTCGTTTATGGCTTTACTGATTTCGGGCGGCATTTCTCTGGTGATAGGCAATTTGACGGGTTGTTTTTTGCGCATTAAATTTAATATTTTACTTTTGACAACATTGAAGCCCTTGCTGGCCAAATTACCGATACCAGAAACGGCAGTCTCGCCGATCTTTCCTATTGCTTTTAACCCGAGCTGTTTGATCATGGGTCCAATTTTAGGTATTATTCGCGTAAAGAGACTTCCAACAATATCGCCGAATCCATTACCGTGGATATATCTGTATACGGGCAATCGAGAGTTTACTACGCGGACCTGTCTGGGTCTGCGTTGATATTTGTGAACAATCATGTTATTTCAATTGTGTTGTTTTAATCGATGAGTTCATCGACAAGTTCCTTGTAAATGTGAGAGTCGATGACACCGCCGCGGAATAATCGCTGACAAATATCTGAGGCCTCGTTGATTATTTCGCGAGAGTTATTTCCAGCTCGTTTTCCTCCGATTAATACCTCGAGGCGAGATACATCGTTGACAACGCTGTCAGGGCAAACGGTATATCCACTTCCTATCTTTGGTTTTAAAAATTGCGATGGCGCGTCCTCGAATTCTTCTTCTTTATCGGGTAATTCTCTCACAGTCTTTTGAAATTTTTTGAATCCGGGGTGATCAGGATCGATTTTCTCTCTCCATGAGGCAAAATACACAACGGGAACCCATTCCTCGGGGGTATATTTTTCAAAGGCTGCGGGACGTAAATATTTGCCTTTTTCGTTGTAACCGTATTTTGCAATTTTGACCAGGTCGCCTTCATTTAATCTTTGAATTCCAGTATTCGTAAAATCTTCCTCGGGTCTTCTTCCAGCGATATTAGAAAATTCCATCGGTCCAGTAATTTGAGTAGATGCATATTTCTCAAATTGGACAAAATTCACATCATCCCCCCGGCTTGAGATTTACCAAATTTTAATCGGTATATTGCCTTATACCATTTTTCTCGTGAATTATAAAAATTTGATCCCACATCCGTTAAATATTGATGTCGATCATCAAAGCTGCTCCTCGCAAAATATCCGAGTTCATCAAGATTATTATGACTAATTTTGTATAATTCCAAATTCATTTTGATAATTCCACCTTCGTTAAATTTATCCTTTATATTTGCAACAGGATCAGTTCTTTTTTCCTTCTTTTCTTTTTTTTCTTCCTTTGGTATTTCTTCCAGTTCTTCTTCTTCTTCTTCTTCTTCTTCTTGTTGTGCTTGTTCTTCTTCCTCCTCTTTTATTCGTTCTCGTTGTGCCCGTCTCCTTTGTTGTTCTTCCCTTAATTTCTCCATATACCGCTCCTTCTCATCTTCTTGTTGCGCTTGTTCTTGTTGTAATTTTTTATCTTCATCTAATTCTTCAATAAGTTGACTCATCCTCAATTCTGCTTGTGTTTTCTGTAATTGTTCTCGTAGCGCTTGCTCTTGTTCTCGTTGCGCTCGTGCTTGTGCTTGTGCTTGTTCTTGTGCTTGTGCTCGTGCTTGTGCTTGTGCTCGTGCTTGTGCTCGTGTTTGTGTTTGTACTATTCGCTCCGGCAACAATCGAGTGTGTTGCTCGATATCCTGTGTCATAGGAATAAGTCCCTTCTTCCTGAGTTCCTTATCTTCCTTTTTGTCGCCGTATGCGACTTGCTCGATTGCTCCAGTGACTGGACTCAACAACTTTGACGATATCTCAGTAATTCCATATTGAGAATCTTCGTAATCACGAACATTTCTCTTAAATAATCGTTTTGTCGGGATAAGCTTCCTTACTGCCGCTAATTCTTCTCGCGCTAATCTGGCAGAATGAGGCTCTCCAACTCTACTAGCTTTCCGACTCATATTATTTTCAACTATATTGTTTTAATGCGAGGTAAAATTAGGATCAGCAGCCAAACTTTGCAAACTTCGTCGACACCAGAATAAATTCCCCCCCCCCCCTTTTTTACTTGTCTAGAATCATTGAATTTGCACACAAAAAATTGCAGTCGGGAGTGAATTTACGCAAATTAATTTTCGTAGGAAGGCTTATTTTTGAAATCTGAGGCTTCTACGGAGAAAGTTCTCGTAGGAGGCTTTATTTTGGTCTGACAGTCTGGTCTGTAGAACTTCCCTGCTGCTTGGTGTTACTGATATTTATTGTTTGAGGTAAAGATGTGAATGAGAAAGTCTTTGTGTTGTGATCAGAATGGCCTTAGTTTTATCATCATTCATCTGCAGCTTGTTACATGTCATCCATGATTTCACATCAGAAATGCACATCTCTACACCTTGGATGGTAGCATTAACTTCAGTTGGGTGGCTAGATTTGTATATTTGGGTGTCATCAGCATACAACTGGTGAGACACTGGATGATGATCTATGACACTTGAGAGCGGCTGAGTGTACAGAATGAAGAGAACAGGTCCAACAGACCCCTATGGAATACCACAACATAGATTAACTGGGCTGGAGTGTATTCCATTTGCAGACACAATTTGTGTCCTGTTGACCAAGTAGGACTTGAACCAGAGTATGGCTGTATCATGAATGCCAAATACATGCTGGAGACGGTGAAGTAATATATCATGGTCTATTGTGTCAAATGCTGCAGACAAATCAAGGAGGGTGAGGGCTGTAATCTTTCCGCTATCCAACACAGAGAGAATGTCATTAACTACTTTTAGAAGAGTAGTTTCAGTACTGTGGCAAGGGCGATATGCAGATTGTACATTGCTAAAAAGACTGTTTGAATTCAGATCATATGAGATACAAGCTGGGACAGAACAACCTGTTCTAAGATTTTTTATATGAATGGGTGATTAGAAACTGGGCGGTAGTTCTTTAAATCGTTATGGTCTAGTGTTGGTTTCTTCAGCAGAGGCTTTACAATGGCAGTATTGAAAAATGATGGGAATTCCCTGGATGAGAGAGATATGCATTAATAACATCATTTAGTGATGGCAATACTGGATCTAAGCACTCAAGCAGCAGTGATGTTGGGACTGGATCAAGTTCACATGACTTTGGTGCACTCTTCATCATGATTGTACGAACGAAATCCATAGAGACAGGTTCAAATGCTGCTAATGGTTGCCGCTCAAATTCTATATCCCAACTGTATGGTGACAATGAGTTAATTGAAATTGTGGTGTGAAGCTTATCTATAATGGTTTGTACTTTGTCACGGAAGAAATTTGCAAACATGTCCAGAAGGTCAACTGGAGAGAAGGTAGTTGGAAGTGGTGTATATTTGTTCCTTGACATTATTATTATTATTATTATTATTATTATCTTAGATATCAGGAGTTGACTTCTCATGGGACCACATGTCACTATGATTTCCATTTAGGACAAATAGCAATAACAAACTTTTCAAGATGTCTGCAGTGGTGGCCATACTGTATTTTAAATTAGTACCACTTTCAATTTGTACCAAGTAGGTAGGCATTGCAATATTTTTTCTGGTGAAAACCCAATGTTGATATGACTTTCATTCCAGGAGAAAAATTGTCAAGATTTTCAAGATGGCTGCAATGACAGCCATATTGGATCAGATTTGTATTTAAGACCAAATGGACACCAGAAAAGTCTTACTGTGAAAACCTCCTGTTGATATGACATTCTATTCAGAAGGAGTAACAATAACAAGATGGCTGCTGTGATGGCCATAATGAATATAAGGGTGGCAGCATTTTCATTAAGAACCAACAAGACATCATAAGTAGTCATCTGATGAGAACTCCATGCCAATATGACTTTCCATTCAGGAAGGACAGCTATAACAAGATTTTCAAGATTGCTCCAGTGATGGTCATCAGACCAGCACCCCATTAGCAATCTGAAGGAGTACTGATATGATTTTCAAGATGGCTGCTGTGTAAGCCACATTGGCTGTTTGAGTGGAAGCATTTTCATTTAGTTAGCACAAGATTTTCTAGATAACTTCCTAAATTAATCATACTGAAGGTCAGATTTATACTATTTTAATTCTAGACAAACATTCATATCATAATAAATATATTAGTGAAAAAGACAATGTCAGTACAAGCATCCATTCAAAAGAAGCAGCTGCAACAATAGTTTAGAGGTGGCCACCATGGCAGTCAGATGGGAAGTGATAAGCATCACTGTTATCAGATACAATAAGCATGATCGCCATTCTGAAGGTCTGATTGTCACCACTGTTACTGACGACCAACTAGACATCATTAAAAATCATTTTGTGCAAACCCCATCTCACTAGGACCAGCTATTTATGTGAAGTAGCGAACTATAACGAGATTATAAGGATGCACACAATACCAGCCAAATTGCATGCCATATCAGCAACAATTTCATTTAAAATCAACCAAACCTGATAAGATGTCTTTAAGTGAAAACCCTAAAAAGCTATGGTCATCTGTTTCTGAAGTGAAGCAATCAAAATTTGTTTATGACAAAGGAGATATCACTAAAGCTGTCATCAGGTACCCAGGTACTTGGTTACCTGCCCACTGATAATAACCCTGGTAATAAAAAAGACAACTAGTTACCCGTTAAAAATGAACCCAACCCCCCAATACATACAAAAAACCATCAGAAGCAAGCGAGACATAGAATAATGATTACAGTTCAAGGCTCATTTCGTGTGACTGTTGGCTGTTTCTTGAATGTGAAACCACAAGTCACAAATTCATTATATTTTGATACATACACAGGAGACCAGTCTAAATTTTAAAAAAAAAAATGGTTCCAGATAATGAGAGAAATGGGCTTTATTGATGTGATCTGTGGATGTTGTATGACTGAAAAATGTTAGGGGAGAGGGATTTTGTTAAAAACATCATGTTGCATCAGGAAAAGGATGAACCAATAGCACTTCACAAATTTTCAAAGAAGAATTCAACAGTGATGTAATACAGCATTCATCATTTGTAGACTTGACAACCATTCTGTGAAAGTTAAACATGTAGCCTAGATAAAGCGAGTGTTATGCATAAATAATTTATCAATTTGTTTTGTTTCTATACTCTCAAACTAACCACTAATCCACATGGATTTAGCCGATTTGTGACAAGAATTTTAACTGCAAATCCAGACTCCAGTAAGTAGTAACAATAAATGTACGTTTTGATAGTTTTCTGTCAGCCAATAAATCAGCCCCAAACCTGTATGATATTGACTGTCAGTTTGTGGGCTAATATTGCCCATTCATTACAATTTGCAGACAATTTTGTCTGCACACATCCATGTACATTTTGTACATTTCTCGTGACTGTTGAATGAATGGTACTTTTGGTATTTCTATATCAAATCCTATATTTGGCAACTTGTAAATCCACATGGAATAACACAACCCTCTCTCATGTGGCCATTTTGAATTTTGCGCTAGATATGGCTATTACCAAAAAACAGTATATGTCTAAACTATATGCAGGTGTTTTCTGGAAAGATATGCATACAGCAAAATTGCACATTTTAATAAACAGGTGACATCAGACCCGCATATCATCCATCAGTATCAACACTGACTTTGGGTGGGGTGGGGTGATTTATCGGACAAAGTTTTCTGTAAGTATGGCATGTAATATATAAATTATTCTTTTCATGTTCAGATTACGCTTTTTTTTTTCATCACATATTAGCAATAATTATGCTTACATCTCTCTTGGGGTTGGCATGTATGAACCTACAACAAAGTAGTTCAGGTTCACATTTAATACAGTTCCCCTTTGATTGAGTACCCAGGTAACCAAGCAAAAGGTTTGAAAGGTACCCAGTGGTAGTTTCCTAAAATTCTGACAGCTTTAGATAAGATATCACAAGAAGTCTTGCATTGAAAAACCCCATATACATGTAGATATAATATTCCATTTAGAAGAAATAAGCCATACAAAGTATTTCAAGATGCAAGTGATATGGGATGTCAGAATGTCATCATTTTTTGTTTGGACCAACCAAGTCTTTTGGTAAAAACCCAATATAGCTATACCCATCAATTTAGGATAAGTGGCAATAAAAAAATTTTGAAACTATGTTGTTGGTGAGATTTACTGCAAACAGATGTCATGTGTCTTAGTGAAAACCCCAATATGACCATCTAATCAGAATGAGTAAGATGCTCAAGATGGCCACTATGGCAGTCATATTGCTGTCTAAGGTTGTACCAATTTCATTTAAAACCAACTAGACTTCATAATAAGTCATTTTGTGAAAACACATATCAACATAACCATCTGGATAAGCAGTAGTAAGATTTTCCAGATGGCTGCCAAAAAGACTATAATGAACATCAGACTTTGACATCACTGGAAGTCTTTCACTACAAAACCAATCATGACAGTCTTTCATTCAGGTGAAGTAATGACAAAAAAGATATTCAAGAAGGTGCCATGGTGCTCAAACTGAATGCCATATCCGCAGCACTTTCATTTAGAAGCAACGAGGCATCATGAAAAGTCTTTCATGAAAATCCTGTATCAACATGACCATCCATTCAGGAGGGGTGGTGACCATACTGGACATCTGAAGGATACCATTCTCATCTCTAGACCTTGTGATGAATATTTTTGTAAAGTTTTTGTCAATAGTTCAGGAAGAGCAGTGATAACAAACCTGTGCTAACAAAAGAGAGATGAAAGGCCATCACATAAAAATCATCTGATCTATGACAAGTAGAGGTAATAAAATTACCAGAATTCTGCAAACAACATGTTATGAATACAATTCATCAAGCATGGGGGTCATGGCTTGCTAATGTATAAGGTGTATGTGTGTGTGATTTGGATTTTTGACATAGCTTTAAAAAAAATCAGTCATATCGCTATGATGTATGTAGTGTGGCAGTTTATAGTGATGCCTAGCACTGCAGCATCATGCCGCAGACATGTAGCATGAAGTCCCACCCAGTCACATTATCTTGACACCAGGCCTACCAGTCCTATCACTAACCTCTTAATGCTGAGTGCCAAGCGAGACAGCTATTAGTACCATTTTTATAAGACTTCGGTATGACTTGGCCAGGGTTCAAACCAACAAGCTCCTGCATCCAAGGCGGACACACTAACCACTAGACCACCAGAGCAAGAGGTCATAACACTTTATGATAAAATAATCTGTGCATGGAGAATCGGATCTCTCAAAACAGATGGTTCCTAACAGCTATTTTCTTCCAAGACAGGTTAACCTTTACTAGTTCTCGCATATGGGCCAACAATAAAATCAGTGAGAAAGTTTTATAACCTCAAGTGCATCAATTTTTAACCAGTAAATATTTTTAGATGCTTGACTCTGATCAATATTTGGGAGACTACTTCTCCATGCAGACTGGCACACAAAATGGAACTATGGACAAGGCTGAAAAGTGCTACTAATCAAGAACCAGCCAAGGATCAATCAGAAATTTCTTTGACTCAGAGTAAAATGGTCAGTCCACATCCTTTCTTAATGCAAGTAAATCAATACTCTATCCATAAATGACTAAATACATAAGGATTCAAGAATAAATAGAATTAGGAATGTGATCTATACGGGAGAAATCCTTGCTGTACTTAATATTTAACAATATATATGTACAGTAGTAGGGTGAAAACACAAAATGTACATACAATGACCCACACATGGAGCTGAAATGAACAAATTAAGGTTTATCTGAATGTGATGCTAATTGCCTGTGTACATGCCAGTCTACTGCATCTGATTTGAAATAAAACTAAACAAAATATTTATGCTGAATCTGCTGCCAGAAAAGCAATACATACATGAATGTTGTATAATTTGCTAATGCAAATGAGACAAAAACACTTGTACAGTCTTAACAGTTCAACCTTTTATTGATCACCTGCTATCTTAGTCTATAAAAGATGACAAGTAAAATCATTCAATATTTGAACCTTCCAACAGGTTCAATATGGCTTTTCAGAGGGGACATTTTTCCAAATAGAGCTGGGGCATCCAACCTTTTTTGGGCTAGAGGTCAAAACATAAAATGCTTAGGACGTAGGCTTAATTAAAAAGCCTATTTTCAGAAGGACTGCCTACATGGCTACGGGTCGCACAATGTTAAGGAATGGGCTGCATGTGGATTGTGGGTTAGACATGTCTTAAGTAGAAAATTAATTGTCACTTGTATACTGAAGTAAGATTCAAGTTGATTTTGTTGCTTTCAGTTAGTGAATTGTGCTTGTAACTCAAAGGGTGCAGGTTCAAATCCACTACTGGATTATCCTTGGCCAGTAACCATTGTGTGTCCTTCAGCAGGGCATTATACTCTAATGGCCTCTGCACTTTTTAAATAATAATCTTGTTTTGCTGTGCATTTAACAGCAAACACAAACACCATCCTGTTACTGAAAAAAGTCTAAATTTTTGTCATTAAAATGTAATTTAAAATGAATATCAACCACAATAACTATCTTTATAAGAAGTTTTTTCCTTAAGTTCGTGTGCAAGTTAAAAAAATTAATAACAAATATATACTTTTCAAATCAAATTTGAGAAGCAAAACTGACAAATTCCTACACATAGTATGTCATTCAGCAATTTCTCAACAAATTTTGTAACCATTACTAAGATCCAGGTGAGAAAAATTCAGCAGCTGTCTCACATAATTACATTACTATCACTGACTGAAGTTCATAAAGTCTCTTTTACAACACACACTAAATAAATTCAATAAATAGTTTGCTGGAGTTACAGGCAAGAAACCTGAAACCTAACATAACTGTATATTTACTGAACGGCCTGCCAAACTTGCTTTCTAACTGTAGATTAATATAACAAGATCAATGATTTATTATTCTGCTCAGGAAAGACAAATCAATTCTGATACAGTTGGATGCATAGAATCAAAGCTTCTAATGTGACAGCAAACTATTAATGGAAATCCAAGTATTGCATTCAAAATGAGACATTACTGCATGTGAAGCATATTGTAATGTGTTGAATTTTGAGTATGCATTATACATTAAAATTTTATTAGTCAAGCCAGCAAGGTTTTATGTGAAGGGCTACTTCGGCATTTTCCCATGTTAGTTGTTAAATTTCATGGGAGAAAGAAAGGTCAGCATATGTGACCCATGCATCGCAAAGCCGTTTTGTCGTTTTCACCTGAAATTCGAGTAGGAAACACATTTTGAAAGCTATTTCTGAATGCATCTGAGAACACCAAATCCCAGGTGATCTTTCAATAACATACTGCCAAGTTGTGTTAGAAACATCATTTTTCATTGGCTATTTGGCTCGCGCATGAGCAGAAGGGTAAAAGTTGGAGTTCTTTTTTGGTGTGTGCTGAACGGACCCATTATTTTTGTAGTGAGACCACTCTTTATTCCAAATGCCCATCTTATCCTATTTTTTGCAAAGGTTCATCTGTCTGTTTGCAGTTCATACCAGTTTGCCTTAGATCTGAGACCAAAAAGTCTAAACTCCAGACACAAAATCGGAACCTAACCACAGGCGTATTTTGGATAGAAAAAAATCAATTAGAAAAATTGAGGTTTTTCATCCTGTATTCTGAAGTGCAACTAGAAATTCCAGATTATTTGGTATCATTGCAGAGATACATCTGTCTACCTTTCTATAATACCACCCACTTTAGTGTATCATGCATGACCATGATGCTAAAGAGCTCGGCAGTAGGCTACTACCTCCTGCCACATTAACTCATCGCTAGGGGTTAATGTGTTAACTGTTAAAGTCACCTTATGTCAGAATGTATGCAGTGTTTAGATAGCTATTTGATGCTTTCTGAGTAATGAAAGTATGAGAATTTTATATACATATAGAAGGTGATACAAACTGAGACTGAGTGGTAATCTTGTCATTCAGGGAAACAGCTCTCTGCAACAGTTTGAGACAGTCCGAAAGACAGAAGTCCGGCAAAGAGATCAAGCAGGTAGTACAGAAAGATCAAGAAAGATCAAACGTATACACATAAAGGTTGGAAGACGTGGAATACACGGAGATGAAGACGGAAAGCGACGCTAGGTGATGCAAATCAGTTGTGGACATTGTGCTCATTTCACTACTCTCGTTATCATGATGAAATGAATCAATAATAGAACACTGCTATTGAAATTCTCTAACAAATTTGTTTGAATTGAATCTGATACTATGAGTTTATGTCATTGATTAAACTGTTATTCTCTTGTCTAAAAGGGGCTCATATTGTCTTATTTCTTCTCAGTAGTTATGCTCATTTCTCTGTTGATGTTCTATCTATCCACTGACACCAGGCAGTAAAATCGAGGGAGGTCATCCTCTAGATAACGATAGCAGAATCTAATTAACCACAACTGTTTACCAAGAGGGAACATTGTTACAGTATCCATTTTCTAGTGCAACTCAAGGAATTCACCTAATTCACCAGCTTACTGTTTAATTGTTGAAACCACATATTACTTTATTTAGCAATAACAAGATTTTTAAATTAATGACCGTGACTGCCAAATTGGATTTAAGATAGCCATAATTTTCATTTAGGACTATCTAGACAACAAAAGTCATTTGGTGAAAATGCCATGTGAATATGACCATACATCCAGGAGGAAAACAGCATGGATAAGATTGGTGAATGTCATATTGACATAATTCACATTTACACCCAAGCTACATATCTGGCATGACTTCATATTAAGGATGATTAGCTATATCATGATTATCAAGATGGATACCATGATGGCCATACTGTATGTCAGATTGGCAACATTTTCATTTAGAAATAAGGAGATATCATAAGAAGCCTCCTGGTGAAAACCCCATGTCAAAATGACTTTCCTTTAAGATGAATAGTGATAACATGACTTTCAAGATAGCAGCCTTGGTGACTATTAGATGCTTGATTGGCACCATTTTCATCTGGGACCAACAAGACATTACAATAAGTTTTTTTAGTGAAAACCCTATGCTGCTAATACCATCCATCTTGGAGGACCAGTGATAATAAGAGTTTCAAGATGGCCACAGTGGTTGCCATACTCAATGTCCAATTTGCACCATTTTCATTTGGGACAAACTAGACATCATATTAAGGAGAATTTCAGTGAAAACCCCATGACAACAAGACTTTGCATTCAGAAGAAGTAAAGTAAACACAAGAATTCCAAGATGGCTTCTATGGTAGGCACATTTAGATATCACATCAGCAATGTTTTCATTTAGGACCCACTGGACATCAAAATTGATCTTTCAGTAAAACCCCAAGATGATGTGGCCTTTCATTCCAGAGCATAAGCAGTAACATTTTCATGTTGTGGCAGCCAGACTGGATGTCTAAGTGGCATTAAGGAGCAATAAGACTATGGGCTGAATGTGTGTGTAAAGTTTCATGGCAATACTCAGTCATTTAGGAGGAGTTGTGGTAATGGACAGGCATCAGACCATCCCTTAAGCTCTTCTGGTCTACGACCAGCTTGGCAAAAACCATCAAAAAATCAAGTCTGAATAGTGGAATGTACAGGGTTTACCAGCACATCAGTATGATATAGACTATATAGTGCTAAATACAAGTATAGTTCTAAGAATAATAAAGAGAAAATTGCTTAGAAAAGGCCAAAACAATGCACTAGTCCTATAAAATAAAAGGCAAGGATCATAAATTTGAAAAAATAAAAGTATAAAGTTGTCAAAATGATCAGAAACATAAACCAAATAAAATATTTTCTAATTTGCGTCAATGGTAAGAAATTCAGCCAATCATATGCATGATCACCTCATTAATATGCAATGATTTCACTGATTACAAAATCTATGGTATGCCTTGACCATATCACTGTATGTACCAAACTTGAGAAAAATCTGATAAAAAAAGAGTTAGTAGAATGCTGACAAGACCAGCCAACCAGATGCCTAATCACCTTTTTAATAAGAATGGATCTTGCTCTTGATCACTTAAGCCTAATTATCAAGTTTGATCAAGATACGACCAGAATTACAGACTCTAGAGCCAACAACATGCAGATCCTATCACTTAAGCCTAATTACCAAGTTTAATCGAGATATGACCAGAATTACAGACTCTAGAGTCAACAACATGTACATCATATC
This sequence comes from Sinohyriopsis cumingii, assembly GCA_028554795.2. Lineage (NCBI taxonomy): Eukaryota > Metazoa > Mollusca > Bivalvia > Unionida > Unionidae > Sinohyriopsis > Sinohyriopsis cumingii. Next base: position 68,535,848 of record CM068836.1, read on the forward strand.
ACTTAAGCCTAATTACCAAGTTTAATCGAGATATGACCAGAATTACAGACTCTAGAGCCAACAACATGCAGATCATATCATGAATATGTGTGGATCCCAGGCATTATCAAACTCATGCAAGATCTTAATCACATAAGCCTACAATTGAAGTCTGATCAAAACACATAGCATAGCTAGTACTCTTTTGGGAGGAAAATACCTGAATGAATGAGAGCATTTCCATCCTCTTATTTGAGTGAACCAGAATCTTTCAAACACTAAATCAGCCCTGCGTAAGAGTCCTATTCATCGGGAATGTGTGATACACCACTCATATATTTGAGGGAGCTGCCTAAAGTGGGACACCAGTATGGGGACAGTGGAGGGAATCTGCAATAGCAACAGGTAAGTATTACATCATTAAAATTAGTGATACTACATTTTAATATCAGTAATATTGTACTTGTTGCTATCGTACAGCTGAATCTGTCAGTTTGGTGGGAGGTCTGATGATCCAAAAACTGGCAAATAAAAAACTAACACCAGGAATACTCAACCTCACTGGAGAGCAGGAGACTGCTGCTGGATGGAATCCATGTGGGCCACTACATGAGCAACAACCTAGTGAGAAAATGCCTTTGCTTTGATGGGCTAATGAGCAAAGGTAAATGAGGAGAAAGTGGTGTCACAGTGCCAAAACACAGCACCGTCACATCCTCAAGATGAATGAGTTATACAGGCTCATGAGGCAGCAATAGCACAAACCTCATGGGCTGTAATTGTTGTAAAGGGCAGGTTCCTATCAGTAACAGATTGGTAAGCTCTCAACAGTTAATGCAATCCACCTAGAAATAGTGAAAGTTTAAATATCAGCTGAGCCCATGCATAGAAAAAAGTTTGGTATCCTTCCTTCTACCTTTTGAGGCTCAATTAAAATCATAGCCCTTATACGGCTGAGTCTGATATATCAATCTGGAGATGGGGAACTGAAGGATGCTGGTATTTTGCTATTAAAAAAAACCTGGCTGGCAGAGGAGAGAAATTGCCTTATAATTCCCAATGAACCTGATACAGCCCTGCTCTATGGATAGGGCATGGAGCTCACACCTTTGTGTAACGTCTCACAGGTGAGCAAGAAAGCTCACACCTTTGTGTAACGCCTCACAGGCGAGCAAGAAAACTGTCTTGAGGGTAAGATACTCAAAGGAAGCTTCACCCAAAGGTTTATAGGGGGCTATATTTCGAGACCACAAGATACTACAGGATTCCATCTAGGCATTAGAGATCAAGACATTGGTCTCTACAATCTGAAATACCTGATCAGTCAACTAAGTAAGAACCCATTCTCATGGGAGAGACTTTTGAAAATGTAAGTGTTTTGGAAAGGGCCGCCTGTCTGCCCTCAATAGTATCAACTGTTTCTCTTCAAAAGGAAGAGAAAATCAGCCACTGCACTCACAGGGGGACAACTGGGACTGACACATTTTTTACTACACCAATCACAAAAGATTCTCCATTTGGCATCAAATATTTCAGAGGCTGATCTTCTCCTGTACTGAACAATGTACTTTGCAACTTGGCTCAAAAAAATTTGTTTGAAGAAAGATCATTTTAGATGAGCAAAGCGTGAAGGTGGAGAATCCATGGTTGTGTAGGTGTCAGCCCCTGTGCTGTGACAGAAAGTTCCTCCTCTGAGGTAGGTCCTGTGCTGTGACAGAAGGTTCCTCCTCTGAGGTAGGTCCTGTGCTGTGACAGAAGGTTCCTCCTTTGAGGTCGAGTCCTGAGATGGTCCACCAGCAGATCGAGATCACTGAACCATGATCGCTGAGGCCACAAAGCGGCAACGAAAATAAGTTGAGCCATGGATTGCTAAACTTTGTGAAGGGTCTGTGGAATCATCCTGATGAGTGGGAAGGCATAATCTAACAGAAAATCCCACCTCAGACTGAAGGCATCCACAGCCAGACTGTCTTGTTTTTTAACAAGTTTAAAACAGCAAATGTTGAACAATGACAGACTGTCACTGTAGATGACACAAAAATGCAGGATCAAGGCTTACGGCCAAGTATGCGTAAAATCAATGTAAATCTATGTATTTCACCTAACAGACCTTTACTATTTTCACATTTTAAAAAATGGGACCATAAATGAGATCTCAAGTGCTCTTTTTACATTAAATGCGAACATAAATACTCAACACAAACAGCTGTAATAATGATAAATGACAAGTAATTATCAAAGTTGGAAAAAAAAAATTAATTACTAAATATCCATGAATAAAACTGTAACTACTGCAAATGTTAGATGAAACATTTGTGAAAATGAGACAAACATATTCCCTAAGTTTTACAATATAATGGAAAAGTCTGAAAACTTATTATGTACATATGCAATATGGACTGTGGACAGATTAGAATGAATAATCTTTGAATAGTTGTAATGGTACATATCATATATTTTCTTAATTTTTTAACATGATGTTTACAGATGTTCAGATATATAAAATCCTTAAGTCAGTAATTTCAATCCAGAAGTCGATGTGCTGAAACAACAGTCACTATTCCATTAAAGGCATTCAGTTCACTTCATCTAATACTATGTAAATTAATGCTGGTTGGACCTAAAGTGAGGATGATAAACTTGTGCACAAACATCTGATAGCAAGTAAACTGTGGAAACAAAGTCTTGTAAGGGATTACAAACCTCTGAATAATGTGACCAGTCAACCATTGGGCTGACACATTCCACATCTAACTTAGGACTGTTACTACAAGGAAGACAGTTCCAACTGGAATCTATCTGCTATGTTTTAAAGTGTATACACATGCACACCCTGGTAAAACTTTAATAAATCTATGAACAAAACAAAGATTTGACCAACATTTTTATTGTGGACTAAGTCATTTGAAAATGAAACGATGCTGACTGCTGAAAAATTTCACAGTTGGGGTGGGGTGGGTGTGTCTACAAAACAAATGAAGAATGAATGCAATGAAAATGAAATACTGAATGATAAATGTATTTTGAAGAGAACATAGTACAACTGCTATTTCATTAAAGCACAATTTTAGCAAGGCAAGATATGAAAGGTACATCTGCATGTATTTCCCTTTAATACTCCCATAGACAGAAACCCAAACTAAGTAAATCCATTTCCATTTAATTCAAAAGGAATGAAATAGAAAGATTACAAGGAACAAACCACCACCCCACACAAAAACCTGAATGTATTTCTGAGACTATAAACAAACAAAAAAACAAAATGACATAAAAACTCAGTAAATCTATTTCCCTTTAATTAAAAAAAAATGAAAAAAGAAAGGAAATGATGAATAAAACATCCCCCAATAAAATCTGAATGAATTTCTAAGACCATGAACAAGCAAAAAGCAAAATGACTGATGAAATGCAGTCAGTGGAATGCAAATAGCAGGCAAATTGAAAACAAATGGAATGTAAATTAGATCCAAACAAAATACTGACTAGATAAATTACCATTTCAGAGTCTGTAAGGTTACTCTATTTACATGCAAGGATATAATGCAACCTAGTTTACCCAGCCAACTTCCAACAAGCACCAAACTGACCAGATTCATCAGTGCACAACAGAAATATAAATTCTGAGGACAAGATATTTAAGAATAAGGATAATTTTCATTTTTGTACATAAATTATCAGGCCAGAGCAAAAAATAACTAATATTTAATGTAAAAAAATTAAAAAATTACAGAAGTTAGGACCTGTTTATGTCCTGCTGATCTGGACATTTTAGTCTAGTGGTAAGTGCACCTAAAGATTAAGGTTAAGCCATCAGGTCAATAATCAAAGCAGTCTGACATACATAACCCCATGTTTTCTTTCTACAGTCTGACATACATAACCCCATGTTTTCTTTCTACAGTCTGACATACATAACCCCATGTTTTCTTTCTACAGTCTGACATACATAACCCCATGTTTTCTTTCTACAGTCTGACATACATAACCCCATGTTTTCTTTCTACAGTCTGACATACATAACCCCATGTTTTCTTTCTACAGTCTGACATACATAACCCCATGTTTTCTTTGTACAGTCTGATATACATTATCACATAACCCCATGTTTTCTTTGTACAGTCTGACATACATAATCATATAACCCCATGTTTTCTTTGTACAGTCTGACATACATTATCACATAACCCCATGTTTTCTTTGTACATTTCTGACATACATTATCACATAACCCCATGTTTTCCTTTTACAGTCTGACATACATTATCACATAACCCCATGTTTTCTTTGTACAGTTGGACATACATTATCACATAACCCCATGTTTTCTTTTTACAGTCTGACATACATTATCACATAACCCCATGTTTTCTTTGTACAGTCTGACATACATTATCACATAACCCCATGTTTTCTTTGTACAGTTGGACATACATTATCACATAACCCCATGTTTTCTTTGTACAGTCTGATATACATTATCACATAACCCCATGTTTTCTTTGTACACTCTGACATACATTATTACACAACCACATGTTTTCTTTGTACAGTCTGAGATACATTATCACATAACCCCATGTTTTCTTTGTACAGCATGAAGACAGTAATGCTGCAATTTTCCACAACTTGGAAACATCAAAAGGTACATACCTGCTCAGCTGAAGACATGCAGGTTGGCAACAATGGTATCACAGGAAACATGTACTCCATTGGGTACAACATAGCAACAAATGCCATCACACTCATGGTAAGGGCATTGTAGTCACGTGACTGCATCACAATCTGCGATGAAAAAAGAGAAAATAAAATCACCTGCCATCAAGGATTCTAAACAAACCATAGTTTTCTTTTAAAATTAAAGACTATCAGTACTCTATGTACTTGCTTATAGGACGAGTTCAACTGCCATCACATATTGTGCCAGAAGATCTGGTTCTGTGCAGTGTGTAATCAGTAGAACAAACAACATATACCCTGGTCTGCAGGTGCATTATGCTTTGGCAGATTAAGAGCTTGGTTGTTTGCAGTTGGGTTCCACTTATAAGTGAGTATATACAGTATATAATTGAGGACCATCTTTAAATAAAGGGCACTAAAATGATACACCAGGAAATGCAAATATAAATGGTGGTCATTTGCATGGCCGATAAGTAATATTCACCCATGTACTGGCAACCTGAGAAGAAATGAAGCTAATGATATCATGCATTGCTAATGATATAACAATGTTCATATCACAAGTGGATTTGGAAAGCTGTATCATCATATGCTAGTATGTGTGGTGTTGAGTGTGATTTTACATCATCAATTAGCAAAGTTTTTTAAATCATAATCAGAGTAAATCAACAATGTTAGAAGGTAATAATGCTATTAATATCAGATATTAATATCAGATCATCAGACGGGGAATAGACATGTACAATACACACATCACAAATTTTGGAAAGATGTTTCTGATGTGGAAATTAATCTGTCCATAATGTTGTCCATCACAGACCAAGCATAGTGGCTTTTCATGTCATGATTCATAATGGATGGATCAAGTTTTACTGCCCAACATTGAAAAGTTGTAATATAATTAGGCAATAATGGATGTCCACTACACAGTCACTGTATGCAATTACCAGACAGTGCAGAATAGTCACCCACTAAAACACATTAACAAAAATGTATTGCTAGAGGTGAAAGATATATATGCGAGCAAAGAAATCCATGAGTATATTTAGATGCTTCACAAAATATACAAAGTTAAAGTTTAATGATATAATGATTTTAATAACAATGGCTAAGTGGGTGAGAAGTTCTGCTTTTTATACATAAAGAAAGATAACACATGTAAATATCAGCATGTTATTAATACACGTAAAAAGAGATATATCGAACATGATTTCGTGGACTATTCAATTAGGCATTCCCCACACAAAAAAATGTGTTTCCTGTTGCAATGATTTGTACACTACGGGTATTTTGTATAAACTATATATATATATATATATATATATATATATATATACTCTCCCTCAATAACTGGGGTCCACAAACACAGACTGCAATATAAGCAAGACGCAAGTTACCAAGGGATGAAAAAAAATTAAAAATCACTTTGACATCGAGAAAACCATGGGGGATGAGATGGAGCGGCATTAAGGAACTGGGCTGTTTATTGACTGAATCCTCATTTTAGCCAGGAAAGGAATACAAGGTGGAAGTTACAGATGAGTAACACAGAAGGGACACCCTCTCACCTATAATTTTGTGGGATGAAGTAATTGGCAATTTGGATAGGTCGTGGATTGATTGGAAGCATTTGCATTGGAAATTGTCCTGTAATTGTGAAATATCGTGATATAGTTTATTAAATTGTTATACCTTTCACTTTTATCAATTTTATATTTTAACTCCTAGACCATCGGCTATACTGACTGGGAGCACGGAGCTTTCAACCTCTAAATTGCCCATCCTTCTCCAGGGTTAGTAATAATTCCATAGGGGGCACATAACACACACACATATATATATGGCTCAATCAGATGCACAAATCAATCTTGGGATGGCAGGGGGTTAATATGGGGGAAAAAGTGTTTGCAACGGTTGGCTGACCTGAAACACATATTTCTGTTGGGCCTTAATAAAATTAACAATATGAGAAACCCATTTTAGTCTTTTGCTTAATTTCAGACTTATACTGTGTGCCAAGAAAATGACAGCCCCTCACCCACAAAAAAAATTAAATGGTCAAATCCTAACTGGTTGAAGTTCTTGTTCCACATTAATTGTCCAAACTAATATTTCAGAAATTAAAGTTTTAAAATGTTTGGGGTTTTGACAGCAACAAACAGATTCATTCAGCAGTCACTGTATATTCTGAAACACTGGTGAAAAATATAACACAAGCTTGCAAATCAAAGGTACACAATGGTGACACATGCACTTCCTGTCTGACCGATGTTTACTCAAGGCATAAAGATAATAGGTAGCTGCCGACTTCAAAGTAAGAATATCACTCTCTGGCTGGTGCCGGATGATGCATTCATGAAAAAGTGAGGAACAATTAACCTTTTTTATGAAAACAACTTCACTAATGACACAAACAGTCATTCACAGAGTACCACTTTCAAAATAGTGTAGACAAATTCTAAACATTAAAACTTGAAAACTCTCAAAAACTCAAAATCAAATTTGGATAATGCAGTTAAAAAACATTTTCTAACACAGCTGTAATTATTTGTCTTACAGATTATCTTCATTTAAAAATATACTATTGCTGCCACATGTATATCTGAGATTCGTTCAATCTGATAAATTTAATTAAACTTTATACCTCATAAAAACTCCAAACCAATGGACAAATACAATAAATGATAAATATTTAACACAAAGGTCTTATGTGTCTCTGGCTGATACGATGGAGCTTTTCATTTCTTTTTTATTTGTATACCACTTTCAATAAGCTGTTGAAACTTGGCTTGGGAAACTGCATGGAAATTAAAAGGACATGACAAATTAATAACCTGCACAACATACACTTTTATGAAATATCATTTGTTGCAAAAGAACACACCAGTAACCACTTGATGCAAAAAAGTATGTACATTTCTGTATATTTATGTGCTAACATGTATATGTACATGGAGTTAATCAAGAGAGATTCATGTTGTAGCTAGGCAATTTTTCTTATGTTCTATCCTGGACAGGAGTGAGGGAATATCCAAGAAATGTAAAAATATTGTATATTTTTCATCATTACACAAATTCATCTGTATTGACTAGCTAGGCCACTGATAAATACCACAAGCAACGTTACTACCATAGAGTTTGTACAGGTATGAAAATGTCATCTGCCATGGTCAGGTTTACGGCATTGGATTTTCTCCCATCTGTTTATTAAATGTGTTGACTCATGAGGTGAATGCAATAAAACTGATGAGAAGTGCCATAAAAACTGCTACAGCTGAACAAAAAATCTGAAACAGTTCCACTGCACTGAGTGGACATCCACCAGATATAGTAGACATCCACCCATCTGTTCTGGAAACCTGATCACAAGTTAACTTTGTACATGTATACTATACAAAATCCACAATGGCTGTACTGATGTACAATATAAGGTTATTTGACTTTATTACCACCAAAACAGAAGTTCTAAACAGCATTTTCAAACATTACAAATCTGTGGTCTATAAAAAAAAAGTGATACCTAACATGTTTCATTATCTGTAAATACTGGCATGACAGAAAATGATTTACCTTGAATTCCAGCATGATAGCTGTGAGCACCTTGAGACAGGTATCCACCCCTAATAGTTCCAAAGGCAGATGGAGGGGAAAATCAACCAGTGAGAAGCGTGTGTGGTCAGGTAATGCAAACAAAAGAGGTGCCTGCAGGTCCCTTGGGAGCACCTGCACCTACAGTAGTAAGAAATGAAGAAAATATCTGTACTTTCAATATGGTATATCACTTTCTCAATATATCACTTTTTGTAGTATTAATAAATATTTTCTTCAGTATTAACAATACTTTCCCGACTTATTCCAAATACCCTCATTCATGTAATTTTTCATACATCATAAATTTTTGTATAGTATCATACAAATCAAAGATAAAAACAACTAATGTATTGTTTGCAAAGTTTCATTATCTTGCATGATAAACACAAATACTTGTTAACTTTGGTCAAATTTTTAATTTAGGCATCAAAAAATGAAACGTGATTAAGAAAACAAGCTATAATTTATAATCAGGCAGAAATGCCTTTGATCACCTCATTTTGACAGGGCAATTGTTTAAAGGATCTACCCATATTCTTTTATCTACTCTTCTATTCTTATCTGTATTGGCAAGAAAATATAATGATTGATCCGTGCGAACTCTCAGTGTCATTACAATATCCAGCCATTAACAAACTGCTGTAAAAAATCAAGAAGAACAATGATAGTCATCCCTGGTGGATGTAAATGAGCACCAGTATATGAATATTAAATATTTATTATTAAATATTCAAACAGAAAATAGTCATCTTACATGACAAATGCAACATCTAAAATTGTTGCAGCTCAGGAGGATGGCAATGGAAACAAGAACAGAACTACAGCCCCTTTAAGCAACTGATGATCAATTATATTTATAAGGCCAGTGAAGATTGAAAAAAAATAGATATGATCATTAACAACTTCAAAGTGAAGGACTTTCAAATGCAGTAATGGCCATGAGGTCACATTAAAAGAAAAGGTCCACAAGTAACTCTCTCCAGAGATGAAATTAATGGTTTGAGGGATTTGAGCAAAGATAAATAAATTGTGCTCGATATTCGAGAACTCTTGAACATGTATTTTTTTATCAGAATTTGTAATGAACTTAAGTATCAAAGAAATTTAGTGCATGGGAATCATGAAGTTATCTGATGTAGTTTTATTGCATTTGCATTATTTCCTTTATTCAGCACAGAAACACATACTGTTTACTTGGGGATTAAAAAAAATTTGTTTATAATGTATTTCAACATAAATGTGTCGCCCTCATTTATTTTATTATTATAATAAGCACTGGTTGTTAAATTTACTCAACATTAATGTTTATTTTGAATAGTAGCAACTGCATGTTTCAGCCAACGGCTATTATTTTCATTATCGTACTAACCACCCCACTAATTTGATCCCAGCTGTGAACTTCTTGCACAAACTAGTAAATCCCTGCAAAATTGATAAAATCTTTGGTTTCAGTTCAAGCTCTAGGCATTTCTAATTAGCACATACATGCAATAACTCTGCAAAGCCTGGTTCTTGCCATAATATGAAAATGGCTACCATAATTACAACAAAAAATGAACTCCTTATTCAGCAATATTACTTGACAATGGAACACTGTAGTGCCTAGTACATGCGGAAGATTACATTCGTTAGCTAAATGAAAAAATGAACATTACAATTGCCACATAAATTATTTCTCCCTCCCTCCATCTCTCTCTCCAACAGCTAAAAAGAAATGCACATGATCTTTCACACTAATAGAATGCAGTTTCATCCATCTCTCATACTTTTTCTCACATACTCATTGTCTAATAACATGGCTTCCTCAGTTTGTTTGATTTTATTTACAATTTGATACATAAGACAGCTGTTGTTATAGGGTTTAATGCCATTTTTCAGCACAAGATAGGCTATACATGGCGGCCAGTATTAATGGTGGAGGAAGAAACCAGGAAAACCCCAGAAAGAACCACGAGAAGCTACTGGCAAGCTTTCTCACATATCCACATTGGCCAAGCCCGAGACTCGAACCCAAGCAGACAGGTGAGATGGCAGTGATCCGTGACGGAGAGTGCTTCAGACCACTCGGCCACTCAGGGCCCACCATAAGACAGCTGTAGGGATGCACATGCAAGTTGCATACAACTCCTAATCACATATTGTTAAACTGGTTGAATGTAGAAGTATCTGTCTGCAATAAACATAGACTTCTTGCTTACTATTATTATTAATTCATTATTTATTAGATACTCAAAAACACATTACCAGATGGAATAGAGGCTGTATAAGCAAAATGAGACAACAACTTGGGCATTTGTTAATTTTATGTTAACATAGTTATACTGGCAAGACTTAAAGGACATGGAGGTCTTTTTCGGGTCAGATTCCTTCACTCTTCGAACAGGGTCAGTACTCCATAATAGCACAAAAAATTATTCTACATTTAATTATTCCTACTCTCAAAAGAATATTAATTATTTCCTCATCTACAAAAATTTACATGAATTATGGTAGTTCATTTTCTATGACATTGTCCCTTAATGTAGTAACTGATATTAAAACCTACTGGCTACATCATGAAACATGAAGGTGAGGTTAAGAAAGTCCAAATCAGTCACGATCAATTAAAGTTTGAGAATTGTTTTCCATGTCTTAAACATGCAACTGCATTCAAACTGTTTTAAACTTCACCTTCTTTTTCAGACACATAAAATCTTGCAATTAAAAAAGAGACAGAAAACAGAAAACGGATGGATATAAATGCATCACCACTTTACATTATTATAAATACTTTCTGACCCAAATTCAGCTGCAAAATGTAATAATGTGATTGTGAAATGTGCTACATGGAAAATTATACATCTTCTCTGCCCATCTACATCAATTTCTGTGTCTGAATTTAAATCCTCCCATTAAAGAATAACCGATTCCATCGAAAAAATGATGAGGCAAAAAGAAAACAAACATAAAGGTCAAACTTGTTAAATTATATAGTTTTGTATCATAAGAAATTTTGCATTGCAATATACTGTAATATATAACAGTATATTGTAATACATACTGCAATATATTGGGCAATATTTACAAAATAATATTCATTACAGAGCAACATGTCAAAGTTTCATAAAAGTTTCATGTCTTAATTCTTTTGAAATCAACGATGATTTAAAAACATCCTTGCTTACTGTCGAATCTTAGCTACATAGCAAAGCTTCTCAACTCTGGTTGCACTAGTGGCTGGGATGTCGGAAAATATTGGCAATCAATTCCATCGTCCCACCCAGGATTCATAAACTACCTCTGCATTGCATTCACAACAATGGTAAGGCTGTTCATTAATTTTCCATCTATCTAGGAGAATTTGCAACCAAAATGCTGCCAAATGAGTTATTTTGCCATTTTATTTGGCACAAAATCTTTAAATACTTCAAGTTCCATGTCTGGTATTTTCAACCACTGCTATTCAACACTAACCCTCTGGAATTGCAGATAATTAGTAAAGATGGTCTTTTAAATACAGAACATTTTTTCAAAGTGTGTTATGTCTTTCAAAAGTGCATAGAAAATAAGTTAAAGACAAAATAATTATTGTAAAAATTTTTTTAAAACAGATCTATTTTGGACATGCAGAATATATCTGATATTTTTCCACCATGGTTTTGAAACATACCTCAACCCTTGTTTTCCCTGGCACGGGAACTGGGGCACTCAGCAGTCGCAGGATCCAAGTTTCCAGTTCTCTGACCTCATGAAGCACCAAACTGCACACGTTGTCACTGCTTTGTCCGGTTAGAACTCCCCATACAGTATCCCTAGAAAGATAGGACATGCATGTATAAACATAGCTCTAGCATGTAGCAGCATCAAGTATTCAAAGATAGACAATTCATCAATGCACAGCTTTACTAGGTCTTCTGACAACACAATGGCACCCTCCATGGAATAATCATAACTTACTTTTTTAATCTTTTTACATGCAAGTCTAATAGGAAGGCAAAACTAGAGGGTCAAGAAGGTTTTCTTGTGCATCTGTGTTTTGACTTAATTTGGGATTATTACTCCAAAGCCCTGTTTCTTAAAATAAAAAGAAAGAAAAAAGACCTGATTATATTGTTACTGCAATCCATCTGTGCCTGAGTGTTTTGCATGCGAATATGTCAATTCTTGCAAATATTAGGTCATGCAATGGATCCTGTAAATAACAAAAGGCCCAAGTGGGCCTGACCTGACTCCCTGGCTTACATTTGCCTAACAAAGAAATGCAAGTGTAGTTGGCAAAGAAATGTGAGTCAGTAAGACACCTTCTGCCAAACCTTATTCCAATGCTGTTTACTGCATATGTCAAGACGCTTTGCATGAAGATGGTCGAATGCTGCAAAAACATCACATACATATCTGAAAGACATTCAAGCTTGGACACCTGTCAAATCTGATTCAAGTCAGTTAAGTGGTACTTGAGAGGATTTTATTGGGTTTTTAAATAAATAAATTACTGATGGTATATTGGCAAGATTTACATAACTTAAATGCCCATTGTACAAGGTTGCTTTCTGTAAAATAATCTCTTTGAAAACAAGCATTTAACTTTTAAGATTTCCCATTTTTATGACTGGTAGTCATATTTAATGACAAAATTGGTGCCAGTTGTATAAACTTAAAATCTAGAATGCGTTCTGTCCAATTTAATCATTTTTTGCTAATCAGTTTACTTAAAATAAGTTTATTAAAGTTCTGTCTATTATTTGTAAAGGCAACCCTACTAGATGGTACATAGGCATCTTTTGTATAAATCCTTTATGACAGAACACCGTAATTTTGACTGATTCTTTTAAATGCTGTTGGAGATAAAGTCAAATATAAGTTTTTCTATTTTTAGTAACAGTGGCCATATCTAATGGTGGATGTTGTCAAATTTGGTCAAATTCTAATCTTCAGTTTTTAAAAAAGCTGTTTAAATATTTTAAGTATTTGATTGTGGATCGGCATTGTTTATTTTTTAAATTTCATGTAAAATTCTGTTGTGCAGTTTTCAAAAAAAGTGCTGAAAGTTTTTTTTCTTTCTTGATTTAAATAGTGACCATATATGTAATTGACAATAAAATGGCAATTTGAACAAATGTAAACGATATTCAAATCAGGTCAAATTCTGCGTAAGCTGTAATCAAGAAGTTGTAAAATAGTAACTGTGATCAGATGAAGGAACACATCACAAGTTTACTTGGTATTAAAGCCTGGTAAGCTAAATAATCCATTAGAGTGAAGGATCCCTTCAACATTTTAGCACAAATACTGTATATACTCACTTACAAATGACAAAGATCCCAATCTGTTGTACCATAATGCACATGCAGATCATGGTACATGTTGTTTGTTCTTCTGACTGCTCCTAACAAACTGCACAGACCCAGATCTGCCGCTGCATTATGAGCTGACAGATCCAGGTCTTTGCGCTTGGACTCGTCTTATAAGTGAGTATATATGGACTGACCTAATGAGATACAGAACTGACCCAAGTTTAGCTAATGAAACAAGTTTACAAAGTTTACCACTTCCAAAAAATGCCAAGATCTTTCACACAAAATACATAATCTCGAAGAAATTAAACTGCATCTGTGCACAGTTAACAGCACGTTATCACTATACCTTTGCGAAGGCAAATTATAGAACCAACACATATAACATACCATCTTAGTACATTCATTCTCATATCCTTTGGAGAGAAAAAAATAAAACAATTTATGTTTACGGAACAAGTATTTTTTTATAGCAAAATGTGCATGTCTGTTACCTGCGTTCAAAAGAAACCTTGATAAAGACTACAGTGCTAGAATTCCATCTGCAGCTTGAGATTGTTGAACTGAAGCTTAAATTGATTCTCCACCACTCTATCATATCATATTAGCTAGGATTGTTGAAGAAAAAAGGCTAGCTGTGTTTTATGCAGTCTTTTTTTATAAAACTTATAAACAGCAGTAGGTATTTGTCTAGTTTCACTGATTCATATCTATTTGTTGGCAAAAAACGTATTCTATTTATTCTTGTCAAGTGTAAAAACTTTCTTGAGCAAAAGCTGTTCAAACAGGCAACAGTATTAAGTTCTCAATTCGATCATCTGTCAAATTCATAATCCATGTACAGAAAACTATAGCCTTTTCCTATAAATGATTATGCGGTAAGAGACTTTGTTCACAAACCACTAACCTTACTGATAAAACCAGACCACTTCAGCTAAACCAGGTTCATCTACAGCCTAGAACATGGTGCCAAAAAATAATTTAAAGATGCCATTGGAAATTACCGTTTATACTCGCTTATGAGTCCAACTGCAAAATGCACAGACTCAGATCTGCTGTTGCATAATGCACCAGATCTGGGTCTGTGCAGTTTGTGAGGAGTAATCAGGGGAACAATCAACATATGCCCTGACAACCAGGCACATTATGCTATCACATATTAGGGTTTACGTTGTTTTCAGCTTGACTTGACTTATAAACGAGTATATATGGTACATTTCAAAATCACTTGATAACAAGAGTATACCTATACATGACATAATGAAAAACACCTGACTTTATGACATTCTATGACCGCTAACTTGGCAGCTCATGTTCCTCCAATAAACAAAACAAGTACCAAAAGCTTGGCACAATTTTTCTGAATATTGCATATGATAAAATACATATACCAACATTCCAAACATCATAAAAGGATTTAAAATATAATGGATTAGAAGTGTGCTGAGTGATGCTTCTCAAAGCAAATTGTAAAAACACGTGCCTGTAATTTAGTCATTAGATCAAAACAATCATTAGGAACAGAAAATCAATTAACACGTATTTTAGTCTCATTATCCACATTCGAATCTATGCGGGCTTCACCTAATCCTCTTACAAGCACTTTAACTGTTTGATAGCCTGCACACTGTATGACTGACATTTGCTTTGCAGAAACAGATCAAATGAAAACTTGCATTCAGATGTCTCGGATGTTGGAATTTTCATGCAAAGGTACCAATGGGTACCTGGGTACCAGCCACACACACACATTTTTACCAGGGTAATAAAATTAGATATAGGGTATAAAAGGTATATATGTTTGTTCTCACTGTTTGGCATCCATGAGAAACCAGGATGCCATTTTAAATCAGTTAGAATTTGAGCTGACAATACTACTAGTAAGAAAATAAAGTTCAAAATGCAAAACCGATAGTGCAAAAATGTGAAGAGCAACCCCACCCTTTCATTCTTTAAATCGGTCTCAAAATATTTGCAGAAAATATTTACCTCAACTACAGTTTCTCTGTAACTAATTAGCATGGACCTAATTGTGTCAGGAAACTATATAACAGACAAACAGGAAGACCCCTAATATGTCCTAACTGTGTTTACCCTTACCCCATTTCTAATTATAACCTGTTCCTGAGTACCGGTTGTTCAGGGTGTTTATTGAATTCTCCCAAAATTTTCACGGTTAAGTTTAAGCTCAACTTACCTGGGGACTGCTCGTGAGCCACCGATCCTCTTAGTGTGACTCCTATCATGACATGCATCAATCAGCTTTCGAAGAATGAACAAACACTCACGAAAAGTTGAGAAAAATGGATGATGACTAATGATGCATAGAGAAGTCAGAGTATTATTTCTAACTCGACCCACTGTTTTCAAACGTCTACTAGTCCTGGGTGACTTGCATAAATCTGAGTCTGGAATATTAACACCAAGTAAATTTACATTACCATCTGCAAAGCTGCCACCACTAGACTGTCGTTCACATTTTCTATCACTTTTTAACTTCTCAAATGGCCGATAGAAATTTACACACACTCCGTATCGCATGATACCTGAATCCTTTTCAGTCAATGTGAATACAAACGATGTTGATTCTCTAAGGCTCATCCGTTTGGGCCCAACACTTATACAACCCTCTGGCTGACAGAAGAAAATAATATCAGGTGAAAGTGGAAAATCAGAATGATCTTCCAGGGGGTATCTCCGTAGCAGCTCTGGAGTCTGTGCCACATTATTATTCAAATTTGGATGACGACTTCCAACAATTATAACATAGTCCAAAAGTCGTGGACAGAAATATTTCTTGTAATATTCAGACATGATGTTTTACAATCAAAATGCAAATATTAAATTTGTTTTGCTCTTCAGACAAGTTGTTTTTGTCTTTTGAAACTCGTGTAAAGACTGTTCTCAATTGATCGAGTTGGAATTTTTGACAAGATACCACTGCATTTTGCTGATGTCCAATGGTCTTGAATGTGGCAGATGCAAAAAGGGGATGCTGAGTTTTTCAATGAGTACATCATGGCTTTTAAAAGACTAAGCACTCTTGCTTCAATGTTACAGCTGTGATGTCCACTTCTCATGATGTTCCTGTAAAAAGAAATTTCAACTTAAATTAATAATTGTAAAGTGAAATGAAAAAATGTCCAAACAAATTAAGAAAAAACATGCCATCTTAAATCAATTTAAAACATGTCAAACAGCCAGCTGGCTGCAAAAGGGCATACAGAATTATTCCCTAAATATCAGGCATGCGCAACTTCCTCAAGGACATGGCTTGGACAGTGATTTTAAAATTTACCCAAATGATGTAAATGTACCTGGATAAAACCAGGGTATGGGCCAGATGTGTCCCATGGGCCATAGGCTGCACATAAATGATGTAAATGTACCTGGATAAAACCACGGTATGGGCCAGATGTGTGCCATAGGCTGCACATAAATGATCTACATGGTTAACAGCACAGATTTTTAGGAAGAAATTTGTAAATATGGGTTCATGCATGAAATATTTTCTAATATAGTGTTAAAGGAATGCATTTCACCCTAATCTGTTTAACTACAGTAAACTGTTCATATATCTCTGAGTTTTCTATAAAATTTTGAAAATGGAAAGCCTGGCCCTGGCGTGAAAATCAAGCTCAAGTTTACTTGTCAAACAATCACAAAACACTTTCTTTTAAAGACCAAATATTAAAGAGGAAAGGAAATTATAAACAATGTATGTCTAATTCAAAAGTTACTGGCTTTGACAGCTTGTTCGTGAAGCTCTTAAAACTGTGAACAGACCACACTATTAAACCACTAACTTGCACAGGTCCACAAATACTTCTGAATAGGAGAAAAAAGACCCTCCCCTTAAGTCTGAAGATGAACTGAGTGTCATTAATTACAGACATCTTTGTTCTACATACATGTTTGTTCACGAAAATTATAGAAAAACATATTTTCAACTTATTTAATTCATTTGACGAACCACTGTCAACAAGGCCTCCATCCAAATCATTCACGCAAAACAGCATTCACCGGTTTCATCCATCAATGGTTTAAGAATACTGATCATGGGAAATTAAGATTTATTCTAAGACGTAATGTGAAGCTTTTGATACTGTACATCATGAAGTTTTACTACATAAATTAACAGCATATAATGTTTAAAAACGTTCATTACCATGGTTTCCATCCTATCTCAATGGTAGATTAAAAGTGGTATGTCGGACTCTTGGATAATACAAAAATGTGCATTGGAGTACCACATGGATCAATTCTATAATACAAGTCACACAAGTCATGTAGGCATTCAACACCGACTATTTCAGTAATGGATGTCATTTTTTAGAATTTGATTCTACATACTTTTAAGTGGCAAGTATGCACTTCATTTAGATTCATAAACATCCTTCTTCCTTAGGAGGGTCATTTTTTAGATGCCCCAAGAGATGCATATGGCAAAATCAGTGTTAAAGTACACAGACTTTTTTGGACGAAATGAACCTAAAGGTGTGAACCAGCACAATCCAGACTGAACATCGTGCACTATGATGTCACGATGAAAACTACGCATATTGATAAACAAATTCGTACTACTCTCGACTGTGACAATTCCACTCTACGTGATCCGATTTTGATCAAGTTTAGTACATGGCCACCATTGTAAAAGTCCATAGTGATAGATAATTTTTGTCTGGAAGTTTCTAGTTGACAGTTATGGTACAGAACATTCAATAATCAGGGCTGAACAGACTTTGGTTAAAGAAAATTAGTGTTAAATTTTAAAAGAACAATTTATATTTAATTTAAAATGAGTAAATGTGCATACATGACCCATGTGACTTGTATTATAGACACTATAAACCCTTTCTTTTACATATTATATATACAGTAAATGATTTTTCAAAGTGCCTGAAACATTTTTGAGTATCTATTTATGCAGATCATACATGACAATATGTTAGTGACAAAGATAACATTGTTCACAGCAACTAAATGAAGATTTACAATGTGCAATAAAATGAATGTATGACAAGAAACTTAAGATAGACCTGTTAATGTGTAGCTGAATATATAGAATTTTAATTAGAAATAAATAGAACACAAATTCAAACTGTTTAATGTGCCAAACATTTTTATATCCTTCTGATAAGGCAAAAAAAATATGTTTCTGGTCGACCAACTGTCCCTGGTTTTCAATGCAACTGCTACCCCCACACACACACACACAAACGAATTTTCCAAACTGATTTCGAGGGATATAATTAACTTATAGCTAATATACAGTATGGTCCTGCAGTTAAAACAAATAAACAACAGATATACAGTACTTAAAAAAAAAACTACCTCTTTTAAAAGCAGTGCAATAGGAAAGACATATTTTTTATTTCTGGCTTAATACTTTATCCTGCTCACTCACCATAAAACCATCGAAGACAATATGAATTTTACAATGGATAGATGTTTATGTCAAATCAGCTAATCTGAAAAATGTACATTAGTCTTTATCCATTTTTTTTACTGTACCTAATGCTCTACTATGTGGGGAAAAACACTTAAATTCTTACAACAATGAAAAGTCAACGTCCTTTTAAATGCTAAACATATTTTAACATCAACACGACATCATCTCTGTTTAAAAGTATTTGAATTATATCAATTATGGATCACAATATTTTCTGAAAGGCTGTTCTCACTTTCAAAATCTTAAATAATTTTGTGCCAGCATATCATCTTGTTTTTTAAGTTCGAAAGAAACATTAGCATAAGGAGTACTGGATGAAAACAAAGTGCAAACAATGATTTTAATATTGTTTACTAAATATTCAGATAGAATATTTTAAAGAATAATTTTCAGCATATTAAACAAGCACCAACCCTACCTCTGTAGTTATTTTAATGAGAAAATCTCATTTTTATGACTACATAAATGGAAGCTTCAATACATTTTTAAGAATAACAGTATTCTAACCTTGTATAATTTATATTCTGTAATAGTTGCTTTCTTTCGTGCAGCACATGTTAACCCTTTTAGACTTTTAGTAATTACTGTATATCAGTTGTATATTTCTTTTATATACAGAGCCATAATGCATATTTGCTTTAAGTTAATTATATAATGTCCCCCTGCATAAATAAAAGATATTATTATTATTATTATTATTATTATTATTATTATTAATGAATTAACATGTTTACAAGACACCTGCAACTAAAAGATTCTCTGTCATGGCCTTTCACATTGAACCTAACATTATGGATAGATGATACTAGCTACCTTAATTTTAAAAACAGTGAAAGATATAAATTTAAACTTGTAAATGTAGATTTTAATCCTACTGTACCATTCTACCAACTTGGCACCACATGTGCAATAAAATAACGATTCACACAGCTCTAATGAGCAGGGTTAGCCATGCATTAGAGTTGTGACTATACAATTACAAACAGCTAGTGGAGCTTGGATAGTGCTTATTCTCATCATTGTCTTGCATACTTTGCTTTCCACTGCATTTTTACACTTGGGAAATGTATCTTCAAATATTGCATTACATCCCACTCTATAATTTCACACCATCAATCAATAAAATTTAATACATTTTTTTAAAAAGTACTGTAATGTTGCATGCAGAACTTGTACTATTATTACTACGAGCTTGTAGAATTTCAGTCCCTGATACAAACTCAAAATTATTATTAATGATGTTCTTGCAATCTGCAAAAATAATGAATCAGGAAACAGGAAAAATCAGTTAATTTTTTAATTACTGTCCCCCGAAAAATAATGTTTTAAGGTCACCAAACACACACAATGATGAACCAAAAGTATACAATGATGAAATCTAAGGCAGAGTGACCTTTTTTTCTCTTCTTTTTTTGTGTGCAGGTTTTAATGACACTTTTGACAGTATTCACTATATCATGCCAAGGAAATATGAGCCAAGCGCCTCTCCCAAGAACACATAGAGGCAGCAAGCCTGGGCAGGTATCAAATCTGTGACTCTTGGATCAAGAGTCGGACATTCTTCCAACCGAGCTACAGTGGCTTCCTTCACTTGCAACAGTGTTGAGTTACTAGTAGGCATACCCCTGTACATCAAAGTAATTAACCTGCAACAGTGTTGAGTTACTAGTAGGCATATCCCTGTACATCAAAGTAATTAACTTTCATGCCTCTATCACAAAGGACATACTGAGTACAAGCATAGAAACCAATAAACTACATTGACCTTGAAGATAAAACCCTGAGTGTGATAAATGATATAAATATCCACGTCCTTGGCCTTGAAAATGGGACTCAAAATGTGGAATGCAACATATCTTAAGTGGCAATATACAAGTATGTCAAATTTCATTCACTGATCTCTCTGCAGGTATGGGTATGCAGACCATGACGAGTGCACCCTCTTGCATGTTGTTAGACACAACTACTGCAGGCAACTGTTTTGACCTCTTATATGTGCCCCATGATGATCTTCATGCTATGAAAGTCTTGGACTTTTTTTAAAATAAAAAAGTCAGAATTACTTTTTTTTTTAAATCTAACTCGAATTTTAGGGATTTTACTCTCTCTCTCTCTCTCTCTCTCTCTCTCTCTCTCTCTCTCTCTTGTCTTTATCTGCATTGTATGCCTTTTTCTGTATGATTAAACTTACTCAACACTGTATAGTCAGGCCTGTGCTGATATGCCATTAAATCACATACATACAAAAATACCTACATATAAACACTCATCTAAAACAGCTCATAAGTTAAAGCCCCAATGCTGCTGTTTATCATAAATTTCACCATTCTTCCAATTTAACTAATGTTTGTTTGGAAGGAAATGATTTGTTAAAAAAGGCTATCTGATATAAACTGTTCTTTAAAATAATCAAGATGATAGATTTGAAGGACATTCAAATATTCAGTTTAAAATCAAGAGGTACCACAACATAATTCAGTCAACAAAGTCACTTGAAATTCCATTCTTTTTTGGGAGTATACTCCAAAAGTAGTGATGTGACATATTTGACAAACTCCATCAGTGACTAATCTAATAACAACATTTGCATGTGGCCCACAAACAGATTTGAGAGGGAATGAAGAGAGAAAGGCACGCTTTTTTAAAATGGATACGAAAAGAAAAAGTGCGAATAAGATAAAAACAAGACTGGTCAATATTAGTAATCAGCTCGGGCACTGGAATAATCTGAAGAGCAAACTTGCTGAAGACAATCCGACACAGCATGGTGTTGGATTCTTACAGTATGTTTACAATGGCAATATCATGCATTTTGACTAAAAATCTGTTGTCCCATAGATGTTGCCAATCAACATCAGATTGTCTGAACACATGTGAAAAATGATGGGTTTCTCAGTTCTAGGGAGAAATTTCATGGCATATAATTTACAGAAACAACAGTATTATCTGTTTTAAATGGAACCCAACAATGTTGAGGACCAATATCTTTCAAGATTCAGTATTATTCAGATGATTTGGCATATACAACTTTTTGCACATAATGGCAGTATTGGTGCTTTAAAGAGCAGAATGGGAAATGTTCCTGAAACTTAAAGAATTAAACTGTATTTTTGACCATAAAGATAGGACATCCATAGTCTGATAAAACAGCCCCCAATCCAGACCTGCCAACCCTAACAAGACTTCTGAGTAAGGCAGTCAATTTTTTCTGTAAGTTCAATTAAACTTCAGTAAGGTGCAACAAAAAATATAATGCATTGCATTTGTCAAGCTGGAAAAAATACATTAAAAAAACAATTCCACTAAATCTAATATGAAACACAGATCCAAATCAAACACAGAAAACCCAGTATCTGGGTTCTACTGCAAACAATGGTATTTCCTTAATTGGTACTTTACTGCATAAAGTCTGTATTTTAAGGGTAATATCTGCAAAAGTTATGGCAAAGTTTTAAAGGTTGGCAGGTCTGCCAAACATGTATTGGTATGTTGGATGACCCTGGACCTGATCCCCACATATTAATAAAATTCTGCAATTGTTGCCAACTTGTCTGTCCACAACACTAGTGCTCATATTAATAATTTTTAGACACCTGTATATCTCATGGCTCTTGAGCTATGGTCAGCTGAAATGGTGTTTTGGCAATCTTTACAACATTTTTCCAGATCAAATCTGATGTCTGACAACTTGTAAATAAATATGGAATAATACAACCCTGTCTCATGTTGTCATTACAAAATAATGGATTACAGCAGTGAAAAATGGATGGTTCCATCAGTATCATGACTCGGCTCATTTGAAATGGTTGTTTTGTTCCAGTGACTCAAGCATCGGTGGTTTTGTCATGTTACTGTCACATGATGAATATTTCACTGTTCAACACATTACAAACTGGACTGAGTGTTCTCTGCAATTTAAGTTACAATATACAATTAGCTCAAGATTCACAAGAAATACTGGAAAATTTCTAAAATGGTGCCTCATGTGTTGCAGAGCACTCTGTTTGCAATAACTGTAGAACTGTATGAAACGCGGAGATCAGATCCCAAACCGACCAACACACCAATACCCGCTTGAGAGCTGATTTAAATCAAATTCATACCTACAATGTGATGTGTAACACACCTGCTACATACCAAGTTTCATCTCTTATTATCAAATGACTTTAAGTTCTGTAGATGAAAGTAACATGAGATGGAAAATTTTAAATACTGACCCATAACCCTGATCTTTCAGACAACCTGTTAAATGAGCTACTTTGTAATGAAGAGGTACAAGCAAGTAGTCCAAGTTTCATTCCACTGAATGCAATGGTTCTAAAATTATAAAGCGGAAAGTGTGACAAATACCAAGATTACTCCTTTGATATCAAACTACTTTAAAGTTAGCTAGCGGAAACAAATGTGTGATGGACCAATGGATGAATGGACATGAGGATAAAATGTCCCCCACTTATTATAAAAAGGCTCAGGGCAGAAAGTACACAAACAAGAAATGGAAATGTCAGAGAACAGCAAGACTCACCTGCACATATTACTGCCATAAATATTAAACATCAACACGGACACCAAAGACAATGATTTCCACAAGGAAGGAGGGGGTCTAACATTATCTCTAGTGCAAGTAATAAAACAATAATTAATAATACAGTAAGCATAACACTCAGTACGAGTGTGCAATCAAGCAATAAATCATATATGTATTTTTGAGTGAACACCTTACCTGGATTTCACAGATCCTTTAGAAAAACTACCAGGTTTAATCAAGCATTAAGTCATATTTTTGAGTGAATGCATGACCTGGATTTCAGATCATTTAGATGAATGGCATGTAAGGGTTCTGACTGGGACCCCTGTAAATGCATTGATATATATATATATATATATATATATATATATATATATATATATATATATATATATATATATATATATATATATATATATATATATATATATATTTCTTTACTGACAGCAAGTCATCAGACAACATTGGCTGAATAAGCAAAGACTTTTTACAGACAATTTTTGGACAGTAATAATAATAATAATAATGAGGACTTTGTATAGCACCTGATCTTTAGAATCTCTAAGCACTTTACAACATTAGACAACACCTATAACATAGAAAACATAAAATGATATGATTACAAAAAACAAACACCATCAAATTAGAAAACATAAAAACATGCTGAAAATATTTAACGTAGGAAACATTGTTAGGTCTTTAAGTTTGTTCTTGCAGTCGAAATAAGTGAGTTTTAAGAGCACTCTTAAATGAAATCACTGTGTCTTTGCGTCCAAGTTCAGTGGGCAATTCATTCCACCTGTGAATAGACCTGAATAAAACATGCACATTTTGGTTATCAGATTCATGAGCATTCAACTGTGTTATATCATATGCTCTCCCCATCTATATATTTACATTGCATGGTGCACAAACAGAAAGCAGCAGACTGTTTGGCAACCAAATTTATTCAAAAGTCACTATCTTTAAAAGTAAAAAGCAATTAAGTACACAAATAGCACCTGGGGCTTTAACATTCCTTAAGCCTCGTGAACTCGACAGCATGTCATGCAGGCAAATATATCTCATAGACAATCACGTGGTGTATCAGACTTCAAGCCAAATAATGTGGATCTAACTGAGTCTGTCTTGTAAAGTTTGTTTCCTAAATGATGCCACCAAGAAAGAAAAAGCAAGCAAGAAATAGCAATCTGATATGAATATATTTTTAAGTCAACTGGACTGACAATTTGCAGTACCTCCAGCATCTGACAGATTTCTTGCACTTGAATGCTGTGGTAATATAACCTGCATGAGAAGTTAGCCTGTAAATTTTATATGCTATGGTGCAATTTCATTTTTATCGCACATATATTACATATTTACTTTAACAGAAGACCTTGAAACTAATGTAACTTTAAATCTGAAAGTCCCCTGTACCACTTCAATAAACCATAGAACATGCATGTACTGGCAGTTAAGACAGATATAAGAAAGCTTTTATTTTTTATTCTTTCTTTGGTTCATCATCCCCCCTTCCAAGATGGCATTATATCACATAATTCCCCCCTTTTTCCCTGAACCCAATGGCATTCAATCATTCAATCTCCCCATTTCTCCCTGATCCCCAAGGCATTTTATCCCTCAATCACCCCCTTTATCCCCAACCCATATGGCATATCACTTCATCCCTTCTATCTAATAATCTTGGCGTTTGATCACTCAATCCTGCCCTTTTTCCCCAAACCCCATGTAATGTAAGCATTCCAATATTCCATCAGTCCTGCTTCTTATTAGGTCAAGAAAGACTCCACATAAACCCTGAGAAGAACCACTGGCAAGCTTTCTCACATACCCACACTGACCAAGCCAATACTCAGTCTAAAACTCATACAGGCAGTGATGAGTTGTCAGTGATTTATAAAGCAGAGTGCTCTAGACCACTCAGCCACCTAGAGCCCCATAACGTGAGCTAATCACAGTCAGGCTGTATATTTCAGAGTCTGAAGTCAATCGACCTTTAACACTGAGGATTCATGCTGAAGTCAATCTACCTTTAACACTGAGGACCCCCTGAAGTCAATCTACCTTTGACATGGAGGATACGCACTGAAGTCAATCTACCTTTGACATGGAGGATACCCACTGAAGTCAATCTACCTTTAACATGGAGGATACCCACTGAAGTCAATCTACCTTTGACATGGAGGATACCCACTGAAGTCAATCTACCATTACACAGGAGATCCCCAGTTAAGTCGTTCTACCATTAACACAGTGGATCCCCACTGAAGTCAATCTACCTTTAACACAGGATCCTCACTGAAATCAATCTCCATTTAACTGAGAGGAGCCCCACAGAAGTCAATCTATTTTCAACACATTAACCCCTGGAGGTTTTTGTCGTTTTCATTTGCAATTCAATTAGGAAACACATTCTGAAAGCTATTTGTGAATAAATCCTAAAACACCAACTTCCAGGTGATCTTCCAATGACATAGTTGTGTTAGAAACATTGTTTTTCATTGGCTATTTGGCTCTTGCATGAGCAGTAGGGTAAAAGTTTGGGGGGGGGGTTTGCTTAACAGACCCATTATTTTCATATCGAGACCACTCTTTATTCCAAATGTCCATTGTATCCTACTATTTGCAAAGGTTCATTTTTCTGTTTGCAGTTCATACCGGTCTGCCTTAGATCTGTGACCAAAAAGTCTAAAATCGGACACAAAATCAGATTCCAACCACGGGCGAATTTTGGGTAGAAAAAGACCGGGTCCAAAAAATGAGGTTTTTCCCTCTGTATTTTGTAGTGCAACTAGAAATTCCAGATTTGTTGGTATCACTGTAGAGCTACATCTGTCTACCTTTCTATAATACCATCCACTTTGGTGTATCATACATGACCCTGATGCTACAGAACTCGGCAGCAGGCTACTACCTCCTGCCACTTAAACTTGTCACCAGGAGTTAATGTGTTAACACTGAGGATTCCCAATGAAGTCAATCCACCTTTAACACATAGGATCACCACTAAAACCAATCTACATTTAAAAGAGAGGATTCCCACTAAGTCAATTAACCTTTAACACTGAGAATCTCACATGCATCAAACAATATGCCCAGCACATGCCAAACTCCCAGGACAAGCTCAAATTCAGCTTAGGCAAGTTTGCAAAGTAACCATCAGCAGGCAAATCCAAAACATTTAGTATGAGGAGTTAAAAGGTTTTTAATGCTTCATGTTCTGCAAATTTTATACCCTGCGATCTCACCAAATTATGTAATCTGCGCCTTTACTTAGTTTTTATAGGTACCATGTTCTTTTATCATACAGCCGGATAGTTCCTATCATCTATCAATTCTTTATTTCAAAGATATAAACATCCAATACTGTCATTCCAGCTTGCTGACATTGTCAAGGTCACTCATATTTTCTTGTGAAAAAGTGATAATGTGAACATTCTCTATTTAAATAAAGTTTAATTAATAAGGAATTAATATTTCTCATCATGTAAATTGTATTCATAATATTTATCTGTATCTGGATTCAACTACTGACCTAGCCATGGGCAGTTCAACTACTGACGTAGCGATGGGCAGTTCAACTACTGACATAGCCATGGGCAGCTCAACTACTGACCTAGCCTTTGGCAGTTCAACTACTGCCCTAGCCTTGGGCAGTTCAACTACTGACATAGCCCGTGTAAAGTTTAATTACTGACCTGTACTGGGAAAGTTTGCATTCTTGCTGGCCTCAACACAATGGACTTGTCAAAGATTGTGTTGAGACATATATAATAATAATAATAATAATAATAATAATGAGGACTTTGTATAGTGGCTAATCTTTAGAAGCTCTAAGTGCTTTACAACATTAGACAACACCTTTAAGATAAAAAACATATAATGATATGATTACAAAAACAAACACCATGAAATTAGAAAACATAAGAAAACATGTTGAGAATATTTAAGGTAGGAAACATTATTAGGTCTTTAAGTTTGTTCTTGCAGTTGAAATAAGTGAGTTTTGAGAGCACTCTTGAATGTGATCACTGTGTATTTGTGTCTAAGTACAGTGGGCAATTCATTCCACGTTGCTGGGCCCTGGTATGCAAAAGAACGCTGTCCATATGACTTTGTTTTCATAGTGGGAATAATGAGTATACGATTGTCAGAAGAGGAGCGTAAGTATCTTGCTGGTGTGTACACAAGGGTCAGGTCGGATAGGTATGTTGGACTAGAGTCCGACAGTGAAATGTAGCACAGAGAACAAATTTTGTGTTTGATTCTGGATCGAATGGATAGCCAGTGTAGGGTACAGGGCAGCAGGGAGGTGTGGACTGATCGTGGTACTAAGTATGATCCGAGCAGCTGTGTTTTGAACTTTTTGAAGTTTCTGGAGCAGATATTGAGATGAACCAGACATAATTGAGTTACAATAGTCCAGTCTTGAAAGTACTAATGAACACACAAGTGTTTTAGTGGCATCAACTGAAAGATATTTGCAAATTGAGCTGATGCATCTCAGCTCAAGATATGTAGCCTTGCATATGTTCATGACATGTTGGTGCAATGTGAGAGTACTGTCCAGAGTAACACCTAGGTTTCGTACTGATTGTGTGAATTTAATGTTGGTGTTGCTGATATTTATTGTTTCAGGTAAATACTGTGAAGGATGTGTGTGTATATATATATATATATATATGTGTGTGTGTGTGTGTGTGTGTGTGTGTGTGTGTGTTCTATTAATTTAATTATCAGCCTATGGTTTTAAGATGAAAACAAAGAACAAATTTTTTAAATTAAATTTGTAAATAAATCAAATCTGATTTCCTTAAAATAGCCTATATTTTATATTTATTCTTTACTCAAAATTTTTATTGATCATTCAATTAATTGTAGCTGTTTCTGTTCAGTCTTCAGAGAGCAGTCCAGTAGCATGACTGAGTGTATCACAGCATACAGTACTCAGGCCAGATATCAACATAAGCAGATTATGATGTAACAATGCACAGTAAAAATCAGTTTGTCAAAATAACAAAGAATTTGTTTATGTAACAGATAGATTCCAGTGCATTGTATATCCAAACTTGTGGCTTCCTTTCATGATCCCTTTAAATGTATCCACTCCAAATAATAATAATAATAATGAGGACTTTGTATAGCACCTAATCTTTAGAAGCTCTAAGCACTTTACAACATTAGACAACACCTATAACAAAAAACATACATAATGATATGATTACAAAAAACAAACACCATGAAATTAGAAAACATAAAAAACATGCTTAAAATATTTAAGGTAGGAAACATTATTAGGTCTTTAAGTTTGTTCTTGCAGTCAAAATAAGTGAGTTTTAAGAGTACTCTTGAATGGGATCACTGTGTCTTTATGTCTAAGTTCAGTGGGTAATTCATTTCACCTTGCTGGGCCCTAGTATGCAAAAGAACTCTGTCCATATGACTTCATTTTCATAGTGGAAATAATGAGTATACGATTGTCAGAAGAGGAATGGAAGTATCTTGCTGGTGTGTACACAAGGGTCAGGTCGGATAGGTATGTTGGACTGGAGTCCGTCAGTGAAACGTAGCACAGAGAACAAATTTTGTGTTTGATTCTGGATCGAATGGATAGCCAATGTAGGGTACAGAGCAGCAGGGAGGTGTGGACTGATCATGGTACTCTAAGTATGATCCGAGCAGCTGTGTTTTTAACTTTTTGAAGTTTCTGGAGCAGATATTGAGATGAACCAGACAGAATGAGTTACAATAGTCCAGTCTTGAAAGTACTAATGAACACACAAGTGTTTTAGTGGCATCAACTGAAAGATATTTGCAAATTGAGCTGATGTGTCTCAGCTCAAGATATGCAGCCTTGCATATGTTCATGACATGTTGGTGCACTGTCCAGAGTAATACCTAGGTTTTGTACTGATTGTGTGAATTTAATGTTGGTGTTACTGATATTTATTGTTTGAGGTAAAGATGTGAATGAGAAAGTCTTTGTGTTGTGATCAGAATGGTCTCAGTTTTATCATCATTCATCTGCAGCTTGTTACATGTCATCCATGATTTCACATCAGAAATGCACATCTCTAAACCTTGGATGGTAGCATCAACTTCAGTTGGGTGGCTAGATTTGTATATTTGGGTGTCATCAGCATACAACTGGTGAGACACCGGATGATGATCTATGACACTTGAGAGTGGCTGAGTGTATAGAATGAAGAGAACAGGTCCAAGAAAAGACTTCTGTGGAACACCACAACATAGATTAACTGGGCTGGAGTGAATTCCATTTGCAGACACAATTTGTGTCCTGTTGACCAAGTAGGACTTGAACCACAGTAAGGCTGTATCATGAATGCCAAATACATGCAGGAGATGGTGAAGTAATATATCATGGTCTATTGTGTCAAATGCTGCAGACAAATCAAGGAGGGTGAGGACTGTAATCTTTCCGCTATCCAACACAGAGAGAATGTCATTAATTACTTTTAGAAGAGTAGTTTCAGTACTGTGGCAAGGGCGATATGCACATTGTACATTGCTATAAAGACTGTTTGAATTCAGATGAGATACAAGCTGGGATAGAACAACCTTTTCTAAGATTTTTATATGAATTGGAAATTAGAAACTGGGCAGTAGTTCTTTAAATCATTATGGTCTAGTGTTGGTTTCTTCATCAGAGGCTTTACAACAGCAGTTTTGAAAAATGATGGGAATTCCCCGGGTGAGAGAGAGGTATTAATAAGCACTCAAGCAGCAGTGATGTTGGAATTGGATCAAGTTCACATGACTTTGGTGCACTCTTCATCACGATTGTACGTACGAAATCCATAGAGACAGGTTCAAATGCTGCTAATAGTTGCCGCTCAAATTCTGTATCCCAACTGTATGGTGATGACGAGTCAACTGAAATTGTGGTGTCAAGCTTACCTCTAATGGTTTGTACTATGCCACAGAAGAAATTTGCAAACATGTCTGGAAGGGCAACTGGAGAGAAGGTAGTTGGAAGTGGTGTACATTTGTTCCTTGACATTAGCTTGTTAGTAATCTCGAAAAGCTCTTTGCAGCTAGAACTTTCCATGATGTTAGTAGTGTAGTGGGCTGATTTTGCTGCATGGACTATATTTGTGACATTCTTCTTAGCGGCTTCTTAGATTTGTTTATGAATAGTGAGTCTGGTGGAAAGCCAGAGCCTCTCAGCTTTACGGCGGTCTCTTTTAGCAGTGCGAAGCTGGTCCCTAACACTGCTATACCAAGGAGAACACTTTTGAATTGATACTCTGCACTTGGTAGCTGGGGCATGTTTGTCAAGCAATGAATGCAGGCAGTTATCGAGTTGTTCTGCGGTAGGAGGTAAGCAAGTTGTTAAGTTAGTTTGGATGTCGTGCATTAGTTTGGTTCTATTTATCATACGAGTTTTCTCTTAGTAGCAGATAAAGGTGGAGGGTTAGAGACTGATACATCAAGATGGCATATAATGCAGAGGTGATCTGATGCAAGGTCATGGGATACCAGGGAGGACCGTAGATTGTTATCATCAGGTCTATGAAGAATCCAGTCTAAAATGTGACCATGTTTATGAGTGGGATGCTTAACTGACTGTTTGAGGTTGAAAACATTAATGGAATCTATGAGTTTTGATGTATTTGAGTTTCCAGGACAGTCAAAGTGAAAGTTGAAATCTCCATAGTCCATGATTGTATGTACAAATTAAACAGCCAAAAAGGTTGTCACCAAAAAAAATCGTCACATGGTATATTTTGTCACCAATAAGGGAAAAAAAAACACAATTTGCGACAATAGGCGAAGTCCAGGACGATCCCTGCTGGAGATTCTTTTTGGAAACCACCCAAAACTTTGAATGCAGCAACACAGAGAAGACATAGGAGGCTCTCGATCATTACATGTTAAAAAAATTCCAACATGCTGCAGAAAGGCAAAAACATAGGAAAAAATGGACACAGATTCAGAAGGAAAGGAACAGAGAAATAAGTAAACTCAGAATGCAGAAAATGAGGGAGAGAAAGAAAATGAAGGAGAAACTAGAGCCAAAAGAAACAAAAATACAGACAAAACTAGTGGAAAAGAGTCAAGAAGAGAGATGTACCAAACAGAGAGTACAAATGCAAATGGTGATGAAACTGATTAGTACAGAAAAAAAACAGAATAAGAGAGAAGTATCCAGCGAGGAGGACAAACTGTATGAGGCAAAAGCCAACAATTAGTGGAAATCCATCCCCATTTTTACAGGACAGTCCAAATAATGGACCAGTCATGAAAAAAGATGCAGTAAGTAAGAAAAGCTGTTTACAGGACAAAACTGTATACCAGCAACACCGGATCAGAATGCAAAAATTGTTAAAGGGTTAACCTCAAATTTAATTCCAAGGCAGACAGTATAGTGAACCAAAAGTTACATGTTGTAAGAATAGCTAAAGATCAAAAGTTGTTGATGACTCAGTGGTAAAATCAAATCATTATTACTGTCAGATCTGTCTTGTGGTTTCTTGTTCAACTTATTCATTTCCTTCAAAAGTCCGTATAATTTTTAAAATGGACATAGGGCACTGTGGTATTTGAATAGTCACAGCTTTTTAATTTTAACTCGTGCCAGGTCAGTTTTATCAAAATATTGTTGGACCAGGTACTTTATTCCTGTTGCCCAAGCACAAATTTACCAGAGCTGTTAAAATTCAAAGTGCCATAAAGCATGAACAAACAATAAAATAACATAAATTAACAAACTAAATTAAATTCTCTAAGCAGAATTTCCATGTTACAACCCATACTAAGGTTGCTGATTAATGGCTTACTTGGAAAAGTTCAGATACCATTCATCTTATTGATCTATGTTAAAATAGCAGGGGTTTTTTTCTCCACAGATAAACATTATTTTGACAGGAAATTTACCCAAACACTGCCTGCTTAAAATCAGATTTTTAAAGAATTTACACCTATTGAGTATTGTCAAGAGATAAACAGCAACAGAATGTACATCTATTGAGTACTTTCAAGAGATAAACAGCAACATAATTTACATCTATTGAGTACTGACAAGAGATAAACAGCAACAGAATGTACATCTATTGAGTACTTTCAAGAGATAAACAGCAACATAATTTACATCTATTGAGTACTGACAAGAGATAAACAGCAACAGCAGCATCAGATCAAGAATCAGGACCAAGAGGTTTCCTTTGACATCAAGTGCTTAGTTCAGAAATCAATCAAAGAAAGTTGGCATGCCACACAGTGTAACTAAAAGTCAAGAGGTGCATAAAAAAATCATTATTATATACTGCAATTCAAATAAATGCAACAAAATATCAATACATGTATACATGGGAATATAGCAATATTTGAAAAAAGTACATGCACTAATACATTACAGATCCAACACACTAAAGAATAAAACACATGGTACATAAATAAATATTTCTGTTTTCAGATTACATCGGAACTACCTCTGGCAGCCAGCTTCTTTAAGAACGTCAGAAAAATGTGGATGTCTGAAGAACCAGAATATGAAATACTATCAACAGATGTCTGGCAGCCACTTCAAACACCAAACACTTCAACTGCTGGCCCACGCATAGTTTACAAATTTAAAATATAGAAATACAATTTTGTTTCACTGTTGTCGTTACATGAGTCACATTTTCTACCTCAATCAAGTTTTAATACCAATTTAATGGAACATGAAACAATGATCTATCTTTTGTTGTTTTGTGCTAATTGCAACTGATCAATAACATCTTTAAAAAAATACTAAGAAAATGTTTCAGTGATAATATTTGTCAAATCTTAATGCAATGTTTGATGTTGTTACTTGACAGATTGCTAACACATGATAAATGGACCCATTTTATAACCACATTGCTGCTGCTTTTATTCATCATGCAGCTCTAATAGATGTATGTTAATTATTATCCAGATATAAAAATAAATCATCAGCTAAATATCTATCAGATTTGTCAATCCTGTTGAGTGAGTTAAAAGTTAATGACAGCAATGCTCTGACAAGCATTATTTGGAAAGGAAAACAGAGTTATCTTCCAACTGCTATTTTACAGAAGATGGGATACTAGGCCACTAATCCATAACAAATTTTTGATGTGAAAATGAAGCACTTAAAATCCGTGGTATTTGTCCCACAGGATTGGCCAAGTGCATATTGTTAGTCCTATGCAAACTGTTTCCAATTCTGCTGATTACATCTCAGAATCATTGTACATACTCTATATACACATCAATTCTGAGTAAAAGCCAAAGCCCAAACTTCCAGCTCAAAAAGACTGTGTACAAAAAGTACACTTATGTGCGGTCACCCCTCTGATGAAGGCACAAACAAATGATGCAATACAGCATTCCCATCTGAGCATTTCTTGTCACAAAATGTTCTAAGCAGAGGGACATGTCAAAACAGTTTTAATAAAAAATGAATATAACCCATACAATACAGACAAGCTGCATATTCACTATTAAGTTGGTTCACTTTTTCCATAACATTTTTTCAACAGCACATTTTATCATAGGATATAAAAATTATATATGACATTAAATACACTTTGAATGAAATTAATCTTTTACTGCAGATCATCAAATCGCAAAACAAATGCAGCATGGCCAGGATATCTTGTCTGCAATTCCTTCTGTCAAGAAGTCACAGCTCACCCTTCGGGATTTTAATATTCCAAGAAAGACAACTGATGACACAATGAAAAGTTGCTATGTAAAAGATGTGCCAAACCAAATGCTCAATTAACAGAAGATATTTTAGTTACTCACATTAAATGTATGCTACAGGAAAAAGGGGTTCCCAATAACCAGGACTACTGCTAGGTGCTATATCTGAACTGCTATCAAGAAAAATGGAAGATCATATATTTTCAGTTGAAAGAGTAGAAAGAAATATGCAGGGAAAGAGAATAAAGGAAAATACACAGAGAAAAGAAGGAAAGTACCTCAGAAGACAAATTTATAATGAGGGATGTTATGAGACAGAATCATCAAGTAGCGACGATCATACAGATGTAAACTGGATTTGCTGTTATTTACATGAGTAATACAACCTAGCCAGTGTTAGATTAAAAGATGACAAAGTCATTGAAGACACATACTTTATATACACCTCTTGCACTGCTAAATCAACATAAAAAAACAAAAGGAACATTTTATATGTTCTAATTTACATTTTAAGACATTTGTTGTTACTTGTTCAATGTGTTGTTAAGTTACAAATGAGGAACAAACCAAAGAGGGTAATTCATTTATATCATGGAGAAAGAGGATACAGAATAGCTTTAGATTAAATGATTTAGAGGTATGAGCAGCATACAAAATTATACTTATCTCTCTCTTTCTCAAACACTGAGACACCTACAGCTGAAAATCACATTGGTCAAGAAAACATAAACTTTAAGTTTTAACTGCTGTAAACTTTCCAAGAATTTAGTATTATAAAAAGTTGTAATGAAACTTCTGTCTTCCCTATCCACTGATTAAACAATGAAGTCATCTTAGGGGGTTGTATGGACAAATGATCAGTAATTCTTGCTTTTCTCACATCAATTTATATGCTGCATGTGATATCTAGTACACTTTAAATAAAGTACAATTCTGTGACAATCCAGTTCCAGGTTAAGTGCATCAATGCAATGCAAGCATGCTTCGTTATGTCAGCTTCTGTCAACAATACACAGGTGCAGACCATAAGTTCCTCTGAATGCTAAGAGTTCATGAAGCAGAACGTCCCTTTTGAAAACAGTGACTTTTATGAGTGATGATGATGCTTTTATAATTAAAAAAAAAAACATATATCAACTTCTTATTGGAAATAATTGTACAGGCAGTAACTGGTACTGTAACTGGGAAAGATGGAACTCATTAGTAGGGACAATTTACGATGTTTCTGAGAGGCATGACTGTAAGTTTGTCATTAAGTTTCTGTCTGAAATACCATGACTGGTAGACATCATAACTGTGAGAACTGCCACATAATTTTAAGGAAAGTGTTTTGCTTCTAGTTACCTTATCTTCCACGCATACTGAATAAGACTGTAAATTATCACTGTTTGCAAACACCAGACTGCCTTTAAGATAAATACATGCAGATTCATTGAAAATCACCAGGTACTTTAGTCACATCCTATTTAAGATGAGTGGAATATATGGAAAAACCAGAAGCAAAACTTTAACCTGAAATTATGTTATGAAAGAGAATACTTGACATGTATATTCAGAAAACAGGTCAAGATTTCTAAGCTAGAGTTATACATTTCAGATATTGTGCATTACTAGGAATGAGTTAAAAACCCTCAAAAATGGCAGTAACTGGTCCCTTAGTAGTCCTACAATGTAAGACATCGGCCCTGATATTTATGTTTTGGGGATGAGGTCTTACTACAGAAATAACAGTACTGTGTAGCATGTTCCAATGTCAATTAACGGAATACAGAAATGAGTTAAGGATGATAAGAATAATAAACAAAATGAAGCTATCTAAATACTGTGTTCAATATTAATTTATTTTTATTCATTTCATTAAAGAAACATACTTCAACTTAATCCGGTTTTGCCATTACCAGCTTCCATAACATTCCAGGCACCTGAAATGTGGGCCTTGAAAACATGTCCATTTGCTAATGTGAGAATTTGAATTTATTTGAAGAAAAAAAAGACATCAGAGTAACTAAGTCTGACTAAAGCATTGTGGCTTTAACTTGCAGAAAAGCGTCAATATGGGCTGCCAACTGTGTGAAATATTCCTGAAAATTCAACTTCTCATTATGATGTTAGTCGACATCAATACATACTACACAGGTGCTGTTATTTAGGCAGTAAGACCTCGACCCCAAAACATAAATATCAGGGTCAATATCTTACATTACTGGATTAAGCCTTTGGCAGTTCATAAAAGGAAAATTTAAGATTTTATTTACTATGAATAGAATATGTCTTTAAAGCTTGACAGCAATATGAACATCTTGAGTATAGGCTTACATATTCAGATGTTAGGCGTAATAACAGCAGATCTCGGAAACGGTCAAATGTAGCAGTAATAGAACGTCGTATACAGATAAACAAATAAGTTGGGGGGGGGGTCTTTTCAGATGACTGATCATGTCAGGCGGAGAACAACTTGTTGGTCTAACATTCAGACAATACTAATACTAGTACCCCAATTCGTGGACGGCCACGACATCGGAGCTAACATTTTGGGAGCAGTGCTGGCTGTCTTCAAAATGGAGTGTTTTAATGACTTAATGATTGAAACGACCCCATTAATTTCGAAGAGGCAAAACAATTATCGGGTTAGATACATCAACTTGGCCATTTCTAGCAAATGCAACATATATTTGTCATGTATAAGTTTGCACAATGGTGGATCTAATGGTCTAATTAGATATTGATCGAAAACATTGACCGGCTGCTGCATCTGTGAATATTTTAACATCGGGATTTCTTTATACCATTCCATGTATATGAAATCTTTTAAGGCAAGTTTGCTCTCCAATTCTCACTTAAATCTATTCTCATTTTTGACATAACAGTCATGCTTTTAAACATACATATCATTCTTCTACTTCTACTTACCAAGTTCTCCCTCTTCTCTTCCATGCTAAACATCCTCTACGTCAAAACACCAATACTTCCGCGCCACCTGTCTATGATCAACAAAGGTAGGCAACTATTGCAAATGTTAAGTATCAAACAAAATTGAACGATGAAATTATCACGCGGACAAACAACATCGACATTTTTTTTTTTTTTTTTTTTTTTCCTTTTCCCCCGCCAATTCATCAACCATGCAAAACTTTTTAAAACATTTATCAATGATCGAGTTAAGCAGCAAGTTGCTTAAAGGCTATTGTTTAAGGAATTTAAACCCACATAATACATAACCCGTAAGCCTGTTTTGTCTGCATAAAAAAATGAAGTGATCCCAGTAAGTGGAAACCATATGTACAAGATTATTTTCGTGGTTTTAATAATGTTAGGACACCATCATATTTTAGTTGCTAAATATGTAGCTTTGAGTTTTAGCTTATAAAGTTTACCATTGCACATTGCATACATAACATTATAACATCATAGTACGGACAATGCAAGGTGTATATCATAAACTACAGGCACATAATGTTATGAGTTAAATTAATTACATTCGTTACATATAACAAATCTAAACAACATATAACAAATCTAAATCGTGTGACATCACAGGATGTGTGTGTGTGTGTGTGTGTGTGTGTGTGTGTGTGTGTACACTAGACATTTTTACCTGATAAAAGAGCTTCTATAGATACCTAATTAAATGTACATTAAACAGAAAAACATAACTTATCAACAAGCATGAGTATCATATTTGGGAACTCAGAAAGCATGTTAACGATGTATATCAATTATCTATCCTAAATATACTGGAAAGAAAAAATATAGTACAGCATAATTATAGCATAATTTTTGTAAATTTCAATTGGAAAACATGTTATCAATAAAGAAAAACACAGCAAATATAGGATGAACCATTCTAACTACTTCTTATTCTCTGAACATGTGATAGAGGAATTTCGTGCCAAATTATTCAAAGGCTTGATGTCATAGCCTGGTGTTCATGCTCTATGTAGTTATTCTGCATTTCTATATCTAAAGGAGTTAGAATGTTATTTAATATGCACATAATAATGTAAAAACTACTAGTGCAGTTAACATTAATTGCATTATTCTCTGATATGGTCAATGTTATCTTGTTAGCATATTTTCATAAGAAATTTAATAACAACCATATATGAATCTTTGACATCTCTCCTAGATTTTTTAATTTTTCTGCCTCAAAATCATCCCAGAAATAATGTTGTGCTAAAGGACAATACTGAAAGTCTGACATAACGAATGAGTAGGACAATACTTAAAGTCTGATATAATGATAGAGTAGGACAATACTTTAAGTCTGACATAGTTAATGAGTAGGACAATACTGAAAGTCTGACATAACGAATGAGTAGGACAATACTTTAAGTCTGACATAACGAATGAGTAGGATAATACTTAAAGTCTGACATAACGAATGAGTAGGAAAATACTTAAAGTCTGACATAACGAATGAGTAGGATAATACTTAAAGTCTGACATAACGAATGAGTAGGAAAATACTTAAAGTCTGACATAACGAATGAGTAGGATAATACTTAAAGTCTGACATAACGAATGAGTAGGACAATACTTAAAGTCTGATATAATGATAGAGTAGGACAATACTTAAAGTCTGACATAACGAATGAGTAGGACAATACTTAAAGTCTGACATAACGAATGAGTAGGATAATACTTAAAGTCTGACATAACGAATGAGTAGGACAATACTTAAAGTCTGATATAATGATAGAGTAGGACAATACTTTAAGTCTGACATAGTTAATGAGTAGGACAATACTGAAAGTCTGACATAACGAATGAGTAGGACAATACTTTAAGTCTGACATAACGAATGAGTAGGATAATACTTAAAGTCTGACATAACGAATGAGTAGGAAAATACTTAAAGTCTGACATAACGAATGAGTAGGATAATACTTAAAGTCTGACATAACGAATGAGTAGGAAAATACTTAAAGTCTGACATAACGAATGAGTAGGACAATACTTAAAGTCTGACATAACGAATGAGTAGGACAATACTGAAAGTCTGACATAACGAATGAGTAGGACAATACTTTAAGTCTGACATAACGAATGAGTAGGATAATACTTAAAGTCTGACATAACGAATGAGTAGGAAAATACTTAAAGTCTGACATAACGAATGAGTAGGATAATACTTAAAGTCTGACATAACGAATGAGTAGGACAATACTTAAAGTCTGACATAACGAATGAGTAGGATAATACTTAAAGTCTGACATAACGAATGAGTAGGATAATACTTTAAGTCTGACGTAACGAATGAGTAGGATAATACTTAAAGTCTGACATAACGAATGAGTAGGATAATACTTAAAGTCTGACATAATGAATGAGTAGGATAATACTTGAAGTCTGACATAATGAATGAGTAGGATAATACTTAAAGTCTGACATAACGAATGAGTAGGATAATACTTAAAGTCTGACATAACGAATGAGTAGGATAATACTTTAAGTCTGACATAACGAATGAGTAGGATAATACTTTAAGTCTGAGATAATGAATGAGTAGGATAATACTTTAAGTCTGACGTAACGAATGAGTAGGATAATACTTAAAGTCTGACATAACGAATGAGTAGGATAATACTTAAAGTCTGACATAATGAATGAGTAGGATAATACTTGAAGTCTGACATAATGAATGAGTAGGATAATACTTAAAGTCTGACATAACGAATGAGTAGGATAATACTTAAAGTCTGACATAACGAATGAGTAGGATAATACTTTAAGTCTGACATAATGAATGAGTAGGATAATACTTAAAGTCTGACATAACGAATGAGTAGGATAATACTTTAAGTCTGACATAATGAATGAGTAGGACAATACTTAAAGTCTGACATAATGAATGAGTAGGATAATACTTGAAGTCTGACATAATGAATGAGTAGGACAATACTTAAAGTCTGACATAATGAATAAGTAGGATAACACTAATGAATGAGTAGGATAATACTTGAAGTCTGACATAATGAGTATGACAATACTTAAAGTCTGACATAATTAATGAGTAGGACAATACTTAAAGTCTGAAATAATGAATGAGTACGACAATACCTATAAGTCTGACATAATGAATGAGTAGGACAATACCTATAAGTCTGACATAATGAATGAGTAGGACATTACCTATAAGTCTGACATAATGAATGAGTAGGACATTACCTATAAGTCTGACATAATGAATGAGTAGGACATTACCTATAAGTCTGACATAATGAATGAGTAGGACATTACCTATAAGTCTGACATAATGAATGAGTAGGACAATACCTATAAGTCTGACATAATGAATGAGTAGGACATTACCTATAAGTCTGACATAATGAATGAGTAGGACATTACCTATAAGTCTGACATAATGAATGAGTAGGACATTACCTATAAGTCTGACATAATGAATGAGTAGGACAATACCTATAAGTCTGACATAATGAATGAGTAGGACATTACCTATAAGTCTGACATAATGAATGAGTAGGACATTACCTATAAGTCTGACATAATGAATGAGTAGGACATTACCTATAAGTCTGACATAATGAATGAGTAGGACATTACCTATAAGTCTGACATAATGAATGAGTAGGACATTACCTATAAGTCTGACATAACGAATGAGTAGGATAATACTTGAAGTCTGACATAATGAATGAGTAGGACAATACCTATAAGTCTGACATAATGAATGAGTAGGATAATACTAATGAACGAGTAGGATAATACTTGAAGTCTGACGTAACGAATGAGTAGGATAATACTTGAAGTCTGACATAATGAATGAGTAGGACAATGCCTAAAGTCTGACATAATGATAGAGTAGGACAATACTTAAAGTCTGCATTGTATATATTATTGGTTGTCAATGTGTGCCAAAAGGCGTGGAGTACGCAATAGTTGAGACCGTGTCTGTCAATTGTCTAAAGCAAAATATTTTTGGCAAATTGTTGCAAATAATTTTTGCATATTCTGGACGATTTTTTATTGCTAAATATTGTTAAGCTACTCGTTCAAGATATCGCAGTACAAAATATTCCTGCCGATATTCCAATTAAGATTCCTTGTACTGTAAAATTTATCTGCATTAGTTTCTAAAAACGGCGAAACCAATGTAAGTTAATGTTTTTCATGACACATCAGATATATATATCTCGCCAAGCTAAAGATGGATTGATACATGTTTCTGTTCGAGTTTATGAGAGAGAGAGAGAGAGAGAGAGAGAGAGAGAGAGAGAGAGGCTGATATCTTAAACTGAGACAGTGTCAATTATTATTTAAATCTAAATAATTCTACCACATGTATTATGAGTACTAAACAAATCCTGTTCTAAATAATTATAACTTTATCCTTACTCAACATGCTACAGACCACTAACAACAACAACAACAACGACAATAATAATAATAATAATAATAATAATAATAATAATAATAATATTAGTAGTAGTAGTAGTAGTAGCAGTATTAGTAGCAGTTGTAGTAGTAGTGGTATTTTATGATTTGAGTTAGAGGGAGATTATAAAATGTGTGTATGAAACATGGACAGAGAGACAGACAATGAGGTACCCTCCGTCAACAGATAAATGGATGTCACCCACCAAATAGCAAATGTAAAAATAAGGGACGTTCCATTTTATTTTCGTGTGTGGGGATGGGGGATATCCTTTCGAGCCGGGATATCTTTTTTATCATTAAATATATGTTTATCACAAGATGATTTATTTATTTTAAATAAATATAATGACTATATAAAAAAGTGTGCGTCATAAATCAGAACAAGAATATTTTTCCAGTCTATCTTTCAGCCCCCACCCACAAAGGTTCACTGGTAATGTACTTTAAAGTAAGTTAAACCAACCATACTGTTTAGTAGTCCTCCCTATTCCCTGATTTAGCAAACGCACGAAAGTCAAAACAGTACACAGAACAGAAACATATATAACAGCAAGTAATCTCAAAGAAAACTCGCACAGCGCACTAATGGTGCCTGGCGGGGGGGGGGGGGGGGAGGGGGGATGGAGGCAGACCGAGCGGTTGTCCTGGGCGCTAGAGGTCTTGGAGCGCCAAACCCCTTTGGGCCATCATCGTCGTCCCTGGGCGCCTTTTACCCTTAGAACGCTAACCTTACTACGCTACTGGTCTCTTCGGTGGAAAAAACATGAGGATATTAAGGGTGCAAAGATACGCCCCAAACCATATTGCGATATAACAATCCCACATTGCAATACGTATTGCAATACATTAAGACTTGATGAAAACAATAACAAAACAATAACATAATCGCTTTAATATTTACTATTTAAAATATACAATATCTCTAAACATTTCCCGAATACATAGTAATTATACAGTGCAACTCGTTTTACGTTCGCTTGCAATCTCGTGGTAAGCATGTTATCTGGGATAAAATGAGAATATCGCTATGGAATTGAACTGAGCAATTGTGAGGAATACACAGATTTGTAACATGAAAACAAGACCTTGAAAAAATTGCGGTACAGAAAATCGTGCTGCAGTAGATATTGCCAGAACAGCAAACCGCAATATGCCGGTATACTGTGGCATCACCAGAGGATATGTTCCTCAGAATACGAGAAGACTTGACGTTTGGCACTCAACATCCCTTTTGTCCTATTTAAGTCAGACATTCTGAAAGCAAAAGCAGACGACGTGTATATTTAAAGAAGGATTTTCCTTTTCCAAGTCCTACAAAAGACATGTACCCAATTTACAGAAATGTCGAAACTTAAGCTACACTAGTGGTAAAATAGTCAAAATAAAAAATGCGCTGCAATTCTGCATTTTTTTTTTTCATGCATGATATGAGCAAAGCAAATCTCTTTCTATGAACCACGGTGGCTCAATAGTTAGATTGACCGACTGACCACCAAAAGGGCGTGGGTTCAAATTCTCTCATCGGATCAGCCCAGAAAGGCAAGAATGGTATGTCCCTGGACAAAGTACTTTACTCCAATTGCATCGGAATTAATAAACCTGCTTGTGTTGCTGTGCCGTAAAACACCAAACCAACTCTTTGTTCACTGCAGGAGTATAACGTCTGCCGATGCCATCCTAGTTGCCGATCATCTTTCTTGTAAGTCCAATGAACATTTTTCAACCGGACACGGGTTTTTTGTACAATATGGTTGGAATGCTTCAGGCTGAAATGCTACTCTTGTGACAAACGTTCTGCGAGAGTTTCAACTTTGGTTGACAATCTCCACAGCCCTAAGTGGAGATCTGGTGGACACCGATAAGATGTCATGTTCTATTGACCTCGTCAATGAAATAAAACAACTTTCAGTTTTCTAAAAGTGACGTTCTTCATTCGGAACATATAATTACTTATGATAACTATCATTAATACTGATCTGCAATGTTCTATCTGATAGGATACTAAACATAGGTGGACTGGAGATTCCAAACGGTCACCAAAACATAAACTTTTATCGCTGTCTGTCAGATCTACACGTAGGACTGTGGAACTCTGATTTTCAATCATCATGGCCTAACAGAGAAGTAATGTGGAAGTTTTCTCTCGTTATATGAGTTCATAGTTTATAATAAGTCGAAAATAGTCACGCCACCTTACATAGACCATGATGCAGAAGTTGAGTACGAGTTTGAATCATATTCTGATTGACATGATGAGCGTGTACCAGTTGTGTGACAGTTATGATGAATCTTATCGATTCATGGTCAATGCAACAAAGACTGATCTGGAAAAGACACCAATGGTATTTCGTTACGGAATTATAAAGCTTAAGGCTTCTGTGCGGAATTATTGGTAAGAAATATCTGATATTTAATGACCAGAGTTATGTTTCAAGATCACTATGCGGTGGATCGATAAAGTACTCGCGTTACTAATGGTATGTAAACACGGGAACCAGTCTGAAAACGGGTAAACATGAAAGAGTATTATTATCAAGCGATGAAACTTTTGGATAGACTATTTTTTATCTACACTGCTGTCGGACATTTCTGCGCACCTAAGGTTTTGTTGCTGTTGTTGTTGTGGGGTTTAACGCCATTTTTCAGCACACGATACGCTATGCATGGCGGCCAGTATTAATGGTGGAGGAAGAACCCGGGAAAACCTCGGGAAGAACCACCGACCCACGAGAAGCTACTGGCAAGCTTTCTCACATACCCACATTGGCCGAATCCAAGACTCGAACCCACGCAGACAGAGGTGAGATGACAGTGATCTGTAACGGAGAGCGCTTTAGACCACTCGGCCACTCGGGGCCCCTACCTAAGGTTTTCGTTTCCAACACTGAAGCAAAACTTTGGACTGTTTTTGTCAGCAGTTCAGTCGAGTAATTAGGTCAGGTTTATAGCTAGTTTTACAAAATTCAACGTAAAAATGCCAATAAATTGCAAGAGATGTTAAGCAGACTAAATCGGTCTTGTAAAATAGTTAGTAAAGTTCAATATTTTATGAAAAATAAGCTATTACTTGGAAGAGAAACAACAATGAATAGGATGTAATGTGTCTACAACGTCTTGTTGATGGGGAAAAATTACTACAGAATTTAGAAACAGACTATACGCCGGGGAATTTGTTGAGAATTTATGTTCGAGCGGCAAGTAGAAACGTTGGCTAGCAGACGATTTTGTACGTGTGGGACAACTTCTTGCAAAATTGGAAACTTGGATTAAAATACAGTTTTGTTTTAAGGTACACATTTC
The DNA here is from genome assembly GCA_028554795.2 of Sinohyriopsis cumingii. Lineage (NCBI taxonomy): Eukaryota > Metazoa > Mollusca > Bivalvia > Unionida > Unionidae > Sinohyriopsis > Sinohyriopsis cumingii. Next base: position 68,580,723 of record CM068836.1, read on the forward strand.
CCTATTTTATATAATGTATTTATTTGTATGATTCTAAAAGATGCATAGTAAATCGAATTTTCTGGATTACAGTTTCAACAAGGTCATGGAGTGGGTCTTCACGTTACCATTTAGAAATCACATTTTTATGTGCATTTCGAGTCTAAATGTGGGATATTTTTGTACACTTAAATGAATGTTACTTTTCTTAATTAATGTACAATTGTTTTTTTTTCTGGATACAAAATAGATTTTTTACCCAAAATAGCACGTGATCCAATGTTTACAGAAATGACGTATCGTTGCGCAGAATTTCCCGACGCGCAGAATTGGCCGACATGGATGTACGTGTCACCAATCGACTAACAGATGAAGGATTACCTAGACCAGATCAAAGTATGTGGTCGTAAGTTATTTGTATTTTAGAAGACAAAACACAATAGGATATCTAGTACAGTTTGTATCAACAGTACAATAACTGTTAAAACATTAATGAAAATTTAATTTTAGGCCAATGAGGATACGATTAGTTTTAAGATTATTAAAAATAAGATTTAAACAGTGTATTTCAGATTGAAAAGTTAGTCTAAACTAAGATGTTGGTGGTGACGAATTATTTCTGATACCAAGCGATATGTTGATGAAAATATGAAATATTGCAAAATACAAAAACAGCTTACAAACTCCACGTGATAGATTATGTTCGGAATTTATAATGGTGAAGATATTAACATTATAAAGAGTTTTATTACAGTAGTTGTTAATTTGTCTGCAAATATTATACAAATGATAGATTACAGAATGACAAATGTTAAAGGAGTTCTAGAGAATTATGTAGATAAAAAAATATGTAGCACATAAAGATAAAACGGTTTGGCCTTATAATTAATGAAATAAAAATGATACAAACATAATTTGTCATGAAACATAAAAAAATAAAATTGTCGAATTACTTTGTTGGATCAGTTATAATTTAATTTTTTTCAAATCAAGAACTAGATTCTGTAGTCTTACGCTGTTTTATTCGTTTTTGTTGTTATTTCTAACTCTTTCATCACAATTGCAAACAATACACGAATCATTGCTACAATAACAAAAAAAAAAAAAAAAAACAACCATTAAGAGCTATTAAATAAATGATATTTCCAGCTGTATTTAAAAGCCATCTTATTATGATGCTGCTTTTCTAACTAACTCCAAGAAATAATTTACATTATTTTTCAATCCTAATTTATCAAGGAATTTTTTTGGATAGTAATAACTGTGTAAAACTTGCTCCACCTCCTCTTCCACCTGGTAGCTGCGCGTAAGGCTACTTACCTTCTCCTCTTAAATATAGTACAAAATTTGCCATGAATAAAACAAGAGTTGTTCCATCATACATGTTGCTGCAAATCTCGTAGCTATAGTTAAATATTTTCTTTAAACAGTTTGTTTAACCTTATCGCTGAAAGGTACATTTCCCCACCCCCCAAGCTTCAGATTTATGTTAATAGTTTATCTTCAGCGTGTTTCTAAATCTGTTAATACCCACCTATTTTTAGCCTGTTTTCGTAATTCAGTATCTTGCAATGCTCATCGTAATTTACCTTTTGTTTTATCATGTTTTAGATTGCTTTATCTTTTTTTCTGTGATATACATTTCTGTTGCCAGATCGTCTTTCTCGTGTTCATCAGCGTGTATCAGTTTATTTACTTGTTAGCATTACAAAATTAATTCCACGTGTACCTGGAGCTATTGTGCGAGGAGTTAACGGACGTTTTAATGTTTATACTGTCTTCAAATTGGTATTATTTAAACCATCTAATTCCTTATTGACTATTTGGTTTGATGAGATTTTCAATAAGGCCGAATTAATTTATACTGATCCTCACTTACGCCTAAACCAAATATAATATACATTGTATATAAATCAGTTAATCTGTTTATGCTTATCATTGTGCAATATATATAGAAATCATTCGTCAGTTTAATTATCGGGATGAGCTTTACTAATTGATTGATCTTTATCACATAGCATAGTGAACAAATAGAAGAACAGAAACAGGAAGTTCAATAATATGGTGAACAAATAGAAGAATAGAAACAGAAAGTTCAATAGCATAGTGAACAAATAGAAGAATAGAAACATGGAGTTCAATAGTATGGTGAACAAATAGAAGAATAGAAACAGAAAGTTCAATAGCATTGTGAACAAATAGAAGATTAGAGGGGTCCCGAGTGAACGAGTGGTTTAAAGCACTCACTGTTACGAATCACTGCCATCTCACATCTGTCTGCGTGGGATCGAGTCTTGGGTTCGGCCAATATGGGTACGTTAGAAAGCTTGCCAGTAGCTTCTCGTGGGTCGGTGGTTCTTTTCGGAGTTTTCCCGGGTTCTTCCTCCACCATTAATACTGGCCGCAATGTATAGCCTATATTGTGCTGAAAATGGCGTTAAACCCTACAACAACAACAACAACAACAACAACATATAATATTAGAAGTTTGAATCAAGGGATCAGTATTGCTCTAGGGAGCAATTAACATGCCAGAAAGAACAATTATTAATATTCCAAAATGTATAACCTTTACCGTATTTCTCTGTACCATATAATTAAATATGATGCAATAAAAAAAATTATATATAAAAACGTTTACCAGTTCATAAGCCTATAGTTTTAATAATAGCTCAGGATCATTTATAAAAAAAAGTCTTTTCTTACTAGCAACTAACTTTAAAATCATGCTTTTCTAAAAGTGATTTATTTGCTCAGGAAAGAGATGTAAGCAAAGTTTTAGTTTACATGTTATAAGGTGCAAAGAAAAGGAAACAGCCAAAAGATCTGCGTAGAGTTCAGCTTGGGAGACAACATGGAGAGAGAGAGAGAGAGAGAGAGAGAGAGAGAGAGAGAGAGATTATTATTATTTCTAAAACCTCTCCAAACAAGACTTCTGGCTTCTAGTTTGAAAATTAGGTAGCGTCAGATTCGTTATATATGGATCGCGGGTTTGATACTCGCCCAGGCCATCCAGGGTGGGCTGTCTCAGTGGATTTTAGGCACTTGATTCCTACTTCCTCGGAATGATATAGATAATAATGTTTTGAAAGTGCCTTTAATCTGAAAATCAATGTCTGAATCCATTTTCTCTTTGTCGGAAAGATTCATCGATATCAGGCATGATAAATATTCATTGATTCCAAAAAACAAAACAAACAAAACCTGGAAGAGCTATTGTCTAAACTGCTTAATTATGGATTTTGAAGGCCCATTAATTTTAAAGGTGTCGTATTGTTAGAGTGATGTTAGAGGACGAGCCTGTTATTATTGGTATTAATGGCTCGAGGTAGCGTGTCAGAACATCGTGGTAAAATTCGAGTCAATTTTCGTTATGCGTGTATCGAACAAACACAGTGCTGTCAAATTGCACAGAAAAAGGGCTGAATGAAAGAATCCATAAACAATTGCCCACATTATGTTTGATCACATCGAGTCATACAAAGAGTAATAAAGCTATTGCCAAATGGGGGCCTAAAGTCATGATTGCTTTCTTTCCTTTTTTTTTTTCAATTTTGGAAGATGTGATTGATCTGTTGGTATACGTAATATCCTAAAGTAACGGCCTTTGCTAACGTAATATCCTAAAGTAACGGCCTTTGCTAACGTAATATCCTAAAGGAACGGCCTTTGCTAACGTAATATCCTAAAGGAACGGCCTTTGCTAACGTAATATCCTAAAGTAACGTGCTTTGCTTATTTTATCAAATCAACTAGCAGGGCTATATCAGTCCAGATCCATCCATAGTGTTAAAATTTATTTCCAATTGTTCAAGGAAACAAATCATAGTATATTTATTAATTAGTTCATAAAATACACTCCACCTGGAACACCCTGTGTGATTGATCTTTATACTTTATAATTTGGACTAATAAATAGTTTTTCACGAAGAATTAATATCGACAGCCATTCCATCAGAGTGGAGAAAAAAAGGACAAATATGTACCGTTGAATATGTGCTCGTACTTCTAAGACTTCATATTGATACTGCAGACGCTTCTAAGAAAACCAAACAGGCCTCAGAGTTTCAACACTGTGAGTGCAAAATTGAACTCGTACCCAATACTCAGAAATTAGGAAATGTACTTACAGTCGTCTGAGAAGTATGTAACTTGTATTAAAAAAATAGCTCCACCTTCTTTTTGATGATGGCATTCTGTATTTATTTTAACATTAACTTTTACTGAGAAAATTGAGGGTTTAGTTATACTTCAAATTTCACTTACACATACGCGGCAAGTAGTTGTAATAGTCTGATTGCTTTAATGAGCGGATAATTTCAGTTTGTTTTGTTTTGATTTTAGAATACAGAAATAGAACATTAATACAATTAGAGATGATGCAACGAGCTAGGAATGGACTAATAATTCAAAAGGAAAGCTTTGTATCGTTTTATTATACTGGGTACGTAATATCATTGTAAAGGATCGCTGGGAAGAGGGATATAAATCTTGCACATGCATATTAACTAATACGTAGAAATGTTATTTCCCTTGGTTCACAATTATTGGCTTTGTAACGAGAAAGTTACAGGACTAATAAACAGTAAATAGTTAAGTAGTCATTGAATGCATAGACTACGAGAATATTAAAATGTCCTCTTTTAGGAGTTTCCCATCAGTACCGAATTCCATAAAACCATTGCAGCTGCTCCGCAGTGATGTCTTCATATTTTAAAAACAAGTAAAAACCCCAAAAAGCTAAAGAATAGTTATGACAAAAAATATTGTTTCTTACAGTATTTTTAGTCGCTAACTTAATTCAGAACTAGTGGTGAAACGATACGCCCAAAACAGCATTATGATATCTTGCGATATACCTAACCCAAACTGCAAGACGTATTACAACGCACATTTATTGCTTTAACAAATTCAACATCTCTAAGATGTTAACATTTAAGATTTCCAATGGTAGTCAAATGAACATGTAAAATTAATATAAAAATGAAACAAACCCTCGCGAAAGTTGCAGGAATACGTTTCCTGGCTACTTGAGCAAGGAGTGTAAAATTGTACCATTGAGCTTTCCACCATTTCAAAGGATCCTCATCAGACATTATTAAAGATTCAACCTCATGTTTCACTCTCTGAAATCTGGAATGAATACTGTTCATTTTGTGTCATTCCGAACAGGACATAAATATCTGAGGCAAAGTGAAATTTATATATTATAATTTTTAACTGGACAAATATCACCTGGTATTAACTTGCCCCCCCCCCCTCCGAAAATGTGTGGGAAACAATGGTACAGTCTCTTGCAATCTCAAGCTATGAGAAAAAGAAAATATGGCTCTTGAATTAAAACTGTGAGGAATACACAGATTTGTAGGATGAAAGCAAGACCGTGAAAAAGTTGCGGCACAGGAGATCGTATTGCAGTATGTTTTTCCAGAACTGCAAACCGCAATGTACCGATATCTCGTAACTCAGAAGCCTAAGAGTTTCCACGTGCAAGTTTGCGATTGTTTCATTCACAGAGGTACTAGACATCTTGTGCAATTTTTTTCAAACTTTCGATAAAATGGTCTCCGTAGTTTGACATTCTAAAAATCTATTCAGACATTGTGTTCTTTTATTTTAGATTATGCAAGAGCCATTTTACTTGTGATCGACGAAACATGTTTAGGTTTTTCTTTTCTAATGATGTCTATGATAGTTGTGGAATACTTTTAGTATTTCATATTCCGAATACAGAAACACATCAAATAGCAGGCATCCAATTCAATAGCCCCATCAATTTATGTGTCCTCATAAAAAAAATACCTGATCTTGATGTATGCATGTTGGTAATTACATAAATGAATAAAATAGAAACAAGTAACAATATCAGGGTTTCAGATGTTTGTGTCATACCCCCGTTAACATATCAATGTAGTGAAATGAAATGTTATTTTTTTCATTGGTATTAAAATTTTGCTTTATTTACATCACATACAAATACACATACATATATTTCCAACGGGGGAGGGGAGGGGTAATTGACTGAATGTTAGTCATTCCAAAATGCATTCTAAAATAGTAAATGTAGTTTTATGTCCCTAGATTTATCAAACGAAAACACAACGAGGCATGTCGTTTAGAGTGCGAACAAAGTCACATTTTGTGTCTAAATAGCATCAATAGAAAAACACCTCATGTGAAACCTATGAATTAATCTTGGCTATTATATTTCCCTCCAAAATACAACAATCATGGTACCAGTAGATTATTCACGTCAAACATATGACTTAATACGGCATTTCAGTTGCAGACCGAGGCAAAATGTAACACTGTATACAGCATAGGTTTAAAATGGTGGCCTAATGTTAAAATTCAGCTAGAAAACGTAATCATTTGTGACAAAAGACTCCCATGCCAGCCTAAACATCTACTCAACATTGTTTAGATTTCACAAACAAAACTTGTGTCGGGACTAATGTATAGAATCCAGCAGTTTTTGGCTCAGAATTTGTATAGCTGAAAATTTAAAAATCAAATGTCTTAATTCTAGACTTCAACATTTATGTTAGCGAAATTATGAACTCGTGTATGGACTCAAAATACACAACTTTGTACGACGTCAGAACCAGTCAGAAAATTTATGAATTTTAAAAATAAATTAACATAAATTCCCGGAACCATAAACATCATGCCACCAAAAAAAAAATCGTCTCACGCCAGTGCTTTTGTAATAATGTCCGAAATGAAATACATTTTCGACCTATTTTGCGGATTTTCACATGTTTAGAATAAGAAAGCATCGACGTCAAGAAAAGCAGCGTGTCGTGTCTATAGTATAGATTTTGTTGGAATTGTGCTAGACTACTATTATATTGTCAGCTTTTACTCTGGTATATAATTTGCATTTCCTATTCCTTATAAAATTGCAGCATACCTTCACAGTAGTATCTTGGCATGATTGCCTCGTAAAACCCTTGCTTCCTCCTACATAACAAATTGCATATCGGGCGGAGAACACACACACACACACACACAACTATTCAGCTTGATATGTGGTGAAGTTAATCTCAGGAGCGAGTCACAAAAGGACTAATAAATAAATGTAGGAGAGCACGTGGGTAGAGGGGATTTAATGCTGGTGTGTCTGTTTCAGTACTGTATCATAAGTAATATAAGAAAGCAGAAAAAAGAAAATGAAATAAACACAATCACGATCAGCAATTTTATTTTTGAAATAGCAATTAACTTCTCTAATCTTAGTTCTATAACATTTAAACTCGATACAATAGAAATTAATTGTGTCGCCCTTGATTTACGGACCATAAAACAAAACTGCATTTGCACCGTTGAAAGGAGTACAGAAAAAAAACTTGTTTCATTAGTGAATTCTTCGGAAGTTTTATGGTTTCAATAAACCAGAACGGCTGCGGGAAGAATGTATAAAAACATATTGCATTGTTGTTATTCCTCAAGAAAGCATCACGTAAACATTCAGTAAGAAATATGTCTATGCCTTCAAAATGTACACAGATATGAATGATTCTTCTTCTACTACTAATACTACTTATTATTATTCATATTATTCATATTCATATTATTATTATTATTATTATTATTATTAGTAGTAGTAGTAGTAGTAGTAGTAGTTGTAGTAGTAGTATTTACTTATTATTATTAGTGGTTACTTATCATTATTATTATCATTATTATTATTAGTAGTAGTAGTAGTAGTAGAAATACTATTATGCAATTTCAAGAGGTACACGTGAACTTCAAAAAGATCGCAAGTTATATTACTAATTGCCTTCTACACGAGAGTTCCTGGTCTTAAAAGTTTGATATTCATAAGCTTACAAAACACGAGGCTTGATTAATATTCATTAGTATAAGAATTGTTTAACACGGGTTAATATTAGGACAAAGATCAAAGAAAAATAATCACTTTTCAGACATAATTCTCGCCGTGTGCAAAACGACGCTAAAATCGGGACATTGCAATGTCGTTGATATCCATTTCGTTAAATCAGACGAGCTGAATAAGATTCCACTCAACAGTCATTGTGCACTTCTAAAAGCTGGGCGAGTATAAGAGGAAATTGTATGCATTTGCAAAAGGTACATCGGAGAGAATGTTGACTTTAGGAATGAAACTTTACACCTGTGCCTCGTATCGATACGATCCACGATACACAGCCTGCGATACGATGCATATCGATACACATATGAACTTGATGGTCTTTCCATCTTTTGGAGGTAGGTGGTGCCTCTTTATGTACGTTGACATACTGGTTTTATTTCCAGTATGCAGATTACAGGTAGAGATATATTATCATATATTTATATGCAATTCTCATCAATGAAAAGAAGAAAAAAAGATTACCTGTTGGTTGTCAGTGAGTTTTATTCAACGTTTTAGGCCATTTGTTGGCGGCTTCATTTCACTCAGTTTTGCCACCAGACCCTTTGTTTTGCATAGCATGAATGCTTTGAAAACATCTTATTACCAGTTTCCTGTCTCACTACACTTGCAAGATATTACAATGTTATCTTCAAAACAAGCAATAAAGCAATTTCCTCGTGAAAAGAAAATCTCATCTAGAACAAATCTGGGCATGGGAATGAGGTTGAATACCAACAAAATCTGTCACACTGTACTTCCTGCAGATGCAAAAGATTGTTGCGGCCAGAGGTTCTTGTATTTGTCAGTGAAGAAAGAAAACTATTGAAAACACCCAGTCCTATTATATAATTTTTGTAAAAGGTGATAAATCTGAGCGGTTTGAAATATGCCCCCTTAATGATTCTGTGCTAATTTTATTTATTGAATCAGCACCTTCATTCGCTGGTTAAATATCTGTGCATAAAAAGTGAAATTCCAGTTTTTTTCCCATATACAATTTAAGGAGAGATGCTGCCAGGATTTGATCCTAAAGGGGACTTCACCCTTTGTCACTGAAAGAAGAGGAATATTGAAAAGGAGGGGGAGGAGGAAACGGTCATAGTTCAACATTTACCTAACACTTCAATATCTGTCTCTCATTCTTCCGACTCCACTTGTTTTGAGCTCTACTGAAATAAAAATCTTTAAAGGCTGTCACTTCTAGTTGTTAAGTATTATTTTGTTAATTATATTTGAGCATAATCTGTTCCTTATCTGTGTATGAATATTTTTCTATGCTGTCTTCTGAATGGACATATTCATGGCTAGCTTTGTCAGCTTATTGGGGAACTGATCTTTGTGACTGTTATTTACAATTTTACAGAGTTCACATATATTATCTTGTGAATATATCTGCTCCAAAATCGGCCTTATCACTAACACAAACTTAATTCTTGAATCAGTAGTTTGCTGACTATCACGCCAAGTTTCTTATCTGTTCCATAATGCTGTATTAGGGTTTTTAGTCCATCAGTGTCATAGTCTGCTTGTGCTGAAAGCGGTATTCAAATAAATATTTTTACTGTTTCATTTCATTTTTTCATTCTTATTATTCAGTTTAAGTTAACTCTGATATGGATACATGGTTTTCTAGCATATGATCTTCAGGGCTAAATTGATTGATAAGTAAATGAAAATTGCATTCAACTTTTCAATTGTCTGTATTTTAATTATCCTCAGTATTCTGTCCTTTGTATATTTAATTTCGAAATATTGCTAAAAGGGAGATTGACCGTCATGCCGTCTATTTTTGTCCATCAAACAGGTACATCTCACTAGTATTTAACACCTTTATCGGGCAAAAAATCACTCACTGAAATCTCCACTAACAATTTCCCAGTTCCAATAATCCAATATATTTCATAACTTTAAACATTATTGTCATCATCAATATCACCAGCCAGTATTTGCCGAACGAAAATGTAATGAACTACGCCAGGAATCAGACATTGTGGGATTTCTAGTTAGCCCGTATTATAAAGACGCATTTGTAAAACTTCCTTCATAGAAGGTTCATACTACGCAACAATGCTTATTCCAGGGCACAATGTGACAGTCAAATTTAGCTTAACAAACATTCATGTCATGCTTGAAGATCCCAGATGTGTTAACAGTTGAATACCCGGATAACAGATTTCGTGACAAGAACGGTTCAATAAAATTGTATACTTCCTCTAGCACACTTTCAGAAACGGGACTTTCCACAAATTTTGCCCGATTCACGCAATCGCACACCCTGACATAATCTATGTGTAAGTACTTTACATATCAATGACTTATGCGAGAAATTTCTCTGTTGCTTTGCTAGTGCTTCCTGTTTGTTACACAGGGAATAAGCTACACTAATTTCTGATTAGTAGCTATTATTTAAACTGGACCGGAACAAGCAATAACCACCAATGAGATTTCATGTGACAGATTTGACCGCGTGGCACACCGGTTTTGAAGCTTTCAAATCGACCAAAGTAGACCTAAAATTCAACAGCGAAACTTCGCGTAAAAGTGGTTATTAAATAAAGAGTAAAGTACTTCAGACGGCGGGCGAGTATTCTCAATAGTTTTTTTCGTTTTTAAAAGTAAAAATGAGTGCCTAGGACTGCAAATGCTGTTTCAGATTAATTCTATATTTAAAGAATAACAAGGCAAACTAATAATAACTGGTCATGACTGCTGAAGACTAAAATAACTTATATACGGTAAGTATCGTTTTGTATCGATTCTCCATCTCTTGTATTTATGTATCGTTACAGCATAATTATCGATGCATCGATATATCGATGAATCGTTTCACCCCTAGTTGTCTTACATCGGGGCTACTTTCATGCATTGTGACAGAAATTTCTTTGTATGTGGTATTAGCGAAACAACACATTGCTTAAAGCAGACAGCTGACTAAATGGCTGCTCCCATGAGCTCGTGAAATGGACCAAAGTACACTAACTTTAGCAGTTTTGAAAACAAAGGAGCGTGATTTTTGCCAGAATAGACAATAATAATTTCTTAAACTGCAACAAATGAGCCCTTGTATGTACTACAGACGTTATCCGATAGTCCCCCCCCCACTTTACTTCTGAAGTACAGAAAATGAAAACGACCAAGCAGAGCTAACCGTCTTTTGAGAGATGCACATCTAAAGCGAGGCTACGCCGTGTACCCTATAACTCAAATTACACTCATCAATCACACACCCAATGAAATGAATTAAAAACTATTTTAACAATACCTAAGATATGCAAGGTATATTCTAAAAAAGATAACCAGGATCACCATTGAGGAAAACCTGGGAAATTAAGTTGTTTTAAAAGAAGCAAACCCATTTCAAAATAAGAAACGATATTGGAACCTACAAAAGGTGTAAATATAAGCTCGATTTTACATCAATAGAAGCTTTTCCTGCACTCTATCTCTGAATTTTGTTCACATTCATGTCTTTTAATTTAGAAACTATTCCGCGACTACCTGCTTTTTACAAGAGATTAGAGGTATTCAAATTCATATAGAAACTAAGCGTTTCCGATTCCAGTGATGCTCTATCTACGCGTGCGTCCCTGGTACTTTGTGGGACTTGGGTGTAAATTATTAGGCCAATGGTCAGTTACTATACATGCATACTTATGTGACAAGATGCTATTTCTCACAGAGGTACATCAATATTAAGAATAGACTAGAGTATATCCATGACTAGAATACTTGACATTATTGACAAAACAGACTGGATTATTCAGATAGCCATGACTACAATACTAGATAATATTGACAACAGACTAGACTATTCAGACAGCCATGACTAGAATGCTTGACATTATTGACAAAAGAGACTGGATTATTCAGATAGCCATGACTACAATACTTGATAATATTGACAACATACTAGACTATTCAGACAGCCATGACTAGAATACTTGATAATATTGACAACAGACTAGAGTATTCAGATAGCCACGACTAGAATACTTAATAATATTTACAATAGACTAGAGTATTCAGATGTGTGATATTCCTATTAACAAATAAAATTAAATAAATAATCCTCGTGAGGGATTGTTTGGATGGACATTGGGGGTATACTTACTCTGAATATTATTTACATATAATAATAATAATAATAATAATAATAATAATAATAATAATAATAATAAAGTTGTAGTTTAAGTTTTTATTTTGGTTTTTGGGAAATATAGGTTAGGAAACAAAAGGCACAGAGAGCAGAATTTAGCACTTCAGTGCTTCATATTTGGATATTAGAAACCCTAAATAGACCCACATAAGTAAATAAATCCAGTGAAAAATTTAATTGCACGAATGAAATAAATCAAATAAAGGCTCTTGTATTTAGACTAGAAACTGCATTGAAATCGAACCCATTGAATTTACAATTAAAATGAACAGTACTCCTTCACCTGAAAATTATAATATAATGGCGAGACTCGTAAAATTTCAAAGTCTTAAAATAAAAATCGCATACATTTAAATAAATAAATAAAGGTATTGATGCTGATAGCAGTCGCTACATTTGTCATGTGAATTTTAATAAGTTTGTAAGAACATTTTACAACTGGGATAAGTGCGTGTCAATAATCAAATATTTGAAACCAAATGAAAGTCTCCAGTAGGATAATGCACTAATTTAAGTCTCCAGCATGTTCATGAGCTAGTGAAAGTCTCCACCATGATCATACACTAATTTAAGTCTCCAGCATGATCATGAGCTAATGAAAATCTCCAGCATGATCATGCGCTAATGAAAGTCTCCAGCATGATCATGCGCTAATGATAGTCTTCAGCATGATCATGTGCTATTGAAAGTATCCAGCATGATCATGCGTTAATGAAAGTCTCCAGCATGAGCATGCGCTAATGATAGTCTCCAGCATGATCATGTTCTACTGAAAGTCTCCAGCATGATCATGTGCTATTAAAAGTCTCCAGCATGAACATGTGCTAATGAAAATCTCTACCATGATCATGAGCTAATAATAGTCTCCAGCATGATCATGTGCTATTGAAAGTCTCCAGCATTTCATGTGCTAATGAAAGTCTCCAGCATGAACATGTGCTAATGAAAATCTCTACCATGATCATGAGCTAATGAAAGTCCAGCATGATCTTGCGCCAATGATAGTCTCCAGCATGATCATGTGCTAATGATTCTCCAGCATGATCATGTGCTATTGAGTCTCCATCATGATCATGAGCTAATGAAAGTCTCCAGCACGATCATGTGATATTGAAAGTCTCCAGCATGATCATGAGCTAATACAAATATCCACCATGATCATGTGCTATTGAAAGTCTCCAGCATGATCATGTGCTATTGAGTCTCCAGCATGATCACGTGCTATTGAAAGTCTCCAGCATGATTATGCAATGGAGAAACTACAGCGGCTCTTATCTAATTTACAATTTGCTCAGAAAGATAAACTTTGCTTTGAAGTCACACTCACACATTTTAAATTTTAACTTTGTTTACAGTTGGTGAGGCTTAAATATCTATCGCGAGGTTCTTAATACATATTTCTAAAACTTGATCGGCGAGAAAGGTTGTGAACTAATTATTCAAACTGAATCCACTGAGACTGTGGCAGTAAGTTCTTGTGTGTATGTTTAATAAATCAGCACATGTATGGGACATTTTCGTATCAGAATCGCGATATTCTCAGTGCCGAACTATTAAAATAATTTAATAATCATGGGCTAATTTGCAAAACTGGTAACCAATGTTAGTCCGGACAAATATGTGCTGTTTCCTTTTATTTGCCATTTTATACACGGCAATCACCAGACCTAGTCTTAAGTGTGCATGTAGAAATTCTGACGACTAAAAAATCTGCTTACCGTACCGGTGTTTAGACAAACCGTAGCTAGGAGCTTGATGCCAGGTTAGATGATTAAGTAACAATAGGAAACCATCAGATTTGGTATGCGTAAATTAGAATAAAAAAAACCAAAATTTGGTTTCTATGATATATCCGAAAAGGAACTAAATAAATGTTGGAAATTATTGTAGAAAGAATGTTTTACTAAATATGAAACTGCCAAACGTGGGCATACGAATTAAACAAAATCTTCCGGAAAAGAATGTTTTTATATTTTTAGATGACAAATGTACTGATACTATAGCTCAGTATATGTTTTGTAACTCCAGTACAAAGTATCGCTCAGTATATGTTTTGTAACTCCAGTACAAAGTATCGCTCAGTATATGTTTTCTAACTCCAGTACAAAGTATCGCTCAGTATATGTTTTGTAACTCCAGTACAAAGTATCGCTCAGTATATGTTTTGTAACTACAGTACAAAGTTTTTTGTGCGAATTGTTCATTCTGAGCTATTTTTAACATCAAAGGTAACGATATCTTCTCGGTACAGTCTGGTTTAAGGAATGGACACCCAGCAGAGTCACTTTTTCCCACCGTAGAACAAGATGAGAAACAAATTTCGTAACAAATATAGACCGAGTGTGTATAAAAGAACAGCTGTAAAAAATAAGATAACAATAAAATGTTTAACTCGTCATATTCTGAGTGAAATCTAATAAAAGTATACAATTGTCATGGTCATAATCGTCAAAATCCCATTATATATATATATATATATATATATATATATATATATATATATATAGAGAGAGAGAGAGAGAGAGAGAGAGAGAGAGAGAGAGAGAAAGAGACAGAGACAGAGACAGACAGAGACAGAGAGCTTTAAAATACATTATTTCTAGTGGCTGTCCGCATCCATGACAACTGTTTTAAAACTTAAACATTAATACGAAATAGATCACTTTTTTGGTGGAGAAGTTCGCGAGAAACAGCTAGTATGAGTGGCTTGTTATAAGAAAACATGAAAGCAGCAGAGATTATTTGAATTGTTAATGGATATCAAACTCGAACTGAAAATGAAGCATTTGAATGTAACTGCATACACAAGAAACCTGGACAATGTTACATGCCATCATTTAAATAAACGTACTGTAGAAAAGATTATGAGATATTTATAAGTATGCAGAGATTAATTAGAAACAACCCATTTGCTATGCAAAAATAAAAGTATAGTCCGTTTGATTAAAAGTGTCAGTGAAGAAATAATCAACAAGAAAATATTGAAGATTCTGGAGTTAAATGGGCTTAAAGTGTTGTGTCATTGAAAAGTACATTTTTCATTATACGAAGAATTACTGACTGTGAGTATTTGTACCACGTACGAATCTCTCTTATAATAGTGAGAGGAACGTTTCAGGTGGGTTGTCAAATTTAAAACTGACAGTCCTCTTTAACAATCAAGCTTAAAAAATCTAAAAATGTAATTTGACCCTTTCATTCTATTTCATTTGCAGACTTTGAAAACATTCATGATGTGAAGATTTAGCGGAGCTAATTTTCGTGAAGTAAATTTCTGCCTAATATACACATGAGAGTAAAATAACACTTGAACGTTCATATTATTTCAAAGGTACCTATCAAGGTATTATCGACATGGCATCGTACTATGCATGAGTGTAACAAACATGTATTTATAACATATGAATGTACATACTCTTTGAAACGTTGCTGTCAAAGTATTATCGACATGGCATCGAGCTATGCATGATTGAGAAAATGGTGACTGTGTTTACCGCAGTAAGACGGTTAATGTGTGTGTGTGTGTGAGAGAGAGAGAGAGAGAGAGAGAGAGAGAGAGAGAGAGAGAGAGAGAGAGACTTTGATTTGTAACGTAGCTTTAACAGTTTTCCAGTCATATTGCTACGACGTGTGCAGTGTGGCAGTTTATAGTGATGTCTAGCACTGGGGCATGATGCTGCAGAGATGTACCATGATGTCCCACCCAGTCACATGATCCTGACACCAGTCCGACCAGTCCTAACACCGAGTGGGCGCTCACCAGTTATTATGTACCACTGAGAGAGTGACATATGTAAGGTGAAGTTGTTTGCATTTGAAACATGCAGTGGAGAGAATGTTGACATACATCTATGCTACTTTGATGTAACGTGGCTGTCATTTCTTTAGATATAGTACTTATGGAAATTGTACATGATCAAAGCACACTGCTAGCTAAATTTACTGCTCCCTTGTGCTTCACAAAAATCAGACTAAATTAGTCGAAAGTACACTATCTTTATCACCTATTAAAGTAGGGAAAATGAATTTTGCCCAGCAAGACAATATCAGCTTCTGAAAGTGCAATGGATGAATTACTACATATATAAAATGTAACAAAAATTATCGTCTTTTTTAAAAAAATACAATTTACTTCTGAACTCCAAGAAGTAAAAATGACCAAGCGGAGCTTGCAGTTTTTGAAGGATGGACATATGGAGTAACCCATATAACCCATATTATACCCATCAATCATACACCAAAATTAAAGGGAATTAAAGGTTCTTTGAACAATACCTAAGATATACAAGGTCTTTTTTAAATAGCCAGTATAACCAGTGGGGAAACCCGGGGAATTTATTTTCTTTAAAATTCTGATGCAAAATACGAAACTGTAGAGCGCCACCTAAGCTCTTGATGCTGGGTTCCAAGCGAAGCAGCTGCTAGTACCATTTTAGTCATTCTTCGGTATGACTCGGCCTAGGTTCGCACCCGCGAACTCCTGCCTCCGAGGTGGACTCCCTAACCACTTAGGCCGCTGGAGCGGTCTAGAACGAATATTGATTATTTCGGATACTTCATTAATGCGAACAAGAAAAGTTACGTATGCCTTCATCCCCGTATTAAAATGAAATAAACTTCCATAGTTTCCTGATACATCCATTCAGGATATCAGGGTATGTTTGAACATAAATATGCATATATTGCAATTAAACTTAGTAACACTCAATAGCCGCGCATTGATATAATTAATTAATTAGGGTAAATCCATCATGACAGTTCGATAAGACAAACACTTAGCGTGGAATTAGAGCCTTTTTTGGGAATTAGGACAAACGATCTCGTTGCAGATCAAACGTGAGTGATTACAAATGATTACAGAGGCTAACAAACCCTTCTATTGAATACCAATACCAATATCAAATAGTGAACTTATAACCTCGACTGCAAATGAACAGGATAAAATTAGTGAAATTAAAATAATTATATATTAAGGTAATTACACGTTCTTAAACACACCAACATGATTGTCATCCACCAATATAACTCACGGAGGGGAGGTGGGCGAACAAGGGGGATAATTTCGAACGAAAAGATGCCTCTAAACAACAGTAGCTTTATTTTAAGGGGAGGTAATCACTTTTAGAAATTATGTATGCTCAGTAATAATAACAAGGGTTACGTTGTTACATTATAATAACAGAGTAACGCTGATACGTTATAAAAAAAAACAAGAGTTGCGGTGATAAGTTATAATAAGAAGAGTTGCGTTGGTACGTTATAATAAGAAGAGTTGCGTTGATACGTTATAATAACAAGAGTTGCTTTAATATAGACAATTTTTCATAACCAGGGAAAGTAACCTTTCAATAGCATTTGGAAAGATATGATTTAATGCGGGGTTTGGCCCAACCAAACCTAGTAATTATTGTGCGTCTTTGATGCATGCCAATATTTCCTTTCTTTATATGCTTCAGACATTCCCGAACGAAAATGCCTTACAACCTGTAGACCAGTCATCTGTGGGATGGAAAAGTTTTCGTTGCTTGGGAGAGGTTTGTTATTTTCAAAGAGGTAAATATAAATGAAAATTGGTTTTTGATTAAATAGGATACCGGATGGATATTAGAAACGGTACTTCAAGAGTGGGAACGATTATATGTAATTAAACTGTTATTCCATATCTTGCATCATTGTCAGTCACGTGATTTGAATTTTCTTTTCCGTGAGAGCAAGGAATTACATACCATGCATATGATGTGTATGTATGTCAAAGATTTTTGTACTGTAGGATAAGGATCTTGAGTTTGCAAAGGTATTGACCCTAATGAGCTATAAGTTTCTTTTAAATTGCAAGTTGATATTATGTCAACATGTTTTGCAATTCAGTTTCCAGAATTCCCCGATACTTAAAAATTCCTTCAAACAACTAAATTGTACAAACTAATGGTGAGAAAAATGACACGTTACACACTGAGCTATGTAAGGAAGCATGGAAAGGACATCACTAAGAAAGTGAATACCATCTCGTGGCCACAAGATATTATGTTGTAGCCACGAGAAACTTTTTCAATGTCACATTTTAGAAAGTATCTCTTGGTCAGGGGATGTTAGGCTACTGTGAGATACGTATGTTGTGGCAAAGACATAGCTCTCGTGGAAACAAAATAATATTTTTAATAGAGGTCCCTTCAACGATTCCGTGACAACGAATGATATAACGCAAGTTAATTTGTAAGACAATCTCAATGATGTCTGTAAAAAGAGGTAAGTCTGAAAAATAAGTGAATGCTGTGTTACTGTTATTCGATACAATCAAGCTATGAAAGACTAGATTAACCAGTGATATTTGGAGCCCGAAGCAAATAAAGTAGTACTGACATACCATTCTTTATTTGTCTGCAGTTTTGTTGCATTATTAATTTTCGTATCAGTTTATATGATTATTAATTTTCGAATCAGTTTATATGATTATTAATTTTCGTATCAGTTTATATGATTAATTTTCGTATCAGTTTATAAGATTATTAATTTTCGTATCAGTTTATATGATTATTAATTTTCGTATCAGTTTATATGATTATTAATTTTCATATCAGTTTATATGATTATTAATTTTCGTATCAGTTTATATGATTATTAATTTTCGCATCAGTTTATATGATTATTAATTTTCGTATCAGTTTGTTGCATTATTAATTTTCGTATCAGTTTATATGATGAATTGTTTCGTTGTTTATAAGTTTGATCTGATTTACGCACTCGCCAATTTCTCTTAAATTGTAAACACGATTTGCATCTCATGGGAATCTGTTGTACAAATAACCCACGTCCACATTGCTATGTTGAACCCTACATAATTATGTCAACAATTTCGCCCGAACTTGGCACAAATCACGTCAGTAGTGTCAGAATGGGGATTTGAAATTTTGGTTTTTAAAGTTAACGCTTTCAATACCCCTGACTTTGACCCCGCGGCAAACGCGTATTCATTTTTGAGTAAAGCGATGAATCCCCGTGGGCACTCAAAGCATGGACCAGAAAGCGCTAGGATTACTTCAAGTTTTCCCCCAAACCCCCAATTTTATCAAGATTTTACTATGGGTTTTGTTTTAATATTTCTCAATGGGATTGCATTTGGAAATCATGTGGACGAACACATTGTGGTCAACAAGTATTGGTCGTCTGACTTGTTCTTAGGTAAGGGATCGACCCAGTATACCATTATTCTGCTAAATTGTTCGTCAAATGCAGGAATAGGTTGCAGATGAGCCTTAGGTATCTCATGATTCGGTTGACAAGTGTGACAAGGTCTACAGTATTTAGAAACATTATTTTTAATTTTCCTTCAATAAAACTCATTCAAGATCGTATATTAAGTCTTATGGACTCCTAAAGGAGTCCAGGGAAGTTCCATTGTCTAGACTAAGAACAATATTGATGACACTAACTCTCTGTGTACTGGTGGCCTACTCTACATTAATTGAATTTCGCCTTAGAGGAAGTCATGGAAATGAATATCTGATTGGCTGATGTACTCGTCATCGACGAATAAATACAAAGGATACATATCTGTTCGCTACTGTCTGAGAATGACCGGTTTGCAACGAAGTGTATCGATATTTATATGCTCCTGATAAATTCTTAAAAGTTTATGGGCAGGCGTGACCGCAGAATATTTCTTTGGTGGTAGTGCTGGTGGTTGTGGTGGGGTGAGTAAACATGCAGTGGTCAGCTATTAAGTTTTACGGATGTAGGCCAAAACATATGTAGAGGTGAAATCCGATTGCCCCTTTGTGCGGGCGCTCATGTTTCTGAGTTACATTTTTTAAGAAAAGCTGCATTTAAGAGGATCGTGTTTTCTTCAGACCAAAATCTGAAAGAGCACAAATAATTGTTGTAAGAGTTATACATATATCTATCACAAAGTTCAATTTGACACAAATTTTGAGTTTTTTAAAACAAATATTAACAATTGAATGAAAAAACGTCATCGATTACTTAACATAAGAATCTTAAAGGGCACGTGCATTCATCATATAGGTAAAGAATTAAATTTGGACATCGATAAAGGCTAAAGGAGATGTGCCATATATCATAGGAAGACCCGTAACAGATTTCCATTACGAACTCAAGTTTCTGTTTGTATACAGCATATTGACTTACTCCTCATGAACAACTGGGCAATAGAGGAACATCTAAAAAATACTGATGCAAAATCAATAATGGTAGTTTTGAATATAAGCCATTTTCTGCCACCTCTCCAAATATCCTTCAATTATGTATACTGATCATATGAGGTGGTTAAAGTTTATTATTTATAAAATATTAAGTCTTAAAATGTATTGCATAAACAAAGATGTATAAAATTTTTATACCTTATAACTATGGAATAATAATCGCTTCACAACATCTTTATGATGCAAAGATATTTGCCCACTCTCCGATAGTTTTCTTTTAGAATAAAACTATTAGACTTTAGGAACATAACAATTAAATGATTTGCAAATGATTGAGGCTCATATAAATTACTGGTTTTTGGCGTAGAAGTAATGCAGATAATATTTTCAATTAAAAAGTCATAAAGCAATTCAGTTTCTTGGCTTCCATCACGACTGTGGACATGGCTCCCACTGTTTGGAAATGGTTTTTAATTTCAGTAATTTTTAGTAACATTATTGATGTAGTAAGCAAGTTTAAAAGTTTTAGGTCAGTCTTAAACGATTATTCTTGATGTGGACGAGTGCACAGGAAATGTTATAAAAATTCAGTATGAAAAAATTGAATATAAATATACTTGTATGAAAGTTATACTAATTATGGAAGAATAACCGCTTCACAACACAGGTTCCACTACCATTATTTTCTGATGCAGACATGATTGGCCACCCTTGTAATGTTCAATTTTAGATGAATAACATACTGATAAAAATGTTACCTTGCTTGAAATAAAAATAAAATGATTTTCAAATTGTGCATTATTTTTTGTTGGTTTTGAAAACTGAGCAGTTACTAATTTTATTTCAAACCTGTAAATTGACAGCCTGTAAACTGATATTATGGATATTAATTCTTAAATAGAAAAAAGACATAAAGAAGAAAAAGAGGCAGCATCGAGGGATTCGAACTTGGTACGACAATTTGGCACAATAAATGCTATACCGTTTGAGCTATTGAAGCTTGCGGTGTTGGATACGTATGTCATGCAGATGACATGTTTTTCCAAGCAGATTTATATAACTGCAGACGATCCTTTGTTGTTTGCCCAGTTAATGCTTTAGTTTTAAAGAATTAATATTGTTACTATATGTAAATGTTATTTCCAGCAGAATATTGACAGATTCATTTAAAGATTACATGTACGGAAATGCGCTCTTTAAAAATATAATAATGAAGGAAATAACATAGCGCACTCTAGAAATGAAGGTCTAATTGCTCAGGCGTAGCGATACGTAGGCAGCTACCGTGCAACAGGGAAAACAAAGACAATGATGTATAGACAGCACAAGTAAAGAATTTTTTAATTTTTAGTGATTAGCGCAAACTTGAACACATAAGTTAATATGAGAACCCAAAATTTTTAATAAAAATGAATCAATCAGTGTAATACCTTGTCTGATCAAGCCTGCGCTTAGATCTTATTTCTAGTTTCAAGTTGCTCAAAAGTAGCATTTTGTCTTAAATTTCCCATACCATACCATGTTCAAAGGTCGTGTTTAGGTATTACAAAGAAATTTATATTCATATTTAATGCATAATAGGATGATTTATACATCGAATAATACAATAAAACGCAGAGTTGTGATATTTACAAGAATTTTACCCACATAAAAACGGGGGCAGAAAATGGCCCTTATTCAATATTTTCCTTTCTTACATCAGGAATATTGTTCTAGTTAATATGGGATTCCAGGCAAATAAGGCATTATATTTAATTAATAAAGGAACAGGAGTTTGGTACTTGACTAGTGAGTGTCATGTCTCACGTAAACTTAGATTCATTCGTTGGCTTGCAATTACCATTGCTATGTAAAGATTTTGACCTGTTCATTTACCCTCCTGCAGCATCTTTCTTTCTGAGCTAGACTCTCTGGCATATATTTAAAAATCGTGTTTCATTGGATGCGGGCAGAGAGAGTTTATTAAATGGAGGGAGGGTCTATACTCGACGAATGATCTTTACGTGTTTCAGTACTAGCTATAAGATAAGATAAGAAGATAAGAATTCTTTATTTCAGACTAAGTAGTCCATAGCTATTGGAGAGAACTATCCAAACGAATTGTGTTAGTCACGTCCCATTGATATAAATTCATAAAAGAGTTGTTCAGCATCTGAACTCTTCGTATAGAAAAGCTGATATGGTGCACTTGCACTGTATCTAAGGTAAACAATAAAAGGAATCTCAGAAGAGAAGAATAGATGCTATTCGGTACTGAGGAACTAGTATCTTGATATAATACAAAAGTATATGTATTGTTATTGAAATATTACCCGGAGACCATCCAGTTTTTTTTTTTTAAAAATTTCATTAACACTCCTATAAAAGGTTTTTATTCAGAAATGTCTCAACATAAAAGTTATATTCTTAATGCTTCAAATTTAATTTTTTAAACATCCATTAACATCGATGTTTTTATTGCAAATTTTACAGAACATGAATAAATTTAGGAACCTTTGTCGAAAAATATTGTCTCTTGAAGTGGAGAAGTATGATATAATTTTTTTTACTTTATTTGACCTTTGAAGCGATAATCGTGTATTTGTAGCAATAGTCGTGTATTTGTAGCGATAATCGTGTTTTTTTTAGTGATAATCTTTGATTTGTAGTGTTAATCGCGTATTTGAAGTGATAACCGTGGATTTGAATTTGCGCTAGTATTTCCACTAATTGTGAGGAATGTTTACAAAATCTGCTATTTTCAAGACTGTACACAGTAAGGGCCGTCAAAATGCTTGATTTCTTTATATTACCTTGTAGTATGCTTGAATATCAGCGCGGCCGTTTGATTTTCCTGTAATTGTGATTAACAAGCAATTCCCTAAAGGAAAATTGATTAGAGAGCAATCTCTCCATTGATAGAGAATCAGTTATCGGTCTTCAAACAATTTAACCTTGCCTCCCATTACTAACATTTATTTACAGAGATAAGATTTGTAAATAAAAGTAGACGAAAAAAATAATTAGATTTGTGTATCTCTCGTTTAAAAATCTATCAGTATCATCTTCAAGGGACAGAGAGTTGAAGGTCTCCGAGAGAATAAGCAGTACAAGTTTCATCTTGGCAACTAGTTTTATTAAATCCTTGGATAACTGGCAAAACGGTATTGCTGTTTAAATTCAATTGCTTACACAAACAGCACCACACATCACTTAAAGCGTATTATGTTTTCGAATATGACCACAGGCAAAAGCTCAACCAGATTTTAAAAATTAATATTTTTGTGCATTAGATACGAGTTTTGTAAACAATGATCCACTTTTGTCCTAACTGTGACATATGTGTCTGTAAAACGTATAAATTTGTATGTCTCCCATCGTTGGTGATTACTACATATGATAAATTGAAGATAAAGTTTACAACGGAATTCAATATAGATGACATAGTACACAGCAGGGGGTCGCAATAAAGCAGGTGTTAAGTGAAAATTTGATAAACTGCTGCAGTAAGACTTTCTGCGTTTGCGCGTTGAATTTTACAATACAATTCCTATCGAAAGATACTACTGCTACTACTACTACTACTACTACTACTAATAATAATAATAATAATGCTACACTTACTGCCCAATACCAATACATGCTTGCCGAAGTTTCATAAAATCTCGTGAATGCTGCACATTATGACTTTTGCTCCTAGAAATTGTAACAAAAAGACTTGGCTATGTGTTATTTGTATTAATGTATCAGTTTATAGCTTTGTTAGATTTTAGTGAATATTTGTGTTGAGAAGATATTTCTCGGCCCGAGTAATTAGTCACTTTCTACGAGCAATATGTATGTATGTATGTATGTATGTATGTATGTATGTATGTATGCATGCATGCATGCATGCATGCATGCATGTTGCGTGCGTGCGTTTGTGTGTGTGTGTGTGTGTGTGTGTGTGTCTATGCATAACTAGGTCCACATAATAATAACTGTTTTGAAGAACTGAGCAGTATGCAGTTAGCTTTGGTAACTTCAAGTGAAATAATTTCAAGTTGACTTCCCCATTTCGCGCCGTGATTGCAGAAACTCATTTACTGCATTAACGTGTCACTCTACTGAACGGAATTTTTTTCATTCAAGTGTTTAGATTTATGTTTGCCACATTATAAACATGTTTTGCAAACGGGTAATTAGACATCATTTTTTCCAATTTAATGCAGGCTTGAGATAAGGAGAACTCCTCTTCACTATACCATTTTCTATAGTTATAGAGGGTGTACACATATTATTACAAAGTACCGATGAACAAGGTATGTAACCTGAGGAAATATGTTTGTTTTTCTATATATAAAAATTGCACATGACTTAGTTCTTCTCTCAGTCTATTTTCGGATTTCAAAAACTGTTCTATAATCTAAGTACTTTTTGTACAGATTGTTGGGTTAGGGACTTCCAGAAGAAAAAAACCCCAGAA
The DNA here is from genome assembly GCA_028554795.2 of Sinohyriopsis cumingii. Taxonomy (NCBI): domain Eukaryota; kingdom Metazoa; phylum Mollusca; class Bivalvia; order Unionida; family Unionidae; genus Sinohyriopsis; species Sinohyriopsis cumingii. The sequence goes on from CM068836.1 coordinate 68,605,340, forward strand.
GAGATGTATTTTTATTAAAAGGGGTGATGTTGCCAGACCAAATAAACTTTGGAAATACGATGGGTGTAGTTTAGGAGTTGTTGATTATTTTGATTTAATGTTTAATTCTAATGGAAAACGTGCTAATAAATTGCAAGTTTTATCAAAGACAAGATCGCAAGCACTTAATTTTCTGCTAGTAATTGAAATATCTATTCCTTGTGAAATCGAGTAACCATACTATTGCAATTTATAGGAAATTAGATATAGTACCACTACAACTAAGTAGATATGTCAGAATTCTGTAATTCTTTATGAAAAAAGTAATTCTAATATTATTTGACTTTGAAACATACCATGAATACATGTATGTCTGTATGGCTTATCTTGCCTGTAATATTGCATGTACAATAATTGCAATTTATTGATTTTTAATCACTATAAGTATGGTATACTTACCTGAATATATATATCATTTCTTATTATTATGATACAGTTCAGTTATAAAGATCATGCTTGTGGCGAATCGTTTAATTCCAGAACATATGCGTCGGGTCCAACTACCGTAACCATGAGAATGGGCGAAAAGTAACCAAATAAATAAAAATACACAATTACCAAATTTTGCTGATTGTTCGCAAGGGGCAAATTACGTACGAATTTATTTCGAACTGGATGCTTCTAGACAGTAATTGAGAAAAAAGCAATTAAGTAAAGCCTATCAGACTTGAGAAATGCATAAATCGGATAATGTTCTTGCACTAGACGATTATTATGTTACCAGAATGGAATTAACGTGTTAAGATGGATTAATAAATGAATGAAATTTTGTTCGCTGTAGTAAAGATGCAATGCGTGGGAGAAATAATTTCCTCATAAAAGGTGATGAAAATGCACCGATGTAAAATGGAAGTTGGCGTCAACAGTTATATGAGAAATCATTGAATCTACACAGTATAGACCTTGAGGAAATATTTTCTGTCAACTTCACAATGACGTCAACGACTTTGTCGATAACCTAATATATGTCGGTACACCGCGCTTCGGGAATCTATTAAGAATAGCGTGAATACATAGTATAATCGTCATTGGTTATGATATTATCTTGCCCCTCACGTTCTTCCAAAGTAAACGAAATGACATAAGATAATATATCTTTGATAATGGAAATGAGATAACAAAAAACTATATTTCTTGATGACGGGAAGCGGTCATCAAGGTAACAAAACTAGATTGCCTGATGCCAGGAAGCAGGGGTCGATGTGACAGCTAAGAGAATAAAATGTAAACGGTTTCATTGCTATCCATAAGATCAAATGAGCTCAGCCAGCGTGTCCTTTATGTTTCTATATATCTTTGGTCTGGTACTCTACCTTATTCACTACATTACGAATGTAGCGACAGAACGTGGGGTACCAGACTATAAATTTCTCCTGAATTCCATAGAATATGGTAAATAGTCTCGTTAAGCCCGAGAGAACGAGAAATCGAGAGTCTAAAGTGTCATTATTTTGATATAGAAGGATCACTGATATTCTCCTCTATACTGCTAGCATTTGTCTTTATAAAACCTCCGTTTTATCCAAGGATTTCTTTGCGTTGGATTTCGTAGAATTAACAAACATCTTTGTCTTTTTTAAAGAAAGGTTATTCTAATATTTTATATTTATCTTCACTTTCTGAATTGTAAGTAACCTTCTTTACATTCTAAATTGACCAATTATGCTACATATTGCAATTAAAAAGGTGTTTTCTATAATATCGAAGCCATTGATTTGAGAGGTTATTTATGTTAGAGTCTATTTTACATAGGTCATTTGCCTTGTGGTGGGCTATCTTTGATAGTGCATGGTTTGCATACACATAAACGATTCTCGGCGTATGATCATGACAGTCAGTCAAAAGGAAATTGCTGTATATGAATGACGATAATCTTTCATGACATCTGGACCAATGGCTTTCGGTCACTATTTTGGAAAATGCTAATTGTGACCTAGGTCAAACAGAGAGTTTTATAATCTTGTTTGCTGGAATTTTATATATATATATTCCTACAATAACATCTGAAGCAGAAATCAGTCTTATCGTTGTGTTCAGTATTTCGTTTGGGTGTAATTTATTTATTCAAATTATTTATTCACTGGAAATACAAAGTGCTCTAAATTAAAATTCTTGAACAGAAACATTAATTTGGATTTACAACGAAGTCATACAAGGACATTTTGGATTATGTTATTGTGATTAATTGAAAGACGGTCACATTGGAGGTCACTGGTACATTAAGTACATAAATACATTTGAGACTACAGGCACTGCTACACCTTTAGCGTTGGACATTATTTCAAACACCGTTGAAATTTAATTAAAACTTTATTCTTTAGAACTGGTGATAAAACGTTTTGAACTACTTGGGATTCGTTTTTTAAATTTTAATTTTGTAAATAAGTTATTATTGAATTTTACAAAACTTGTACGTTTTAGCTCTTTTCGAGTACTTAGTTAAAGACCATACTGTTGTGATACATTTCATTTAAAGCTATGGGCCTTTGGAAAAATAATCATTACATCTTTGACATTTTCAATCAAAGCAATTGGCCTTTGTACTAAATCATGACATATTTTGACATTTTCAATGAAACTTATGGGCGTTTGCAAAACTAAATAATGACATACTTTGTCATCTTCAGGTCAAGTTACACTGGACAACAAATTTTTACAAAAGTCATGTTACTGAAATAAAATTAGTCAATTCTTATCAATTTTTATGTGCTGAACACGAATATGACAGTCAAATTGCAAAATTGGCTCTAGTTTTTTTGTAATCTGCAAGAAATTAATGTTTACATAACGAAATGCATTCCAATAGTAAAAGGTCAACTGTAATAGCCTACCTATAAAAAATCAAGTCATTGACTACATCTTAGATTTCTTCGCCTGTCTCTTGTACAGCTGTTCGGGAGCATCTCTGAGGAGTGTCCAGCAGTAGTCAGCCAGCATTGTAGTGGACCATTTTCCCTGGTATCTTTGTTCCATTGTTGCGATATCTTGATGAAAACGTTCGCCGTGTTCATCACTAACAATACCACAGTTGCTAGGAAAGAAATCCAAATGGGAATGAAGGAAGTGAATCTTTAGAGACATATTGCAGCCAAGTTTCTTATACTTCATCAACATGTCTTCTACTAGTTCCTTATAGTTTTCTGCCCTAACATTTCCGAGGAAGTTTGTAGAAACTAGGCGAAAAGCATTCCATGCTTGTTTCGCGTCACCTTCCAGCAAGTTGTTGAACCGGTCATCTTTGAAAAGCTCTCGAATCTGAGGACCCACAAAAACTCCCTCTTTAATCTTTGCTTCGCTGAGTCGAGGGAATTTTTCATGCAGGTATCGGAATGCTGGCAAAGTCCGGTCAATGGCTTTCACGAAGTTCTTCATCAAACCTAGTTTGATGTGAAGGGGTGGTAGCAAGATTTTCTGAGCCTCAACCAGAGCTGGGTGTTGGATATTCTTCTCTCCAATGGCTACATTCTGCCTGTGAGTCCATTCCTTCCTCATGTAGTGCATTTCCCTTGCTCGGCTATCCCACTCGCATAAGAAACACATGTATTTTGTATATCCTTGCTGCAGTCCCATTAAAAGGGCAACTACCTTCAAATCACCACAGAGGTGCCAGCTGTACTTGTTATACTCAATGGAATTCAGTAGCTGCCTTAAGTTATCGTATGTCTCTTTCATGTGGACAGCATACGCTACTGGAATAGATGGAAGAATGTTTCCATTGTGCAAAAGCACAGCCTTGAGACTCAGTTTCGAAGAGTCCACAAATAGTCTCCATTCTTGTGGGTCATGAGTGATTTTTAAAGCATTCATGAGGCCCTCAATATCGGAACAGAATATCAGATTACTTTCCTTTCTGAAGAAAGGCTCCAATTGCTGGTGGCGCTTTCGATATGCAGTAATTGTGACATCTTCTTCTAGAAGATTCCATTGTTGGAGTCTTGATCCTAGCAATTCTGCCTTGTTCTTTGATAAGTCCAAATCACGAATCAGGTCATTTAGTTCTTCCTGTGTTATTCTGTGTGGGGTTGATGATGCACCACAGTGAAAATCTGGATCACTGCATGCTGATGGACCAGGAGAAGAACAGGTCGACTCACCTTTGTCTTCGTCAGATGAATCAAGAGAATATTCTGCTGGAGGTTCTGGAATAGGAAGTCCCTCACCATGTGGAACTGGTCTCAATGCAGACGGAATGTTTTGGTAGACTATTCTCGACTTCTTTCGCTTCGTTATTCCGCCGGAAAGAGGAGGAACCAAGCAGAAGTAACAGTCATTTAGGTGGTTGCTTGGCTCTCTCCACACCATTGGGACTGCAAACGGCATTGATGACCTTTTGCAATTCAACCACTGTAAAAGCTGTGTTGTACATGTAGCACAGCATATATGCGGAGCCCAAGGCTTGTCTTGGTCACCAACCTTGCATCCGAAGTAAAGATGATATGCCTTCTTCACTTGAGAATTGATACTTTTCTTCTGGTTGGCAAATGTCACTTCCCCACAAATATAGCAAAAATTGTCCGCGGTATTAACACACTTTCGAGGCATTACTGTTCTTTATTGTACGTAAATGGATAAAATAATAAGTTTTATGTAACAGTAGCTTGAACTGTCTCGCACAACGTCTAAAATATTTTAAATGCTGAACCTATCTGATTGGGCTTTATATAGTACACTGCTTACGTCAGCTTCAGCAGCCGCCTGGCATTAGTATAATAGGCCTACACATGTATAGTACACTGCTGACGTCAACTTACTTCAGCAGCCGCATGGCATTAGTATTGCATTGCATCAGAAAATGATGCAATCAACTGTGGATGATGTGAGCATGATGGTATTATGCAATGTTACATCATTATTCCGGATGTTGCTGCAGTCCTACTGGAGAAATTTACACAGTGAAACATAGAAAATGAGGTATATGAATATCTTCAAAACGAGAGCCAATACAAATTTTTCACGGTTATATTCGTGTTCGGCACACCAAAATACTACAGATTAGGGCCTTTTCAAGTCAGTAATGATTTCACTGTTGACCAGTGTTATTATACTTGTGTTGCTGTGCCGTAAAACATCAAATCAATCCAAAAATCAAAAGCATGTATGGTGTAATGAGGAGTGGTCCAGAGCAGAAGGGATGATCGTTATGAGCGTCGTAAAAATGGGAGGGATAGTCCCGATCGACATCGGCGAAACAGACCCATGAGTCATCTTGATATCACGCTTGTCTTTCTTGGAGGAATTGTTCTCCGGTAATCCAGAGGGAAGGGATTGTGACTTGGCCCATACATATAGATTATTAGTTTCGTGGTAGATGATGTAGGTGGAGGGTTTGCTAGGATAATATGTTTCATGTATTTGCTATTGGCGACGGTGTGTTTTGGGCTGATGGTGCAGATTACACATCGAATCATGCTCTCCGTAAACATAAACATGTCTGGATCTTGGAAGAGTTTAAGTTGTACTTGAATCGTCTTAAGAAGGCCATCCCAGGAGAGACCGAATGAGGTTAAATACTAGAGTGGATCGAGTTGATAGCGATCCAGGCACATGCCTCTGAAATTTTCAATGAGCGGAAATACGTCTGTCTTCAGGTACAGGTCGTGATAATCGCATAGAGTGCTGACATCCGAGGTCATTTCATATCTTGTTCGCGTACTGATACCCTTCCTCCGTGATATGGGACAGACGTAAGTAAGAATAGAAGGTCTCCAGAGCGGGTAAGGCGGTTTCATCGAATCTGGACCACGCCTCGATGTACTCGCAGGGATAAACTCCTTTTTGTTGGAGGAGAGGAGTGCGATCTCCAAATTCGTTTTCGAGATGCGTGAACTTGGGGCAGGTGTAAGCGAGGTCTTCTAGCGACGACCCCACAAGCTGGAACGAATCGATGAATCGCAAGGGACCAATCGAAAACGACATGTATTTTTCGAATTTGTTGGGATGCATTTGATGTGTGTTCCTATTTTGCCGAGAAGGATCTTCACATAGGTTGTGAGCAATGACTGAAAGAAAATCTGGATCTTTGAAGCGCAGATTACATCTTCTCGATAGTGATCGGTAATAGGACAATGATCTCTGAATTTTTGATGATGAGGGTGAAAGTACTCTTCGCATATGTTGGCATTGCTGAGCTGCTTTGTGTTGTTTGAGTTGAGAGGAGGTGAGTGGAATGAGGGGTGTTGGATTTTTTCGAAGCTAGTTGATGTGTTTCCACTCCGTGACGAGTTGCTCAAAGAAATAGACGATGCAGTCTTCCCCTCGTCGCTGATGGTAGGGTCGGGACAAACGTTCATCCATGGATCAGCAGGTTTTATAGCAAATTGCGAATGGGTTTTACTTATGCTCTACTTGAGTAAAAGAATGGTCTGGATCTGGAGAAGGTTCTTGTACTTTTTCAATATCGCGTCCGAGTCAAAGATGTTGTAAAATGTGTGCGCATAATTTTTGTAGTGGTGTTCGAACTATAGTATTTCCACACGTGGCATTTGAACGACTTGTAGTTCTTGGCATTATCCCGACAAGATATGTTCCTGCAGTCATTGTGATTGAGGAAAGCATTGTAAGCAACGATAGCAGAAATACCGATGCTTCTTATGCTGGGTGTACTGATAACGACATTGCCGGTTAAAGTACATGATGTACGCGAACTGATTTTGGTAATGCAGTAAAATGATGCTGTTTGTGGAGATCAGCAGCCGATAGACGCCGAACTGTTTATTGCTCTCTTTTTTATCATCGAGGCCAGCGACGTTGAGGGAGAGACCCTCGTTGACCGTTTCTAGTTTAGAGACGTCTTGACAACGGCGGAAAAGGTATTGCCGGTGGCGGTGAGTTTATGTAAGTACGACTTGTACTTGGAGACGCGATCGGCTTTGTCCTCAGCTATAGGCTTTGGTGGCTATGATGGATTTGGGGAGTGGTACGTACTTGCTTCCGCGTAACGGTGTGAATTTGGAAACTTGAAAGGAGATGAAATTGACTAAGCCAAAGACCCAGGCCGATCCAGACTTCTGATACTCATCGATGCAACATTGGATAAACTATCAGGCGATGTCGACTATGTGACTGAAATTGTCACTGCGATATACTATGAGGGATTTGGATCTGATCCACACGTCGATGCTCTAAAGTTCCTTGACCTGATGTACGTTGAGAGCAGCTTCGAATTTGATGGTTGTGTGGGCGCGTTGTTCTGCTTGGACGGTGGGATATAGGATGCGCTGAAGGAGTGCTGGGTCCACTTGGCGCTGAAGGATGTGGGAGTGATCGTATATGAGTCCTTGATCAGCTCCTCCTCTGATTGCGTTGTCGTCGAAAGGCTTGTTTATTGATTTTGGGTAGTGTTTGGACGTTAGCTCGGCGTGATCGACTGAGGATGTCGTGCTAAAGTCGAAGAAGTGTGTCATCGGGAGCTGTTTTTAGGTCGCTTGGGACTCGGTATAGACATTTTTCAGGGTCTGCATATCTAGTCCAGCTCTGGAGAGAATAACGATCATCGGATTAGCTAGTGCACTCGTGGAAGTTACTTACTAGAATCGGAATGATCGAAAAGATTATCAGGATACGATTGTAAAGTTGTTTCGCCTGTTTGTAGACGTAGGATCGCCAGTGGTAAGATCGATTATACGATACGACCTTGTGACGCTGCTATGTAGGTAAATTCTCATCGATTCGGTTTAAGTCAAGTATCATTCTGCTAAACTCTTCAGCACCAATTCAAGTTGTGGTAAGTGATCCTTTAAGAATTTGATGTGCATATTCACTTTATCACCGCCGATCTCGGATTACGTTTTCTTCAATCAGACACAGAGGATGTATGTTTAAGCCATGGGTAAGTTTCGTCAGTTGATTTAATTTCACGAGATAGCGTCTCGGGAGTCACTGTCAGTTCCACATGATCCAGATGTTAAGATTCTAAGACGTGTAAAACCTCATCCGCAGGCATTTTTCGGTGATGCCGATAGAGAAAATAGTACCCCAGAACAATTTTTTCCACGTTGAGGTGGACTGTTTCAAAGTCATTGATCGCTGGAAATATTAACTCTCTGTCTCTGTGAACCCACGAACTCCAATACTTGTGTCTATATTTTTCTCAATCGTTGATTTCATTTAAAAGTTCATGAGAGACCTTTGGAACAGGGACAAAATATCCTCGTGGAAGAATTCTTCCTTTCTTAAACACAGAACTCAGCTTTTCTTCTAGTTACTCTGCCTTATAATATTCTAAATATGCGCAGGAGGCTTCAGCCGCTTCGGGTTCGATCTTCCCATGTATGCTAAACTTTATCATGTTAAAAAGTGCTTCCATAGTCTTCTTATTTTCAAACATGGGTGCCTCATTGCATGCCATATCCTCCACAGATTTCGCCCAGCGCCACGTCAAAGGAAGTCTCGTCAAGGACTGGCTGGACATCGTCGTGGGTTTTATCAACGTGATCGTTGCATGAGTTGTAGAGAGCACTCCATCGACGACTAAATTTCCAGAAATGACCAAGAGCTTTTTATCGTATTTGTACGCCAGAGCCACCTGCAGATCTTTTTTCGCAGAGATAGTCTGTGACGATACCATCGCTTGCCCATTCGGTCCCAGAAGTCTGTATAAAATCCTTCCATTCGTGTAAAGGCTTCCCGTCATCGTCCCACCCGTCAGCAATAATTTAGCCTGCACAAGTCTATTCACGTGAGACCATCGTGCAACTTTGGCACCTGGAGGCGGATAACTAACATCTTCCAGGTTGGTCAGACTATGACCGCTCATGTTGAGATGACCCGGTATGGAATCCCCATAGCGACTGACTTTGTCCTCATTCGAAGATCTATTGCTTCCCTATTCTATCAACGTCCCAAAGATAGTGTACGATATTTTTATATAAACCATCATTAACTTCAACACGAAGGAAAACAATCTAGAGCATTCCGATAATTTCTTGATGCCGCACTGCCATTACATGATCGTGGGTCCCATAGATCGTGGCAAAACCAATCTCATCATGAACATACTTCTGAATAACATGTTGAAATACGACACAGTGGTACTTTACACGCGCAATCTTCATCAGGACAAATACCACACACTGAATGAGTTTGAGATTCCATTGCGAAAATGATGGCTTCACGAGCCGTGGACTTAGACCTGCACATGATCATCGCGTTTGTCGACATTAAAATCGATCTGCGAGTAATTTTCATTGTCGCGACACAAACTCTGTAACAGTATTTATTTGACTCAGTGTTACTACAATGTGCCTAAATACATCCGACGCAGCACGGGATGATGAATTTTACCTACCTGATTAGTATAACTACGTCGTTCTAAAAAGTCGCTACTCGTCGTCATTACGAGGATGTCCTCAAGATGTTTATCGAGCAGAGAGCGTGTTGCATCAAAGTGTACTAAAAAGACAAATTGGGACAACGATCCTTTTAGTGCGATGTTTCAGGAGAATCGTTCAAGCCCATTCTAACCAAACTCGACGAAAAAAAAGCCACCTACGATGTCAAACAGGATCAGTTACTGGATCCGTTCAAAACGAATCAATAACAAAAAGAAAATATGCTGCAGTTATTCCATCCACCAACCGAAGATGGCGTTTGCTAGATGTTCGCTCAAGCCGAGTTGGAACAATTGAAGGAAAGGACAAAGAAGAGATAAGCCATACCACGACAGCTCAAGCAGGAAGAACAGAGCATGAGAGAAGATTTACTGCAGATGAGACGAGAACTGGCGACTCGAGGAGATCATTAGCAGAGAACACAAAATGCTCAAGTACGAGAGGAAAAAGAAAAACGAAGCGTACAATGTTCTAAATCTGGAAGAACGACCTGAAAAATCCGATCCTCAATGACTCCAGCAATTTATCCAACGTGATCTTCCCATCCTCCAAGACACCATCCAGCCTACAGGATCCAGGACTAATGATTATTTCGTGATCACGAAGGTACGTCTTATCATGATCAGCATCACTAGCAGTTATCATACCTCGGCGAGACATAAAGCGGACGAGGCTGAAAAAATATCGCATGTTGAGTCAGGTCAACGAGATTCGAGACTACAATAAATCTCTGGCCGAAGAAAAAAAAATCAGAAAATGATCCTACACGGAAGAAACTCGAGCTCTTGTCTTCTTCACCCCCCTCCATTCAATCCGGATCAGAAGCGTCTTAACTCAGAGAACAAGTGTCAGCAGAAGGACCACAGCGAAAACTCTTACACCTGAGGTAGAAGAGAAATCCATCGCTAAATATCTCAAACATGAGAGTGGAGATCACGAGCTCACAGAAGAAGAAAAGGCACTTTTCAAAACCGTGAGAAAGGAAAAATTAGTACATAATGAGTCGGGAGTACATTTCTAAAAGTAAAGGAGAGCGAGAAAGGATACCGACAACTTATCGAGGGGGGAGATCGGTACTCTTGTCTCCGTGACGCAACCTAGGACACAGGAGGAACGAGAAGAACTTGAGGAACGGAAACAGGAACTAAAGCATGGTGAATACAAATGTGAACCGCAAGTGGATTGTCTGCCAGAGTAAAGAGTAGGATTTTTTATTAAACGGATATGGAGGGACGAATAAAGTCTAGTGCGGTATATCCTAAAGATTTAGACATGAAACAATTGCTGTCTTCGGTGATACCAAAAAGTCATACTCGTGGCATCATGAATAAAATGTGAAAGCTGGCGAGAGAGGGCAAGCTTAACCAATCGAATGTGATAAAGCGTCAACAGGAGATCAAACAAGGACAAGGACTCCCTCGTAGAAGCAGCAGCCGATACTTTCACGCTGCCGCTGACATTGTCTCCCGTCTCAAGGTACTGATCGCTTCAAAACAAGCGGGCAATGTGGGCGTGGATATCGATAACGAGATCGTCGAGATCCTCAATCATCTTCTGACGCAAAAGCTCGTCAGCTTCAAACAGTATCGCATTATGTACGAGGACTTGATATTGACGACTGGACGATACCACGCTGTTGTTCGACTAGAAATCGGTCACGTCTATGGTGAGGTAAATCCTCCGCTGAAACTGGACCAATAAAGGTCAATCTCTCATTGAAACGGTAATATCACTGTCAAAATAATATCACTCCTCTTATAACCATCATTATCTCGTGGTGCCTCAAGTGTAAAATCAAGACGGACTGTGTCGAACCCGTCGAGGTGGTCACCAGGTGCGCTGTGTTTAGTTTTAAAAAGCGCATATGGTCACCTGTAAAGCTTTAAGCGTAGAGTCATGACTTTGTTTATACAACATGCACCATTGCAGGCAATGGGAGCTCGATACAAGCTGCGAAGACCTTCGCGTTGAAAGAAATCTGTGCGATGGAAAGTGTAAAGGATGCAAACATCGAAAAAATTCCCGGAGGTGCCATGAATGTACACGCCCTCATTGGAAAACTTCCCAGACCTCTTTGCAGATAGACGTTGCCAGGACATAAATACACAGGACCATATGATCCCTTAGAACAACAACTGGATGAACGCGACCAGCCCCTCCCAGGACTGAAACCCTACACAGGTGTCGATACCATCGCGATGAACCACGATATGTGTTATCGAGATCATACCGACGATAAAGCGGAATGCGATCGAGTCATGCTGAGTGATTTAAAAGAACTCAAGCCTAAAAATTTCAGAGAACATGTAAGATGGAGCTCTCGTCCGAGGTATCATTGGCACTAAACATAAGTTAGATATAGGTGTCTGAGAAGAGCTGCATAAGCCAGCACGCAAGCATTTTCCACGGCGTAGAGTTATCGCTGTAGATGTAGACGAGATGTGGTCAGCAGATCTCGTGGATATGAGAGATTATAGCGCGTACAAGGATCGCTCCTATTATCTCATGACGGCCATCGACGTTTGCAGCAAATATGCCTAGTTATAACCTTGTACAGCACTCATAATCCTCTCAAAGCCTCTGTCGTCGAACGATTTAACACAACTCTAAAAAAATTGCATTCGAATGTCTCCTGCTGAAGCCTCCTCCAAAAACTAAAAAACAACAGGTCGCAGAGGCCCTATCTTTTTAGATCCAAATTTAAAATATGGGATCGCGTTAGAATCAGTAGACAAAAATCCACCTTCGAGAAAGGAATCATTCCCAACTGGACGAAAGAAGTCTTCGTCGTCGATACCATTCAAAAAACCATTCCCATTACCTACACCCTCCAAGATTCTACAGGAGAACCCACCCAATGGTCTTTTTACGAGCAGGAATTACAAAACATAAGCTAAGACGTCTTCAGGGTTGAAAAAGTGATCTCAATCAAAGGGAAAAAATCGTTCATCTAAAGGTTTGGCTATCACGAATAATTTAACTCGTGGATTCCCACCGCGTCCCTGACTACGATAACGCCTCCAAAATAATCTTATTATACTCCTCCATCACGGTGTTCCCAGAGACGGTCTTACGTTTCGCCGCATGCTCGTCAAGACCTATCTTCTCAAAGATGCACTTAAACACATATTCATATTTGATAAATTTCGCATGATCCATCAGCCGAATTCGAGTCACCTTATTCAGCCAATAATAAAACTCATTTCGCTTGAGCTCCGACAAATGAGAACGCTTCAATTTACTCATGATGTAATACTGCTGATTGTATCGCTGTACTGGACGCTGATTATTGTAACTGCGCTTCACCCACTCATTATCCTCCTCTTCACTCTTTACACATGCATCATCTCTGGCACGTAACTCCTTATTTGAGTACGCGTTCAGCTCCTTCGCGCGCTTCACCCATGTTTGAGACTCCACCTCATTTAATTCCCACTCTGGATCAGAGCTCTTCTCACTCAGACCAAACTTGTCCACACTCCGTGGATAACACGGAAGCGACATTTTCACTATACTAAAAACACACCTCTAATACAGCGAGCCACCAAGGAAAAAGTGAGCCAGAACCCCATAATACAGAGGAGAAAGGGGACTCTCCTGCTCACTCGTTAACAGTTGGGTCTGAACCCACCACCAAGTGAGCCAGAGCCCCCGTAGTAGAATCTCATCACGCAGTGATGAAAATGAGACAAAAAACCCACCAAGAGACAAGTGAGCCAGAACCCGCATAACCCAGTAATAGAGTTTTATGGGAGCTCTCAGGCTCACCATTTCATCAAAGTTTGCCAGAACCTCACAAACGCCTCTATTGCTAAGCAAACACTGAGTACAAACGTTGGAAGTCATAAGGCTCGTTCTTACACTTTCCTTTACATATGTAAATTAGAAAGAAGAATTTTTTTCTTCTTCAAAGCCAGACTCTTGAACCATTTTTTTGGTTCTGATTGTTATTTAATATATAATATGTTATGAAAGTTTATATAATATGTCTATGATATATTTTCAATCTGTCATGTATAATGCTAATGATTATATGTTATATAGTTTGTGTATGACGTCATATAATATGTTTACGACATACTATTTAATATATTCTATAATACGTTGATATGTTATATAATAAGTTTATGATATATCATTTAATATCTTATATAATATGGTTATGCAATGGGACCATTCCAAAGAAATTCTTCGAGAATCTATTGATCGCCTAAATAATTTTCATCCCACAATTAAATTTACTTATACTGTGCGCATCTATCTTTTGCATATGTTAATATCATGAAAGGTTCTGTCAATGCTATCTATACAGATGTATATATTAAAGAAACTGACATCCACCAGTAAATGATACACTCGTCTGGTTATTTTAGATCACGTATAAAGGGTGTAACTTATAGCCTGGCAAAAATATGCATACGTATCGCATAGGATGAATGTCAACTCTACAGTCTTGAAATAAATGTAAGCACATTTTGCAACAAATTATCTATCCCATTAGTGTAATTGATTGAGCTCTTAAGAAAACCACTGTTCCAAACCAAGATGATGCTCTGAGACAGCATATCGTATGAAAGAAAAGAAATATAAATCCTTTCGCAATACAAAGTAATCCATCATTACTTAACAATAAACCGTGCATTTGGTAAACGTTGGAGTCTCCTCAACTTCTTAAATTACAAAAGGAGGAAAAAGACTCTAAAAATCTAAACCGATTTATAGTAACAGATGACCCAAGAATCTTGAAATAACTTCATCAGCAGCCACCGATAAAGAAAATATATATATAGTGTTTCATCATCTAGATATAAAAGACATTGTTGGTCTCGTTGTAAATATTTGCAGAAAGTATTTATTTCGACAGCTCCAATACTAAAGAATAATTTTCTCTACGTTGAATCACTAACTTCTTATCGATAGATCTAACCTGTTTAAAAACATTCAAAAATATAAAATGCAATACGTGGGGAAAATACACCCAAACAAATTATGAAAATAATGAATAATCAACGTTTCCTTATTATCAGTTTTATGGCACGTCAGTTCTTTAGTATTGCAATACATTTCACTTCAAATATTCATTCCTTGCTGGATTTCTCATTTATTCCACTTGATAAGGTGCATTTAGAGATGAAAATATGGCTTAAAGAAAATGAGCACAAATGTAAGATTCGATTTATCGCATGAAGAAATTACTGACTGTACTTGACCAAACCGCAGAATAGTTTAGTAACGCAATTCCCGTGCATGACATAATGACGTTATTTGTTACGGCATATAGAGGTTATTACGTGACCTTGGCCTAATCTTCAGGTGAATCTGCTATTGATTCCAATATCGGACTGACGGTTATAGCCCGAGGTCCGATAATGGTCGAAGGTTCATTCCGTGGATGATAAGGCCAATCTCATGTATTAAGCTTTGAATTATATATTTTACATAAAAATGACAATTAATCCTTTACAAGGATACACCAGAACTATGACGAGATGATATGATATGCGGTTAGAGCATCCGCCTCGATGCGGGAGTCATACCAAAGACTTGTACTAATGGTACTAACACCTGCCTTACTAGGCGCTCAGCATTGAGGGGTTAGTGTTGGGACTGGTTGGTCTGGTGTCGGAATAGTGTGACTGGGTGGGACATGATACTACGTGTCTGCAACATGATTCCACAGTGCTAGACGTCACTATAAACTGCTACGCTGCAGACATCGTAGCAATATAACTGAAAAATTGTTCAAGCTATGTTAAAATTCCAAATCACACACACTATGACGAGATGAAGTTAAACAATGTAAGTAGGTGTGTGAGTCACTTTCGGGCATGGCGTGAATTGATATTTGCTCATAGGTTTGCATTTTGCCACATTAATGGGTTATACGGGAAGTCTGATGTTAAAATTGTCCATATGTTTAACATATTTGGATTATACTATTGGGTCCAAAAATGGGCAGGGACAAAGGGTCGAAAATTTATGGGGACAAGAGAAAATGTACTTTTAAATTTGTCGTCTACAATCCAACTCACACCTTTATTAATCAAACACCTCATATACAATCTATCAACTGGTTTTTGACTACCACCCAAAGCCCCCACCCCCCTACGCTCTAACGAAAAGGAACGTAGTATTTATAAACACACACCATATAACACAGGGGTAGTCTGTGTTTATAGACACACTATACTAATAATAATAATAATAATGAGTACTTTGTAGAGCGCCTAAACTTTAGAAGCTCTAAGCGCTTTACAACATTAGACAACACTTATAACATAAAAAACATATATAATGATATTATTAGAAAAAACAAACAAAATGAAATTAGAAAACATAAAAAACATGCTGAAAATATTTAAGGTAGGAAACGTTATTAGGTCTTTAAGTTTGTTCTTGCAGTCAAAATAAGTGAGTTTTAAGAGCACTCTTGAATGAGATCACTGTGTCTTTGTGTCTAAGTTCAGTGCTCAATTCATTGCACGTTGCTGGGTCCTGGTATGCAAAAGAATGTTGTCGATATGACTTCGTTTTCGTAGTGGGAATAAAGAGTATACGATTGTCAGAAGAGGAGCGTAAAGATCTTCCTGGTGTGTACACATGGGTGAGGTCGGATAGGTATGTTGGACTGGAGTCCGTCAGTGAAATGTAGCACAGATAACAAATTTTGTGTTTGATTCTGGATCGAATGGATAGCCAGTGTAGGGTACGGAACAGCGGGGAGGTGTGCTAAGTATGATCCGAGCAGCTGTGTTTTGAACTTTCTGAAGTGTCTGAAGTAGATATTGAGATGCACCAGACATAACTGAGTTACAATAGTCCAATCTTGAAAGTACTAATGAATGCACAAGTGTTTTAGTGGCATTTTAGTGGCATCAACTGAAAGATATTTGCGAATGGAGCTGATGCGTCTCAGCTCAAGATATGCAGCCTTGCATATGTTCATGACATGTTGGTGCAGTTTGAGAGTACTGTCCAGAGTGACACCTAGGTTTCGTACTGACTGTTTGAATTTAATGTTGGTGTTGCTTATATTTATTGTTTGAGGTAAAGGATGTGACTGAGAAAGTCTTTATCATGTTGTGATCAGAATGGCCTCAGTTTTATCATCATTCATCTGCCCTATCACACAAACTAACAAGAGAGAACGGGTGAGGGATTTTAAGTTTTAGCCTTTTGAAGAAGACATAGACATACACAAGCATAAACAAACACATGTGTACAGATTTGGAAAATATTATTAGTATATCTCTATTCTAGTGATATGGGTGGCTCTGGAAAAAAAGCGTTTTGTTTCCTGCCACGTCTCTCCTTTCGTGACCACTACACCTCCCAGGTCGGGCACTACAGATCGTCACGTCATTTTAGTGGAGACCATGAGTTTGAAACAAAGCTCGCTGGTCTTCTTTCCCCGTTCTCCTCCTCCTCATTTTCATGCAGCACCATTCTGAGTAGCCAATCGGAGCATCTTTTCCGGGATCCTCATCAAAGTTTGGTTGAAGTGAAATGCCGTCTTCCTCCTCTAGCGTTCCATTTTCCTTTCTTCTTCTGCCCAATCCGCCCTTATCTTTGCGATCTCCTCAGTTATCACTTCATTCAACAGGGCCATTTCCCAAAGAGTCATCTCCCTTTTGAGATGACGCTAGTGTTAATAGTCCTCTAACTCTTTCATCCAGCTGAGGCGGTGCTGCATTCTTCTAACAGTTCTAAGGTTGTGCTTAGCTTTCCAACCTCCTTTTTCACACGGTAGACGATGAATGACAATTCTGTCTTATTCTTATCGTTTTTGTTCATTACAGACGTGTGCGACCTTCACGCCATGTGAATCCAGTTAAGGCACTCGCTCGACGTTTTAATATATGCACTTCACATTTCTCAATTGATGATATAAGGAAGAGGAAACGATGTCACTAGAAGGCTCCTATTGGTCATAGGTTGAAAATTTGTATAGTTTCCTTTTCCTAAATTTATAAGATGTCTTTGAACTGGATATTAAATTTTGAAAAATGAATTCTATACTTATAGCTGATTGTTTAGTAGAATTTTACTGTATCAGATCATGCACTGGGTTGAAGCATTAAGGAAGATTCTAAATTTGTAAGCGCTGTATCTTTAATTTGGGTTTGATCTGAGTGTTATTTTCGTTCAGTCTGTGCCACCTTGTGTGGCTGGGTCTGATGGTTTGGGTTGCTGACTTAGTATCTAATTCATCTGGGCTAAGATTTGTCTTGCGAACCAGCCTGTGCTGTGTGTTGGAGTGGGGCTTACTCATTAATGTCAGTTTTGTTGGAGTGGGGCTCATCCCGCCATTCCGTGAACGATTCTTCTATTGAAATGGTCTAATAATTCCTTACCCTGTGATGGAGCTCCCCCTCATCCAGTCTAGACATGTGAGCTTTACCCATTTTGAGTGTTTTAAAATTACTTCTATCTCTGGTGTTTTGTTTATAGTTCTTATCATAGATTTTAACATCGGGTTCTAGCAAAGGGTTAGACAGTTCCTTTTCTCTTATGGCAGAAAGGTATCCCAGGATACTGTAATATATCGAGTTGATATTTGTTGCTCCTGGCTGTAAGAATTCTGGTTATGTTAGGGCTTTGAAAGTTATATGTTCTTCCTCGAGTACATGTCTTTCTCAGCTATAGCATTGGAAGTGCACCCGATGAAGTGACCCTGGAAACGAAGAGATAATGTTGGATCGATTTGTTTAGAACATCACCCACCATCAGCAAAGAAAGAAGTCTTAAAGTATTGATTGCAAGCTTTGACTAGACGTGGTAACACGTCGATGTACTTCAGAGTATTTGATGAGACAAATATTTCCACATCCGATCTTTCAAAGTTCTTAAACGTTCCATGACACTCGTTTTCTTTTTAATTTTCAGTCCTGAAAAAATGAATTTTTCTTTTTAAAAAAAGCTTTTTTGAAATGCATTGGTTCAGAAATTCATAGCCTTTGCCTCTTTGTCACTGTACATGTTGATGACCAGTTTGTTTCAAGACCAGAATTTTTAAGCTCGCAGTAACTTTGACCTTGTTGCATAAGTGAAAGTAACTACCCAAGCTGATGACATAATGTAAATATTTTAAACTACGATTATACGCTTCCAAATGTGAAACATCAGTGAAATTAGCTTGTAATACATGATCGATGCCAGCTGCGTTGTTTTGAATTATGGAAACGTTTCGTTGAATATGTTTGTGTAATGTGTACGCTGACTGTTGTTGTAACCACTGTCCCACAATTTGAAAACGGAAACTTTTGACTTTGATTTTAGCAGCGCTCTACAAATTTTCAATTCCTCCGTAACCAGCAGCAATGTCATGTTTGTGTAAATACTGGCTAGATGTGTATCCATGATGTTGTTGACTGTCGTTTTCGTACCAATGTTGCCCCTCAATAAGTTAGCCACTATTAGATTCTGCTCTTAGGTTGATGTTCGTTTGGTATATTTTGGACGAAGCTTGGTTGACGTTCGTGTGGTATATTTTGGACGAATCTTGGTTGATGTTCATGCGGTATATTTTGCACGAAGCTTGGTTGATGTTCGTGTGGTATATTTTGGACGAAGCTTGGTTGATGTTCGTGTGGTATATTTTGGACGAAGCATGGTTGATGTTCGTGTGGTATATTTTGGACGAAGCTTGGTGTGTCTGACGAGCATTGTGAGCAGGAGTTGTTATCGGTTGTGGGGTACTGACTTTTTCTTGGTGTCTTTTTTCCACTCGGTCATCATCATCATCATCATGACCTAGTGTGGTCGTTGAGGCACTGTGCTGCTGAACATCTGACCAGTTCCCTCCACTTTTCTCGATCATGTGCCAATGCCTGTGTCTCCGCAAAACTTTTCCTGGTCCATTCTGTGATGTTGTCAGTCCACTTTTTTCTCTGTCTATCTCTCCTTCTGCCACCCTGGACGCTGCCCTGCAGGACTGTTGTGGATAGACTGTTGGCTCTAGTGACATGGCCATACCATTTCAGCTTTCTCTTTTTGACGGTGGTGAGGAGGTCCTCATATTGGCCTACTTCGCCCCTAATGGTGTTACGCACTTCTTCATTTGTGATGTGATCCATGTAAGAGATGCCAAGGATGGTTCTGTAGCATCTCATTTCAAGTGACTGGATTCTTCGTTGTAATTCTGCTGTCAGGGTCCATGCCTCACATGAGTACAAAAAGACTAAGATGACTAGAGCTCGCAATAGTCTGATTTTAGTTTTCAGACAGATATTCTTGTCTCTCCAGATGGGTCTTAGCTTTGACATAGCTACCATTGTTTGTGCTGCTCTTGACAAAATTTCTGCTCTTGATCCCTCTTCAGTGATTATGGAACCAAAATATTTGAACTGGCTCACTGTTTCCAGTTCATATCCTCTGACTTTAATCTTGGCTGGGATTTGTTTGTCACTATTTGTCATCAGTTTTGTCTTCTCAGCGCTTATCTCCATGTCAAATCTGGAAGATGTTTCATCCAAGTTCTTCACTAAGGTGGCTAGCACGTCTTCACTGCCTGCTAGCCCATCAATGTCGTCTGCAAAGCGGAGGTTGGTGATGTTACGCCCTCCAATGCTGACTGTCCCACAGTTGTTTTCCAGGGCTTCGCTCATGATGCGCTCTAAGTAGATGTTGAAAAGCGTGGGTGACAGGAGACAGCCTTGACGCACTCCCACTGTTGTCTGGAACCAGTCCTCCACAGCACCTTGGGCAATTACTGCACTGGTAGCTTTGGCGTACAGCTGCTTGATGGTACTGGTTAACTTTTGACCCATGTTATACTTCTTCATTGTGGCCTACAATGCCTCATGCCACACTCTGTCATCCCTTTTTTTATTCTTCTCTATAATAAGGTGTAGACACCATCATTTTGATTCACGCTTTCTTTTTTCTCGTCTGGGAGTAGGGAATCGTGTCAATAAGGAAGCTGCGATCTCAACCAGGTATATGAGTAGACGGAGGTTGAAACCCTTCTCTTGTGTTTTTGTTTGTTCCATCCCCGTGGCAGTGTTTTTCTTTGTGGTGTTGTGTTCTTCTTCGCTTTTCATGATAGTCCTGACATCTCTCGGAGTTGCTTAATCTGTCCCGTCCATAGCTCTGATGTAATAGTTGAAGACTTTGCAATAAGTGTCCTGACATAAATTCACAACCGCCCCGGTGGCCTAGTGGTTAGAGCGTCCGCCTCTGATGCGGGATGTCGTTGGTTCGATCCCCGGCCGAGTCATAACAATGACTAAAAAAATGGTACTAACAGCTGCCTCGCTATGCGCTCAGCATTAAGAGGTTAGTGTTAGGACTGGTCGGCCTGGTGTCAGGATAATGTGACTGGGTGGGACATCATGCTACATGTCTGCGGCATGACGCCCCAGTGCTAGACATCACTGTAAACTGTCACACTGCAGACATCGTAGCGATATGACTGAAAATTGTTAAAGCTACGTTAAAAATCCCAATCACACACACACACACACACACACACACACACACACACACACACATTCAATTAATCCACGATTGAAATGTTTTTGTAACTGTGACACTTTGGTGAGATTAGGATTTGGAGGTAAATAGGATATTCGTTGTTCGTACCAATGATGGAGTTCCATGAATCGTTAGCATGGCGCTAAAGAGAGTTTTTTTGTCGTTTCATCAGATCTAAATGTGATGTCTTTCTAGAACAGGGTGTCCTTTTTATCTTCATCCATCTCATCACTCCTCCTTAGAGAGGTCCTATAATCAACACAACAAAGGAACAGCCGCTTTCAACATGGGTCCTACCAGCACAGGTTGAAATCCTCCTCGTTGAACGAACATTTATTGTTCTTTTTAACTGATGGGTATTTTCTTTTTGACCATCTGGCGAAGAACGTTATGATTTTTTCCTAATAATTGTTTTCTGTGTCTTTTTAAAAGGTACCGTTCTATTCAGAATATTCAAATAATATTCGCACACTATATAGAAGATTTCTCAGAGTGTGTTTTGAATGATTTGCTTTCGCACCAAAAGATCGTATTTATGCAGTACTGACAAGTCATCCCCATGTTTAGTTAAACGAAGAGGGAGTCCTTTACTTTTCCTTTTCTTGGAAGACCTTATTTTACACTTCTTTTTAAACTGGAATTTGCCTCCATTGATTTTCGGCACGTCGTATCATCTTTCGTTATTGACACGACTCGACGATGAGGTGTTTTCAGCGGACTAAATCATAACAGTTTCTGTATGGATAAGTCCAGTACATTTTGTAATACCTTGGTCTCTTTTGTATTTTTGTCTCAGAAGAGGCAACAATTTTAAATGTAGTAGCAGTCGCTAAAGCAGTAGAAGACGTCGTCTCCGTCGAAGCAAACGTTCCGTTACAAATGGGTTTCCAATTATTCAATAAATGAGAAAACACTGGCTTTAAATCACGTTTTGCAGGCATCATTATAAACAACGACGAAATATAAATGGCAGGAGACTGATTTTCTGGTGTACGTCTTTTTTCTGACAGAAGATTTATTTGTTGGGACTTTTCTGTTGCATTTTGGTCTGAACTCTTTTTGGGGATTTGGCTTTTTTGTTTTAGCTTCGGCTTTAGGTTCCCATTTGAATACTGAATTAATAATTACTTCTTCTAAAGAGTCACTTACACCAGGTTTAAAAAAAATGATTGTTCTTTTGGTTTGAAAATTGTTGGATCAGTCAATTGCGACAACCTACTTTATGTTTTTCATTATAAATACGTTTGATTTAATGGGTATGCGAATGATTCCTTGAAGTAGTTAAGGTGTTGTTAATGTAAGCAATCACAACACTTCGTTGATACTCCCTTTTTACAAATGTGACTGTACTGTGCATGACTGTACTGTGCATTTTCGTGTCGACTGATGGCATACAGTACACATATCTCATGACAGGATGAAAGGATGTCGGCTGAATACTGTTTGAAAGAGAAGAAGTAAGGGGCGTTTTTATCTTTTGTTTGCGGACGCTAAATGTGATGTGTAAATCTCAAATAATCGGGAGAGGTCGGTCTTAAATCCATGAGTAAATATGAAAGGGTAGTTTGAGTGACATCGTCGTGAGCATAAATCGCCACAAGGTGTTTCTAACTGTTTGGCTAGCACTTGCACTTGAGATTTATCCCTTGGACGTTTAAACGGTTCCATACAATTGGCATTGAGAGTGATGGTGCGATGTGTTTTACCTTGTTAAATAAACGTTGTATAATGTAAATAATAATATCATTACGATGATGTCCTTTTCGTGTAAACAAAAGTTTTTATTTCTTCATTGTCTTCTTCTAGCATGTTATTGAAGATGTACTTGACTAAAAACATGCACGATCCCATCGTACTGGCAAGGAATGCTTTTAACAAACGAAATGAATTCCCCTTGAATTTTGTGGAGTAATGTGCCAGACGACTGCTACAATTTGTAACTATACACGAGACTTTGCTGAGGAAGACCATTGAAGCAAACGTTTGATAAATTCGGGTTTGCCTGAACCAGTCGGTCCTGCAATCAACATGTTAAAGGGTTGATGAAGATAGTATTCCTTCCAACTTTGACGATCTAGCTTTTCGTCAATCACTTTGAGAACGGAGGAGGAGGAAGCGGCCATAACCACGATATTGAGAATTCTGAGATTGTCATCAACGACACAAGACATTTTTTATGTTTGATGTTTATCTCTTGTCAACCTAAGTGTAATAAGAATTAGATCTCTTGTCAAGATCAGTGTAATAAGAATTAGAACACATACGAGGTAAATGACTGCGTACATTAATATGGCACAAATCAAGATCACCACACCTGCATTTAAACATCTGTACAATATTCTCGATCAATATCTTAGTCCTTGTGAAATTCAGTGTCTTTAATTTCTCTACGAATGTCATTTCCTCGTAATTCTTTTCCATCTGTACACTACTACTAATCTCGTAGACTTGCAGTATTTCTTCCTCAATTTGAGGTTCTTTTTTTACCCATCTTTCTAAAGTTGTTTCTAATTCCAGTTTCACTTTTGACTTTATTTCTTTTATTAAGTGAGACATAATGTCTTTGGCTTAATCAGTCACCTCTGGTAACCAAGCGTCCAAGACAAGACGGTTCCAGTGACGTTCATCTATCCAATAGTCGATGTTTTACTGTAAGCAACAAGAGCAAAAGCTGCAACGCTGGTCGCAAGACACAGTATTTCAGTCGAGTTCATTATTGAACTTGATGTCTCTTGCAGGCTCTATCGAATTCGTCGTTATCTGCTAAAATATGTTGACCTCATAAGTAAACTAGGGGTCCATGGTAGGTCCCTCATTCGGTTGTTCTGTTAAATTTTTCACATCTCTATGTCAACATTTAGATTTACAATTAATTGTTTATCTTGAAAGGTTTTCCATTTTTATACTGGACCTCAGTCTGCCCGTAAGGTAAAGTGTTGTGGTAAGGAAGTCGCGTTCATTTCTAGTACACAGTCTCACAGACTTTTTGTATAGGTCGACGGGCAATTTGGTGGGTTTGTGAACATACAATTTTGCCTGGATCCAATATTTTGACGCGAAAGTCTTCAACCAGACTGTAAAGCTTCTTTCAAGACGTTAAAATTGACTGTTTGACTCAAACGATAGTTCATTGTCAGTCCTTTGACTTTACTCCTGTTATGCCATTGTGTATGTCGGCAGTAGTTAAGTGGGCCACCATAGGGACAATGGGACTTAGCATTAAAAACACCCCTGGGCAACTCTAGGGACAATGGAAATTTAACATGGAGAAAAACGCTGGGCCACTTTAGGGACAATGGGAATTTAACATAGAGTTTGGGTCTGTCTAGGGACAAGGGAAATTAACATGGGAATAGAGTTTGGGTTTGTCTAGGGACAAGGGGAATTGAATATGGGATTTTTTTTTTGTTTTAAAAAGTTTTTTTAAATTTAAATTTAAATTTAAATTTAGAAAAGGGTTAGGCAATGGAAAGGCTATCTCTTTTCGAGAAATATGGCTGGCCCTGAAAAGGGCCTTTGGGTTTATGTTAATGTATTCATTAACATAAATGGTACCGCATTGGTCTTCTTCTTGTCCTTAGGCTACGTCTCACTGTTGGTCCGTAAATCAGCACTCTTTTCAGGCATCCTTGTCTTTCTACGTAGATCCTACGTATCCACAGGCTGGTGTTTATCCTGTGGACAACGGCCCACTTGGATCGGACATACATGGGTATGTCCGTCCGGAACATCATGGAAGACACAAGCGTAGAAGATTGCACATCGGTCCACATCTTGAAGCGACGAGAACAGGTGAATCAATGCACTGAACTGCGCTTATTTATAGGTAGAGGCAGGATTGAAACGGATTGAGTTCATTCACCAATCCAAACACGCGTTACAAAATTCAGTCAGCCCGCATCCAATCCTAAGAGAGTAGTCTGTGACGTCAGTTGGTCTATATAGATTCGCTAGCGCTTGTGTGCAGTCAATCTATGCGACAGTGATTCAACATGACGGAAACTCAGAAAACGATCCATTGGGGTGCACCAGCAGGGGAGACTGCCCAAGGGAACCCGGACTTACTTTCAGAAGAGGTACATTGGGATTTTGTGGATTTTCTTACCTCGCAAGAATTTGTTCCGGAACCTTCGTTACCTTCTTCATTACCGCAAGTGGAGAATTTTAGACAGAGACAGAAAGAAGAATTGGAGAAATTTATGCAACGACAAAAGGAAGCGGAACAAGCTTTTCTCCTACAGCAACAGCAACAGCAACAAGAAGAGGTAAGAAAAAAACAACAGCAACAACAGCAAGAAGAAGTAGCAGCAAAGAAACAAGAGGGTGAAAATCAAACGGCTACGGTACTGTTGGACATTTTAGCGGAGTTAAGAAGTCTGAAACAAATGTATCAGACTTCTTTATCACGACCGAAGAGAATACGACCTTCCCGAGCTAAACACGCCAACCCTGTGACTAAGCCTGTGGTACCACCCTTAGTGATTTCAACCCAATCATCAGAAGTAGGCCTTGGCCGTGGCAAAGGCTTAAGGCAGTTAAAGTTGATTGGTTAAACTCACTCCTACACCATAAAGAAAAAAGGCCCTTTTCAGGGCCACCCACATTTCTCGAAAAGATATACAATTTCAATTTGCCAATAACTCAAAAATAAACCCACCCATTTTACCCTTATAGTACGTGTCTGTGTATGAGTGCGTGAGTGTAGCTTCTTATTTTAAAATCAAAACTCAAAGACACTTACCTTATATCATTCATGTATTCTTTTATCCATTTTTTTACAATCCAATTCACAATTCACCACAGAACACTTTAAAAAGTTCGTACACTTCTTCTTTTTCATTATTTAGTCTCTCTGTTTTTTGAATTTCTTCACCGTTTTTTCCTCATTTTCTTCCCTTCTTCTTTTCTTCTCCTGTTTCTTTGCCTCTTTTAAATAGAATTGTCTTCTTTCTTCCTCTTCTTCCTCTGAAGAATCCCTCTCTTCTTCCGAAGAATCCCTCTCTTCTTTTGAAGAATCCTTCTTTTCTTCTGACTCCTCTTGTTTCTTTTTTGGGCAATCTGGAGACCAGTGTCCTTTTTCTTTACAATAATAACAGGTACCTTGACTTTTGTCTTTTTTAGCCCCTGTTTTTGTTCTTTTTTGACGGTCTGGACACTCTGAAGACCAATGCCCTTTCTTCTGACAGATATAGCAAGTATCTTGACTTTTATCTCGAAAGGAAGGAGAGTAGTCCGTCGGCTGGTCTGAAGAGAATTTTCTAATGACCCCTCGCAAAGCTCTGACGAAACGTTCCATCTGGGTAGTCTCTTCCATCGTTGTGCTCAGCTTGAGAGTGAAATGAATAGTGAAAGGACAAGACACACACCCTTTTTATATACGCTGGTTTGCCAAGACTATAAATTAGTCTATGGTAATTAAACTTGAGTCATTTGACGTTTTGCACTCAAGATGAAACGATCCCATTCATTCGAGAAGAAAGAAGAAGAAGAAAGTAAGAGGCAGAAACGTGATCTATCGCCTCGTACCAGGGCTGAAATCTTGGCACAGATTCATGCCAATGATTTTGAAGAGGACATGAGTGAACCAGAATTTGAAACCTCTAAACCATGTTCGTCACCCTTAGTCAACCCTGAAAAATACTATTCCATTCGAGAGACGGAAAAGCGCTCCTCTAGAAAATTTAGAACCACGGCTTACACCTACACGGTGAAGTTTAAAGATTTCAAGTCCGACGTACCCTTGGAGAAAGCAGAAGGGTTCATCACCGAGATGTGGGATTCTTTGCTCACCTCACTCAAGCGACAATGTCAACCCAAAGAAGACGATCGCTTGACACTATCCATAGATCACGACGGTTTGAAATCCCCTGTTTGGATCGAGTTTAGCAGACCTGCAGAACTAACCCCTTCCAAAATCATGGACAAGATTCAACACGTACAACAATCTAATGACCAGTTTGACATCACCGATGGTAAAGCCACACTGAAAATGGCCCACGTCTCTCTTCCTCAAGGGACAGGACGCAAAAAGATGTTATTGGTGAACGAGCTTCGCAGCATTAAGCGTAGTCTTGTCCAAATTCACAATCCTCATGACCAGATGTGTTTAGCCCGTGCCATCGTGGTGGGACGAACCTATGCCAACAAGAACGACACGACAGAATGGAAAAGAACCTGGGAGAACATTCGAAAATCGAACCGAACCAAACAACGAAACGAAGCAGAACTCCTGTTGCAACAAGCTGGCCTGTCCAAAGACACACCCTGTGGCATTCCTGAGATGCAAAAATTGCAAGATGCCCTAGCTCCACGCTACACCTTGAAAGTGCACCCTCAAGAAATGCGCGGGTCTCTGTTGTTTCGAGGCCAAGACTTTAAGGACGGAAAATACATTCATGTTTATCATCACGATGACCATTCGATACCATTACCAGTATCACCGGATTCCTGGGATACAGATATTACTGTGAGAAATGTGACTATGGTTATAATAATCGAGAGCAACACAAGCATTGTGGATGGAAATGCCCAGGATGTTTGGCCTCTCCACCCTGTCTGAGCGAAGAACCAGTGCCTTGTTCGACTTGTCTGCGCACGTTTGTCAGCCCTACCTGTTACCAACAACATTTGAAAACACAAGGTTCACAGAAGAAATGTGCTTGTCAACTCCTGAGATTGTGCCCTACGTGTAGACAAGGCATACGTACCAACAATGCCAAGGCACACGTATGTCGAGGAAAGAAAAAATGTCACATTTGTCACCACATCGTGGACTTGGAACACGAATGTTACGTGCAAAAATACCAACCCCCACCAGAGAAAGAGGACGGTCACAAGAAGGAAGGCAATTTCATCTTTTTCGATTTCGAATGCATGCAAGAGACTGGCATTCACATCCCTAATTTCTGCGTGGCTCATCGAGCGTGCGAGAAGTGCATTCAAGAACCTATCTTCAGTCATTGCCCTCACTGCAGCAAGATTCCTGGAGGACGTGAAAAAATCTTTCGGGGACCAAACACGTTAGCCGATTTTGCCCAATGGGTCTTAGACCCCGTCGACAAGACGTGGAGCCAAGAGGACATCGAACGTTACGGAGATTGTCATCGTCATGCCACGGTGATGGCTCACAATTTCTCCGGATACGATGGACAGTTTCTTTTGAGGTACTATACGGAACATGGCACCGAGCGTCCTAAAGTGATTTTGAACGGAGCCAAAATCATTTTCATGCAAGTGGGACAAGTACAGTTTAAAGATTCGATGAGTTACTTGGCCATGCCTTTGAGCCGAATGCCTAAAACGTTTGGAATGACAGAAATGGCTAAAGGGTACTTTCCACACTTTTTCAATACGGAAGCCAATCAACATGCTGTTCTACCCCATTTGCCTGAGGCTCACTATTACGACCCCGACAACATGCGTACCGAACAACGAGAAGCTTTCTACGCTTGGTACCAAGCTCACGCCTCGGACCCTTTCGACTTTCAGGAAGAAATGTTAAAGTATTGTCGTTCCGACGTGGACATTTTACGGCGTTGCTGTGGAAAATTTCGAGAACTGTTCATGGAACACGGAGGGGTCGATCCTTTGAAAGAAGCTTGCACCATTGCCAAAGCGTGTTCCTTAGTGTACCGCCAACGATTCATGCCTGAAAACACCGTGGCTGTCATCAGTCCTCAAACGATCCACTATGTCAAGCGTCAATACTCGGTCAAAGCCCTACGTTGGTTACATTACTTGTGCGACAAGGAAGACAAATGGATTCAGCATGTCCGCAACGGAGGAGGCGAAAAGACCATCGGAACGTATTCGGTCGATGGCTGGGACTTAGAAAACCCCAAGATCGTGTACGAGTTTAACGGTTGCTTATTTCACGGATGTCCCGTCTGTTAGCCTGACCGTGGCACTAAAAATCAGTTTTTGCAACGAACCATGGAAGACTTGTACCAGGACACTTGTCAGCGACGCCTAAAGTTAGAACAGCAAGGATACCAAGTGGTGGAAATGTGGGAACACGAATACGATCACCGTATGAAAACCGATCCCGAGTTTAAACGCCCCGTGGAAAGTTACCAGTTCATGGACCCGCTGAACCCGAGGGATAGTTTGTACGGAGGAAGGACCAATGCCACCTGTTTGCTGTACCAAGCCGACGAAGAGAAAGGAGAAGAAATCAAATACTTGGACGTGTGTTCGCTGTATCCCTACGTGTGCAAATATTGTCGCTTTCCTGTAGGGCACCCGCAATTGTTCACGGAACACATCGACCTGAAAAACATTCGACAATACGAAGGCTTGATCAAGTGTAAAGTTTTGCCTCCCATGAACCTATACCATCCCGTCTTACCTCACCATTGTCAAGGCAAACTGATGTTTCCCTTGTGCCGTACTTGTGCCGAAACGTGCAACCAGGACCAACCTTGCCATCACAGCCAGGAAGAACGTGCCTTGACGGGAACCTGGGTCAGCGTGGAATTGTTCAAAGCTCTGGACATGGGATACCAACTGTTAGAAGTGTACGAAATTTGCCACTTTCCCAAGACACAACAGTACCACAAGGGTGACCCTACTCAGAAAGGCATTTTCGCCGACTACGTGGATGCCTTTTTGAAACTGAAACAAGAAGCCAGCGGCTATCCTTCCTGGTGTCACACTCCCGAAGACCAAATACAATTCAAAGAGAAATACTACGCACAAGAAGGCATCTCTTTAGATCACATCGAAAAAAACGAAGGCAGGCGATCGTTTGCCAAAGTGATGTTAAATTGCTTGTGGGGTAAAATAGCACAACGACCGTGTTTACCCAAGACGGAATATTTGACAGAACCTTCCCGCTACTTCCAGATGATTCACGACAAAACCAAATACATGAAACACGTGGACGTCGTTCGCGAGGATTTGATCTTGGTCAATTACGAAGAAGATCTGGACTTTGTACAAGACGACCCTTTTGGAAACGTCATCATTGCGGCTTACGTGACAGCTCATGCTCGCTTAAAATTGTACGAAGCTTTAGAACTGTTAGAAGAACGCGTCCTGTACTTTGACACGGACATTTACATCCATCACCCGATTCAACAGCACCCTGACATCGAAGGAGACCGTTTAGGAGCCTGGACAGACGAGCATCCCGACGACAAGATTCTAAGTTTCGTCAGTGGTGGTCCCAAAAATTACGGCTACGAATACCGGAACAAACAAGGAGAAGTGCACACGACGTGCAAAGTGAAAGGACTGACTCTGAATCATCGTACCAGTCGAGTGGTCAACTTTGGGGTATTGAAAGAAGCCTTGCAATCGGGAGAGGATGGAAACTTTAAAGTGACCACCTATCAACCGAACAAGATTGTACGTTTACCCACTCACCACATCGTCAGTCGACCCTTGGAAAAAGTCTATCAAATTGTATACCAGAAGCGAGTGCGACTTCCCAATCACTTCACCTTACCGTACGGTCACGTCGGTATTGGTCTGTATATGAAAAGGAACCCTAGGCAAGATCGATAGTTCATTGTTCATTGAAGTAACTTACCATGTCGTTGACGAAGAAGAAACCAGATTGGTTAGGAGTCAAATGTTGGACATCACCGAGACCAGGGTTTTGAGGCTTGGACACAAGAGGTGGCCCAGTATGCACGAGAGTTATTCAAGGAAAAAAGTTACTTTTCAACCTGTGTTAGTGACGGTGCCAGAAGAACCCGTCACCCAGGACAGGACTGTCGTGGACAGGCCTGAAAGACCCTTTCGGGAGGACACTTGTGTGACCTTACCCCTACTATAGAACTGGTTAGAACTTTACCCAAAACATGTTGTACAGACACTTGTGTTTATTCCACGTTCATGGTTATCATGTGCCTTTTATTCTTGTACTTAAGCCTTTGGCTTTTATGCATTTTTGTCTTTCGTATTCATGTTTGAAACATTCAATAAACGTGTTCTGAAAAAGTATATAAACTCTTGTCTTGTTTGTTTTTCGTGTCACAAGTGACATTTCTCACACCATGGCTACCTCTGCTGTCTCTGCTCCCTCTTCCTCTACTGTCAAAGTCATCGACGAACACTTAGATCGTGCCAGTTGGGAGGCTTTGTATCTTCGCCATCCCTTTAACATGCTCATTGCTGGACCTAGCGGTTCAGGCAAAACCGAATTCGTCAAACGTTTGATCGAACATAAACATCATTTGATCGATCGACCCCCTCAACGAATCGTGTGGTGTTACAAAGAGTGGCAATCGGCGTACAGCCTCTTGCGAGAAAGTCAAGGTGATTCCATCGTGTTTGTGGAAGGCATTCCTAAAGAAGACGACGGCATCGTCTCTGACTCCCGTCTAACCCATTTGGTCCTTTTCGACGACATGTTAGGAGAAGACGAAGAAGAAATTAAACTGTGGTTCACGCGCAAAGGGCATCACCGTAATGCCAGTGTCGTTTACATCACCCAAAATTTGTTTCAACAAAGTAAAGCCCATCGCACCATCAGTCTCAATGCGCATTACGTGGTCTTGTTTAAAAGCCCTCGAGATAAATCGCAAGTGCAAGTCTTAGCCAAACAGTTAGGAACGCCTTGGCTGACTCAGGCGTACGACAATGCCACTCAAACGCCACACGCCTATTTACTCGTCGATTTGAAACCTACGACTCCTGAGGATTTGCGATTTCGTACCCACTTGTTTCACCACTGGTGCCAAGACGGAGGGCCTGTCCTATACACGTCTCCGTCCTCGACTTCATTTCACTCCCCATAAAAAAATCTATAAAAACCTCAGACCCTTTTTCGTCTGTCTCACTCTCAGTGCGAACATGACGTCCCTTCAGTCGCATCTTCCCGTCAAATTGATTCGTGCCTTGTATGGCATCAGTCGAGAAAAAGATCCACAAACACGAGCTCGTGTCTTAGAAGCTAGTCTCAAAGAAGTCTTACGATGGTTCACGGTGACGGCACGTCAATTACTCCAAGGAATCATTCAGATTCCTCATCAAACCAAACGCTTTTTCGATCGAAACAAAGTCGCTTTGGTCCAACTGGCCGATCCCCGCATCGACACTCAAACCAAAAACAAATCATTTTGAAACCTGGAGGGAGCGGTACTCTAGGAGGGGTCATCATTCGCTCACTCTTAAGATGGGATCCTAATACCCCCAAAGTTATCCCCAAGACAAAAGTCCAACGAAGTCCCAAGAAGAAAAAGACCAGGTCCCCAAGGAGAACTTCTCCAGTGGCAGGACCCTCCTCTGACCAGACACCACCACCACCCCGGAAAAAGAAATGAAGCCCCCAGAAAAAGAAAAGTCCACAGAAAACTAGTCGCAAGAGAGGCACTTCGGCCAGGACGCAGCCTTACACTCGCAAACCACGACCTGCCACGGCGGTGACTGCGTCTCCGGCAGCTTCACGTTTGTCCACTTCTCCGTTAATGACACCCAGAACTGAAGAGTACTTGGAGACGTTGATCACACCAAGAACTTCTCCGTTGATGACCCCCAAAAGAACTTCCCCAGTGGCAGGACCTT
Source organism: Sinohyriopsis cumingii (assembly GCA_028554795.2). Taxonomy (NCBI): domain Eukaryota; kingdom Metazoa; phylum Mollusca; class Bivalvia; order Unionida; family Unionidae; genus Sinohyriopsis; species Sinohyriopsis cumingii. The sequence goes on from CM068836.1 coordinate 68,637,694, forward strand.
CCAATTTAGTGGCAGTGGCTGCTGCTCACAAAGTACCTTCTCCCAAAATCAAATTTCAAGAAAGATCGGGCATGTTACAAAGTTTACTGGATTTGTCCAAGCAAGAACTGGCTCGATTTAGTCCGTTACGTACCCCTGTACGACGTGTCATGCCTGTCCTCAAACTGATACGACGTCAAGACAATCAGTGGCGACGCGTTCCAGTATAAAAAAAGGCCTGTGACCAAGTCGGGTATCAGTGTTTTTTTGGTGCTCCTGAAGACTCAAAGATGTCACCCTCCAGAAAACCCCAAGGAAAGAAAAGGAAAGGACTGCCACCACGTTTAGCCAAACATGGGGACATGTTATCTGTCCTGTCCAAAGCTTCTCCACCCCTACGAAAAAAACTCATTCAAACAGCCTCCAAAGAGGTCATCGATACCGTGTGCGAATGTTGTTTGAACGTTTTGAAAGGCACGATCCCTTTGTCCAAACACCAGAAACAATGCTTAAGCAAACATCGTCACGTTCTCCGCCAAATGGTTCGAAAGAAAATTCCCATTCGTCAAAAGAGAAGATGTTAGTGCAACGTGGAGGTATTTTACCTCTCTTGTTAGGCCCCATACTGAAAGGAGTCTTGGGAACCATGTTGGGAGGACTGGTGGGAGCAAGATAAAAAGGCCTTCGGAAGTCCCAAGATCTCAGAATCAACCCCTGACAACCCCATGGAAGGACGAAAACTAGCTTTAGTGCCTTACAAACGATGGATGGAATACCATCGGTGGCAAGAACAACACACCCCGCATTTACCTCCCAATCCCCATTTGAGCGAGATGTCCCAGTTACAACACGAATTGCAGTCCTTGATGGATCGCCAAGATTTGTCCGAAACAGAAAAATCGCAAAAGTACGGTCAACTTTTGCAACGACTGCAACTCTTTCACCAGAAAGCTTTAGACGAAACAGCTCTACCCACTCTGAAAGATTTTAAGACCTTGATGAAAAGTCCAGCACCATCACCAGTACCAGTACCAGTACCAGTACCACCAGTACCCGTGACCAAGACAGAAAAAGGAGAAGAAGAGGAAGGGTTTCAAACTCCACCAGAAAAAGTACGCAAGTTAACAACACCACCTACCTCCAGAATTGGATGGATTAAAAGATGATAGCCACCCCTTCTTCATCACAAGAGAAAAAGAAAGTGAAGACAGAAGTGAAGACAGAAGTGAAACAAGAACCGATATCCCCCGCTCAGACATCCTTCTCCTCTTCGACACCTATTGCTGGCCGCACACGCAAAGCATTGCAATCCAAGAAAATACCCGAAGAGAAAAAGAGTAGCATCCTCCAAGAGTGGGTGTCTTATTAACACACCAACCAACACAAAAAAATGGAAAAAGTCTTAGCCAGCATTTACTACGATCCCTCCCATCCTGCAGGTTACGCAGGAGTTCAAAAATTGTATCGTGCTGCCAAAACTCGACTGAAAAGTCTCCGTTTACCTCAAGTGCAACGATGGTTACAAGAACAAGCTACCTACACTTTACACAAACCCATTCGACGCAAGTTTGCCAGAAGTCGCACCCGAGTGGAAGGCATCGATCATCAATGGCAAGCCGATTTAGCCGATGTCTCTCATTTGGCCAGCTACAATCGTGGCTACAAATATTTGTTTTGTGTCATCAACGTCTTTTCCAAATTTGCCTGGGTCGTGCCCTTGACTTCCAAATCGAGCAGCGAGTTAGTGCGAGCCCTGCAACGGGTGTTGAAACAAAGCGGTCGTCACCCTCTTCGATGGCAAACGGACAAAGGCACCGAATTTCTGAACCAAGCTTTCCAAAAAGAATTAAAGAAACGTGACATTCATTTTTTTACCACCGAGAATCCCGAAACCAAAGCCAGCATCGTGGAACGTTTTCAACGCACTTTGAAAGAACGCATGTGGAAATATTTTACGCATCACCACACTCTGAAGTACATCGACATCTTACCGCACCTGGTGCAAGCGTACAACCAATCTTACCATCGAAGCATCGGACGTGCCCCGCAAGACGTGACTCCCGACAACGAAGTGTTGGTGTTTGAGCGTCTGTTTGGTACGTCCCCGACGAGGGCTGTCCCCGAGAAAAGTGGAATGTTGGTCGTAGGAGATTGGGTGCGCATTGGCAAAACCAAACGCACTTTCGACAAAGGTTACTTACCTAACTGGACGACCGAATTGTTTCGCGTCACTGGACGAGTGCATGGCCGTCATCCTACCGTCTATAAATTGGAAGACATGAACGGAGAAGTACTCAAAGGAACGTTTTATTTGCCCGAGTTACAACGTGTGACCAAAAAAGAAGACGACGTGTACGACATCGAAAGCATTCTCGAACGCAGAACCCGTAAAGTGGGCAAACGACGTGTCAAAGAAGTCAAAGTACGTTGGAAAGGATATCCACCCAGTTTCGATTCTTGGATCGACGCTTCGCAAGTCATCGACTATAAAAAGAAGTGACCATCATGCCCTTTCACACAGCATACGCAGCTACGTCGACCACTCCTCCTTCACCTAGTTCTTCTGTGCAAGATTTACAAAAACAATCCTTGTGGGTGTGGTGTGGAGAACGTGTGCCTAAAACGCAAATCGTCTTTTTCTGCCAAATCTTCGTGGTGTATTGTGTCATCGGGGCAGCCATCGCCAATTTGAGTTTGCAACAAGGAGACAAACAATTGTGGACCATTTTATTGAGCAGTTGCATCGGTTACCTGCTTCCTAATCCCTCCCTGAAATTCACCTCGAACGGGAACCCCGGGAACCTTGTGTCCAGTGCCAGTGCCAGTCACCACTTCAATCACAACCAGAACCCCATTTTAGACGGAGACACGCCTCTGACGTCCAGTAACCCCTCGGACAGCCACAGAACTCTGGAATTATGAGTCACCAAAACCAATTTTACTTAACTTTACCCAGTGACAGTTCCATGGAGGTGTTTCCCAAGAACACGTTGTGCTGTTACACGGCCAAATTACCTCAGGCCATCCAGTTAGATCACGAAGCCCATTGGGAAGTGGCTTTAGTAGAAATGATTCACCCGACCCAAGTCCTCAATGTCCTTCCCAATCAAAATTTTTTTGATGTGGAAGTTCATGACGAGCAAATGCAACAGTGGATGGATAGCAATGTCAAATATGACAAGAAAACCCGTACACAAAAGTACACCACCTATCACTTGTTCATTCCCCCAGGCTATTATTTTAGTGGTCAACATTTGGTCAGCACCATAGCCTCCAGGTTTAATGTCGTGTTTCTGAAAGCTTTGGAGCATGTCAACAAAAGTGTCACCATGGAGTACCACAAAGCAGCTCGTCGCTTCTTGATGAAATTTGAACGGAGTAAAATCCTGTCCATTTTATTTTGTCCTGAATTGTTTGACATGTTGGGCGGAGACATGGACATGAGAAAGACCATGCTCAAGAAAACGAATTACCCATCGTTTACGACAACGAGTCTTTTTGCAAGTTATTTCGTGCCCCGGTAGAACTGAACCAAGGACTGAATTTGATGTTCGTGTATTCCGATGTGGTGGAGTACAACGTGGTGGGACACACCTACGTACCGTTACTTCGTGTCATTCCTTTCAAAGTGGATTCTGCCACGAACACTGACGAGGAAAGTGGAAACACTTACCACGTCCACCGCGAATTTGTCCATCCTCACTATTTGCCGGTCAGCAAGTCGTATTTGGACACGGTCAACATTGCTATAAAAGGAGATTTGGGACAAAATATTGCATTCACCAAAGGAAAAGTCACGGTGAAACTCCATTTTCGAAAACGGTTCTCTCACGACTCTTAAGTCATGTATCCAGTGTACCGAGGGGTTGCTCGACAGCGAGGACACGGTTTAGGAGACATGTTAAAATCGGCCTTTCGTTCGGTGGCCCCGGTGTTGAAACCGATGGTGACACGCGGATTGCACGCCTTGAAAGATGCGGCACTGACGCAAGGCAAAGAATTTCTCCAAAATGTTATCATCGACAAACAAAACCCTAAAGAAGCCTTCATGAGGGCAGGCAAAAATGTCTTGCTGCAAACGGGCAAAGACATTTTAGGCCAACGAGAAACACCTATAAATGCCCTGCACGCTACCGAGTCAGGCATTCAGCAAGGACAAGGCAGAAAGAGACGACGAAGAAAACACCCTTTCACCAGACTTCAAGCGAGAAAGGCCAAGAAAAGAAGAACCGTTCGAGACTTAGACGTTTTCGATTATTGAGAAAAGAGACAAAAAAATGATGCACCGAGAATCTTGCGCTTGTTCCAAGACGGAACTGGATCTGTTTGCCATGCCCCCTACCATGATGACCATGCAAGAATCCCAGTGGGTGGAATTTCACCCCGTCTCCTCACTGACCGATTCCGCTCCCATCGAGTTTGAAATCAAAGGACAGCCCGAAGATTACATCGATCTGAATAGCAGTTACTTGTACCTGAAAGTCAAAATTCTAGATAAGACTGGAGGTGCTATAGACGATGAAGCAGTAGCTCCCGTCAACAATTTCATGCATTCCTTGTTCAGTGGAGTGGACTTGTACTTGAATAACAAACTGGTCAGTAGCAGCATGGATACTTACCCTTATCGTGCCTACCTGGAAAATCTCTTGACGTACGGAATAGATGCCAAGAACACTCATCTCAATGCCTGTGTGGTATGGGAAGCTGACGAACCTACCAAGTTTGAAATATTGGAAACTGATGAAAAGAAAGACAACAATGATGGATTTGTAGAACGAAGAAAGAGAATCACGGGAGCCGACACAAGTTTAGAACTGATGGATCGTTTGCATTTGGACATGTGGTTGCAAGAAAAGTATTTGCTGAACGGGGTGGATGTCCGCCTGAGACTGAATCGTAGCAGTGCCGCTTTCCATTTGATGGCTGATAGTGACGGTTACAAAACCAAAATCCTAGAAGCCAGACTCTACGTACGCCGTGTGGAAGTGTTACCTAAAGTGGGAAACGACATCAGTCAGACGTTGAGCAGAACGACCGCCAAGTATCCCATACGACGCGTGGAAGTGAAAACCTTCACCATTCCCAAGGGACAGCGATCCATGATCGAAGATCATCTGTTCCAAGGACAGTTACCCAAACGTTTGATCGTTGGTATCGTCGAGAATACAGCCTTCAACGGAGCTGCCGAAAAAAATCCTTTCTACTTTCAACACTTTGGCGTGTCCAAAATTGAAGTCAGTCGCGATGGCAAGACCTTGTGTACCCGACCTTTCGAACCTGACTTTACCAAGAAGAATTACTTGAGATCGTACTTGTCCCTGTACGAAGCCACCGGACAGTTAGGAACCAATACCAGTCACGGCATTACGTACGAGGATTATGCAGGAGGCTACGCTTTGTGGGCTTTCGATTTCACTCCAGACCAAGGCAGCGACGAGGGACATTTCCACCCTATAAAATCCGGCCAGATTCGTGTGGAAATTCAGTTTAAAGACCGAGACCCTGATGAAACGGTGAACGTCATCCTGTATGCAGAATTCGATAATACCATAGAAATCAACAGTTTGAGAGAAGTCATCCTAGATTACTAGAAACCATGGAAGACTGTTATCCCTCTTTACCTAGTGGAGAAACTTTAAAGATGGAATGTGATGAGACTGTGGAAAAAAATGTTGTGTTTTGAAAAAAATTGTTTGATGTTATGATGTTGGATTATTGTTAAAAATGTTAGAGTTGTTGTTTAGTGTTAAGTGATTTTTGAATAAAAAATGTTGTGTTTTGAAAAAAATGCCTTTGTCTTTTGTTTAGCTATAAGAATGTTGGATTGATGCTCTTTCATTTCTTACTATCCCTCTCATGACACTCACTAAACGTTGCGACTCAAAAACCGTGTGGGGGATGTTTTCCTTCACGTCCGCGCTTTGACTTTAAGAACCGGGTTGTTTCCAGTCTAACCATCCATTGTCGACTCATCCTCCTAAGAAGATGTGCTCCAAACTAGCTAAACTCAACGAAGCCTACGTGAATTTGCATAGGGTCAGACACAGTCTGATACCGAAGCCAGAAGAAATAGAGAATGTGAGAATGTTAAAAATCACTGAAGACCTGATAGAAGAGCTCTTCAGAGAAGAAATGAACAGGGAGAAAGAAGAATGGACAGAGAAGTACAGACTTCAGAGACAGCAGCAACAGCAGCAACAACAGCAGCAGCAGCAGCAACCTGAACCTGACAGAGGCTTTGTCGATTGCCGTATCGACACCAAAGAGTTCTTCTTTTCTTTCCGAAGAAGCAGACCTATCGCCAGAAAGTCTATCCTCAGAGGACATCGCATTCTTAGAAACTAAAAAAAGAATGCCATAGCAAACAAAAAAAACCAGCCCTTTTCAGGGGTACCCCAATACTCTAGAAAAGAAATAACGATCGATTTGCCAATGTGTGTAGGTAGAGTAGTGTGAAAATAAACACTAACTCTTTTTTAAAAAATGTGAGGGTATGTGTTTGTGTGTTAGTAAGTGCTTAAGTAAGTTGGTATGAATAGTAGATTAAAATCATGTTTTTTTGGTGTTTGAGGTGTATATTTGGAGTTAGATTGGATTGCTTTGCGTATGTGGATAGTCTATTGAAGTGATTTATAAAAAATTTTAAAATAGTGATGGGTAGCATAAAAAAGTGAGTGAGTGTTTCTTTTAGGTCCGCGCGTTGTTGTTTTTGTTCATGATGTAGGTAACATCAATTTTATGTTTTTTTAGGGGGATGTTTTCCTTCACGTCCGCGCTTTCACTATAAATTGAAACTTGCTGGGCAGTCTAGCTACCCTTGTTGATTGATCAACACCAAAAATGAACACGAGACTGTCTAAACTGTTGGAACTTCATGTGCATCTGGAATATGCCAGGCGCGGAAGCCATTGTGGAGGAGGGAAGGATAAGAGAGGAGGAGGAAAGAAGAAAAAAAGAAGAGGAGGAGAGAAGATATAAAGAAGAAGAAGAAGAGGAAAGAAGATACAAAGAGGAGGAGAGAAGAAACAAAGAAGAGGAGGAGGAGAAGGAAAAGAAGAGAAGAAGAATAAATTTCAGAATCCCAGAGAGCGAAAATTGGGATTCTGAAGCGACATATCCTGCCTCTGCTCTCTCCCCCAAAAAAGTAAAAAGTAACTGGGGGATAAGATGTGTATGTGGCGCCAGGCCTGGAAGGTGCCACCATTAACCAGGTGTCCATGAAGTTCCAAAAAACAGCCCTTTTCAGGGCTACCCAATACTCTAGAAAATAAATAACCATCAATTTGCCAATGTGTAGGTAGAGTAGTGTGAATATAAACACTAACTCTTTTTTAAGATAGTGTGAGGGTATGTGTTTGTGTGTTTGTGTTTGTGTGTTTGTGTTTGTACCCGCTCACGTACGATTGTGTGGATAGTAGATTATGGATTTGTTTATCGTTTCTTAGCGTATGTGTTTGTGTATTTGTGTTTGTGTGTTTGTGTTTGTACCCGCTCACGTAAGATTGTGTGGATAGTAGATTATGGATTTGTTTATTGTTTCTTAGAGTATGTGTTTGTGTATTTGTGTTTGTGTGTTTGTGTTTGTACCCGCTCACGTAAGATTGTGTGGATAGTAGATTATGGATTTGTTTATTGTTTCTTAGCGTATGTGTTTGTGTATTTGTGTTTGTGTGTTTGTGTGTTTGTGTTTGTACCCGCTCACGTACAATTGTGTGGATAGTAGATTATGGATTTGTTTATTGTTTCTTAGCGTATGTGTTTGTGTGTTTGTGTTTGTGTGTTTGTGTTTGTACCCGCTCACGTACGATTGTGTGGATAGTAGATTATGGATTTGTTTATTGTTTCTTAGCGTATGTGTTTGTGTGTTTGTGTTTGTGTGTTTGTGTTTGTACCCGCTCACGTACGATTGTGTGGATAGTAGATTATGGATTTGTTTATTGTTTCTTAGCGTATGTGTTTGTGTATTTGTGTTTGTGTGTTTGTGTTTGTGTGTTTGTGTTTGTACCCCGCTCACGTACGATTGTGTGGATAGTAGATTATGGATTTGTTTATTGTTTCTTAGCGTATGTGTTTGTGTATTTGTGTTTGTGTGTTTGTGTTTGTGTGTTTGTGTTTGTACCCGCTCACGTACGATTGTGTGGATAGTAGATTATGGATTTGTTTATTGTTTCTTAGCGTATGTGTTTGTGTATTTGTGTTTGTGTGTTTGTGTTTGTGTGTTTGTGTTTGTACCCGCTCATTGAGTCATCCACCCTTGTGTCTTCCATGATGTTTAGGACGGACATGCTCATGTATGTCAGGTCCAAGTGGACTGTTGTTGATAGGACAGATACTAGTCAATGGATGAGGAGAGTTTACATAGAAAGACAAGGATGTCTCAAGAGGGTACTTGTGTATGGACCGGTAGTTAGAAGGAGTTTAAGAAGAAGAAGAAGAAGATGTGACAGATGCCATCTATGTTAATATTAATATTAACATAAACCCAAAGGCCCTTTTCAGGGCCAGCCATATTTCTCGAAAAGAGATAGCCTTTCCATTGCCTACCCCTTTTCTAAATTTAAATTTAAATTTAAATTTAAAAGAACGTTTTAAAAAAAAATCCCATATTCAATTCCCCTTGTCCCTAGACAAACCCAAACTCTATTCCCATGTTAATTTCCCTTGTCCCTAGACAGACCCAAACTCTATGTTAAATTCCCATTGTCCCTAAAGTGGCCCAGCGTTTTTCTCCATGTTAAATTTCCATTGTCCCTAGAGTTGCCCAGGGGTGTTTTTAATGCTAAGTCCCATTGTCCCTATGGTGGCCCACTTAACTACTGTCGGCCTCTGTAATGGCATCCGTAATTTTTGGGGCCATCGCTAGCACATCTTACAATACTGTCGTCTGCGTGTTCTTCAGTTCATACAAAAATTCTTACGGAGATGATAGGAAATCAGCGAATGTTGAACTGAAGTTATTCTCTTCTCAAAGATAGATACTGGCAACAGCCGCATACTTAGTCGTAGTCATCGTACTGTTAATCTGAGTGTAAGATGTATCGGCATATATATATATATGATAGTAAGAGGGGTGGTTAATTGGATTTGGCTGGCGTTATCTAGAGGATGATCTCCCTCGATATTATAGCCCGGCAGGAGTGAAGGAAGAATGGAGTTTCAACAGAGAATTGAGCGAGAATACTGGGAAGAAATAAAGCAATACGAGCCCCCTTTCACAACAAAATAACAAATTTAATCAGAACAAATTAATAACGGCAATTCCAGTTCAAGTTGGGTTATATCAATATAATTTAACAGGTGTGTCTAATTTGAATTTGTTTCATCATCATAACGAGAGGTGAAAAGAGCGCAATGTCCACAACCGATTTGCATCACCTTCCTGTCTGGACCGTATATCAACGTCTTTTAGTTCATCCTTCATAAGCTCTATGCTTTGCCCCTTCATGGACTTCCTGGTCCTTTTATTCTGACCTCGTCATTCTTTTCCCTCGGACTTATTGCTGTCCCTTATTGCTGTTCTCTTTCAGAACGTGTGCGTCCTAGCACTATAACATATCCTTCTTTTTACAAGACGACCACCTGGTCCATTTCTTGGTTAACGAGGAAAGCACTATTTATGCTTCCCACGGAGTTGAGACTCTTTCCTCTTTCAGGAGATTTTCAGAGAAAAGAATTTTGACTAAGGTCGTCACTTTAAAGTCTGATTGCTCTAAAGTGTACGCCCTAGTTTATTCTGCCCAATCGTAGGCAGCGGTCCCTAATTTATCCCAAAGAAATAATTCCTTTCATCAGGTTTAGACAGCTCAGAATCTGCGAATGACAGTGCGTAATAATTTCCCTTTGAAAAATGATAAGTGGACATAGTGGAAAAATGATAAGCGGTTACCGTTGGTAGCTCAAATGTTCACTTTCTAAGGACCGTGTTAAGCTACCCCGGTCAATTTCACTGAGTTGGAATGCTGCCCCTTTGAAGTTTACACTGACATGGAGGGAGATGAACGAAGAAAGATTGAAGTGATCCTTCACAAAGACTTTTCTGGCATAAATGCAAAAAAATGTTAAGGCTCAATGCATTCAGCTTTAAAATTCTGCAATTCAACATTCGACTTCACACACACACACACACACACACACACATGCGATGCCGCTTGTGTTGACTATAGGGTTAACAATGCCAGCGTACCTTTCTAGGGCCATCCAAATATCCAGATCACTAGAAAAAAAGAGATACGAAGCGTATTTGCCAAAATCGTATGTTTATATTTGTGTAGGTTTTCACGTTTGTAGATCTTCCACGACAAAACTAAAATTTCAAACCCCTTATGCATACCTTTGTGTGATAGCATGTTGTGTGCATATAAATGGTGTGTGTATAAGCTCTCCAATCCTTTTTTTAGAGTGTAGAGGTGTGTGTTGGGATCGTAACACTTTTAGCCTTTTGCAGACAAGTAAAGTACAATTTATTTTGTGACCTACTGTTTCGATTTTATTGAGATAGAAATGTACAGTCTGCACTTTTTGTGGTTGAAAAAGTTTTTTTTTTTATTCTTCAAACGTTTTATTTAAAAGTTGCATTATTCAAACCGGACTACTTATTAATGGAATATTGATAATAACGCATGATCTTTCTGTGTCACCCTCAATAACGCATAAGAACCTCTGTTTTATTTTTCGATAATATTCGTCAGCTCTTAGTTTATATTTGCTAGTGATTCTAAAATGTCATCTCCCTGAGTGTCTGCCATTTTCCCACTGAGAAGCCTCATTCGACATGTTGACATTGGTAAGAGACTGGTGACTGTTTATTGATATAATTATGAACATAAAACAGATCGTGAAAAACGCGTGAACAATTCAGATTAAAGGGAACCAGACTGATTAAGCTGATCAGCCTGGATGATGTGTTTATCATACTGGTCATGCGGAATAAAACTGCTTGCGCTGCATGTGGACCATATGAGCTCTTCACGTTTATTCGAGTCTGAAATTAGTGTACATGTAATTAAGTCTATTACTACAGTGTGTACATTATGTTTGAGAAATATATAATTACATGTGTGACGTTTTATCTCTATGGTAATTTAACTAATTCCGTTTTCAAAAGAAATTTGTTTCCTTTTGATTTAGTTATACATACAAAGATATCGTGATGACAATGAATAACAATTATTGACGATATGTGAATACTGGTTTTGTTTAGAAATGTTAAAGTCTTCCGGTTTGTTTTGTGCCGAAGAAGTTTATATGCGAATCAAGTTGCACAACTTCATCACCCTTTGTGCTCGTTTAGTTTTATTTTTTCTTTTCAAAAATAAATCATGACGTGTTTTACACTCAGCTGAGAGCCTAAAAATGTACCCGTCACCTTACATCTGCCGTAATTTGCAAATAGTTTCATTTGAGCATGTTGCTACCATTGTAGTCAATGCTGCTTTGGTAATTGCATCAAAATATTTCATGTAATTTTCTACAACACTACTGCTTGATATTGTACAGTGTATTAATTCTGGAGGATAAATAGGTAACTAAACACTTACATGCATCGGATATTTTTTATATCCCCGTTTTATCTAAATATTTCAGACAGGTACTTAGACGTGCTGGTTATCACTAAAATTCATCGTTTATCTGAAGCCGAACCTCCTGAGAGAGAGAGAGAGAGAGAGAGAGAGAGAGAGGGAGGGAGGGGGACTAAAGAAAACTGCGAGAGCGAAAACTGAAATAAGTTGACAGTGTTATTTGAGAGAACGTCTATGATTAATATGCTATGTTTTCACACATAATGAATTTTAATATAAACATAATAAGATGATCGATCTCGACCTAAGATACCCCTTTTTATGGTAGACAATAAACGAGTTATTGGTGGTTTGACATTTTTGTAAACAGTAAGACTTCCCATGCATCCAGAAGCAATAATATCAACGTATCACAAACATAGTAAGTTTTATTACCCAGGCAATATTGCAATGAAGTCAATACTCTTTTTAAGTACAATGGTATTATAGCAATAGTAGGCGTTCGCCCGTGATTTATTCCATCTGATGCAAATTCATTATCGTTTCTTTTTTTTTTCTCCAGGTGTCATTAGTCCCTGTAATAGCTTTTAAAGGTCAATTATGTTTACAGTTAATCATGTGTAAATTGAGATGGAGGATAAAAACAAAGTACTTAATGACCTTTTAAACAAAAGTCTTGGAATTTAATAATTAAAGTAGTTTAATGTGCGAAAAGCAAGAAATTACACTCATGTGCTGCTTTTATTGTAAGCCCCGTAAAAGCCATTGTGTCGTGCCATATTTGGAGAGTTCTGAAGTTAATTTTTGTCGCGTTACCTCTAATGCAGTGCGTCATGGAGTTGCGTGTTCTGCGTGCCATGCTGTGCAAAGACACACACTATTGCTTCAATGGCAGGAAATCATCAGGACCAAACTACGAGCCAGGATAAACAGCGATCCGTATCAGATTTGCAAAACATATAAATTTACTGCTTACACAGCGTGCATCCTACGTACTGGTACCCTAATCAGCGTTAATCAATTTAGATAGAACATAATAAAGACAAAGTGATCAGAAAATATCTTTGGAAAGGTCCTACTGGGATAGCAATATTAGTTTAGTATCGGAATCTTAGAAGACAAATTAAGGGATCGTCGTCTTGAAAATATTTTTGAAGGCCTGATTCAGACCCACTCACTGCCCGGCATCGTTTACTAAGTGCTTGAAAATATTTTTTCTTCTTCTCCCTCTGCCTAGAGGATAAAGTTTTTGCTGTAGCGGACAAATGTGTGCCGAAATACGTGTTATTACTAGCAGAAAAGAATGGTAATAACTGATAATGGAAATACTTGATGGCTTATGAATTACCGTATTTACTCTCTTATAAGTCGAGTCAAACTGCAAACATATCCTGATTAGGGTCTATGTTGTTTATTCCACTAATTACTACTAACAAACTGCACAGACACAGATCTGACGGCGCATTATGCAGTTGGACTCGTCATATAAGCGAGTAAACACCGCATACAGAATGGTGTTGTGGTTACTCTTGATGATACATTCATTGCAACAAATGCGCGCAAACAGGTTGTTTCAAATGGCGGATAATTATATGAACTGGAGGTCATGAAATGTGAGCATGAGTTGAAACTTTAGACTTTTCTCCACGAATCACAAAGGATTTTATTTTTGAAACATGTCATGATTAATTTAGAATCCGTGCTCAGTCTCACACACCACCAGAGAGCTTTAGAATATTTGATACCTAATTTAAATTGTTTAAATAAATAGTTTCTCGCTAGCTAGCTAGTTAGCTGAATTAAATAAAAGCAAAAGTTGATCTACCGCCCAAAGACGGATATACTTTTTTGCAAACATCAGATCTTTAGAATTATCTTGCTAAGTCTCCATTAACCGGTTGCCACTGTTTCAAGGTTCATTTGACAGACTGAAAGCATTTAGTTCATTTAGCTGTAATAGCTCATTGCTTTATTTTTCTTAGATCGGCTTATGAAGTACCGACTTAAGAAGTACGATAAAACTACATACTGAGCTTTATGTCGCCTGCATCTGGAGCCTGGGTACGATACGCTCTTAAAATTCGACCCAACAGCCTTTGTTTGCAAACCATTGTTCTTTTGATGATTCAGTTAAACGAACAACCCTCCAACCCTCTAGGCGGATGCCAGAGACAGTTCTGTGGAGCTGTCTGTGTGACGCTTATGCGTGCGAACTCGTAACACGAGAATCGGTGTAGATTGTGCTATAACTATACCTTAGTCATTATTGTCTCCCTCAGAGGTCAAGAAGAGAAAAAAAAAATTAAAAAAAAAATAAAAAAATAACCACTAGCAACATCCTAGACTATACTTGACTATACCAATTACACCGATGTAGTTTCATCCCAATCGTATCAAGAACCCATTAGCTGATCAAAACTGAAATATATCTGCAGAAGAGAGAACTTTTGAAGGCATTTGTGAAACCCAGGCATATTACATCAAGTCTAATAAAATCAGTTTAGTTCTCTGGTGAATTCCATCCTTTCGTCACGCTGAGATGCATATTGTTTAGAAAACACAACAATTATATCCAATATTGAGAGAAAGAGAGACCTTTGCAAATAAATTAGCTTAGTAGTAATTGCAGCAAATTGTATATAAGTAATATTGTGGCCATTCATATCTTCGCACAATAAATATCCAAATGAAGAAGGCAGGAAGGATGAAGCAGAAAAAGGGGAGATATACTAGTTAAAATGCGTTTTATAAGTCTAAAAAAATTCATGGATTTTCAGGAATATACAAAAGTTGAGCGATTTCAAAACATAAATGGATTTGGTATGTTATAATTCTATCTACGATGGCCGAAGTTAAAACAGAAACAAACAGGGTTGAAAAACGTTGAATGCCCTCAAACAGATTTGTGTTGTTTTATACGATGGTTTTCACTGGACGTTAAAGCAGCCAAACAATTGTCTTCATTTAAATTGTTAGGATATATCATCCTTGACCCTGGCTTTAATTCGAGTGATATGGGGGCAATTTTTCCATTTCGTTAGCCATCACTACACAAATTAAGTTCATTATATATTTACTTCATTTTCAATGTTTTTTTTGATAAATTCAAATTTATTGGTTGTAAATTCAATTACACCAAGACTATTTATTTTGGCATTAACTATGAAACACCTGATTAAAATTATTTAAAAGATCAGCACTGGGGCATCATTCCGCAGACATGTAGCATGATGTCCCACCCAGTCACATTATCCTGACACCAGGCCGACCAGTCCTAATACTAACCTCTTAATGCTGAGCGCATAGCGAGGCAACTGTTAGTACCATTTTTGTAAGTCTTTGGTATGACTCGGCCGGGATTCGAGCGGAAGGTCGTGCGTTCGAACCCTGGCCGAGTCATACCAAAGACTTACATCAATGGTACTAACAGCTGCCTCGCTTGGCGCTCAGCATTAAGAGGTTAGTGTTAGGACTGGTCGGCCTGGTGTCAGGATAATATGACTGGGTGGGACATCATACCACATGTCTGCGGCATGATGCCCCAGTGCTAGACATCACTTTAAACTGCCACACTGCAGACATCGTAGCGATATGACCGAAAAATTATTAAAGCTACGTTAAAAATCATAATCACACACACACACACACACACACACACACACACAAGATCACAAGAAAATCGTCGCATTTGAATGAATTAACTCGAATTTTTGTGTGTGCAAGTGACCAATCTAGAATCGACCAAACCACACTTGCCTACCTCACACTCTCCGTACAAACCAAGAGGCTTTATTTTATTATTTGGCTTTAGTACTGCTTTCGTTGAATGCAAATAATTTTCTCCCTAGTTAGCAGCTATCCAGTGAAAATAAGAGAAACAATAGTAATTGTTTTCATACGGATTCCAATAGGATGCAATATCAGCGAATAGACTCAATTAGTTTAGCAATATCTGTATCAACAGCAATATTGTCTATACTTTGAATTATCTTAATTTTTTAAAGGGGCCCCGAGTGGCCGAGTGGTCTAAAGCGCTCTTCGTTACGGATCACTGCCATCTCACCTCTGTCTGCGGCGGTTCGAGTCTAAGATTCAGCCAATGTGGGTATGTGAGAAAGCTTGCCAGTAGCTTCTCGAGGGTCGGTGGTTCTTTCCCGGGTTTTCCAGGGTTCTTCCTCCACCATTAATACTGGCCGCCATGTATAGCCTATCTTGTGCTGAAAAATGGCGTTAAACCCCACAACAACAACAACAACAATTTTTTAAAATAATGTCACTGATATAATTATTATTATTATTATTATTATTGATTCAAAGAATTTTTGATACGAGTCATGTAAAGTAATACAAAGGAAAGCTGGCTACCATCGTATTAAGAAGTATTAGATCAAAAATTCATGTTAAGGCTACTACGAAGAACGGATGAATCGTCTCTGCCAATGACACGAAGTTCTGAGAAGTTCAAGGATAAATACAACAAAACAAAACAAAACATATATTGATGTATTTATTTATAATAAGGCATGCAATGACATTGTAAATGAAGTCATATATAAGGAATATATATTGTGACGACTCATACACATATGCTTTGTGGGCAGGAAAATATTTCTTTCCTCAAATATGACGAATAAGATATTTTGTTAATTCTTCGTAAACGATATAATATTTAAATATCTGCAATTCTCACTTTACTACAATGCAACGTCATCGGAATATGTCTTTTGCAAGGAATCGTTGATGTATGCAACGTCATCATTATATGTCTTTTGCAAGGAATCGTTGATGTTTGCAACGTCAGCAGGATATGTCTTTTGCAAGGTATCGTTGATGTATGCAACGTCATCAGTATATGTCTTTTGCAAGGTATCGTTCCTGTATGCAATGTCATCAGTATGTTTCTTTTGAAAGGTATCGTTGGTGTATGCAAGGACATCATTATGTCTTTTGCAAGGAATCGTTGATGTTTGCAACGTCAGCAGGATATGTCTTTTGCAAGGCATCGTTGATGTATGCAACGTATCAGTATGTGTCTTTTGAAAGGTATCGTTGATGTATGCAATGTCATCGGCATGTGTCTTTTGAAAGGTATCGTTGGTGTATGCAACGTCATCAGTATATGTCTTTTGCAAGGTATCGTTCCTGTATGCAATGTCATCAATATGCGTCTTTTGAAAGGTATCGTTGGTATATACAACGTCATCAGTATATGTCTTGTGAAATGTATCACTGATGTATGCAACTTAATCAGTATATGTCTTTTGAAAGGTATCGTTGATGTGTGCAACGTCATCATTATATGTCTTTTGCAAGGAATCGTTGATGTATGCATCGTCATCATTATATGTCTTTTGCAAGGAATCGTTGATGTTTGCAACGTCATCGGTATGTGTCTTTTGAAAGGTATCGTTGGTGTATGCAACGTCATCAGCATATGTCTTTTGCAAGGTATCGTTCCTGTATGCAATGTCATCAATATGCGTCTTTTGAAAGGTATCGTTGGTATATACAACGTCATCAGTATATGTCTTTTGAAAGGTATCGTTGATGTATGCAACGTCATCATTATATGTCTTTTGCAAGGAATCGTTGATGTATGCAGCGTCATCATTATATGTCTTTTGCAAGGAATCGTTGATGTTTGCAACGTCATCGGTATGTGTCCTTTGAAAGGTATCGTTGGTGTTATGCAACGTCATCAGTATATGTCTTTGCAAGGTATCGTTCCTGTAGGCAATGTTATCAATTTGCGTCTTTTGAAAAGTATCGTTGGTATATACAACGTCATCAGTATATGTCTTTTGAAATGTATCGTTGATGTATGCAACGTCATCATTATATGTTTTTTGCAAGGAATCGTTGATGTTTGCAACGTCATCATTATATGTCTTTTGCAAGGTATCGTTGATGTATGCAATGTCATCAGTATATGTCTTTTGCAAGGCATCATTGATGTATGCAACGCCATCAGTATGTGTCTTTTGAAAGGTATCGTTGGTATATACAACGTCATCAGTATATGTCTTTTGCAAGGTGTCGTTGATGTATGCAACGTAATCAGTATATGTCTTTTGCAAGGTATCGTTCCTGTATGCAATGTCATCAGTATGTTTCTTTTGAAAGGTATCGTTGGTGTATGTAACGTAATCAGTATATGTCTTTTGCAAGGTATCGTTCCTGTATGCAACGTCATCAGTACACCTCATTTGCAAGGCATCGCTGATGTATGCAAAGTAATCAGTATATG
Source organism: Sinohyriopsis cumingii (assembly GCA_028554795.2). Taxonomy (NCBI): domain Eukaryota; kingdom Metazoa; phylum Mollusca; class Bivalvia; order Unionida; family Unionidae; genus Sinohyriopsis; species Sinohyriopsis cumingii. Next base: position 68,655,439 of record CM068836.1, read on the forward strand.
TCTTTTGCAAGGTATCGTTGGTGTATGCAACGTCATCAGTATGTGTCTTTTGAAAAGTATCGTTGGTGTATGCAATGTCATCAGTATGTATCTTTTGAAAGGTATCGTTGGTGTATGCAACGTAATCAGTATGTGTCTTTTGAAAGGTATCGTTGTTGTATGCAACGTAATCAGTATATGTCTTTTGCAAGGTATCGTTCCTGTATGCAACGTCATCAATACACCTCATTTGCAAGGCATCGCTGATGTATGCAATGTCATCAGTATGTGTCTTTTGCAAGGTATCGTTGATGTATGTAACGTCATCAGTATATGTCTTTTGAAAGGTATCGTTCATGTATGCAGTTATCAGTATGTGTCTTTTGAAAGGTATTGTTTGTGTATGAAACGTCATCAGTATATGTCTTTTGCAAAGTATCGTTGATGTATGCAACGTCATCAGTATATGTCTTTTACAGGATATCGTTGATGATTGCAACGTCATCAGTAAATGTCTTTTGCAAGGTATCGTTGATGTTAACAATGTCATCAGTATGTCTTTTGCAAGGTATCGTTGATGTAGGCAGTGTCATCAGTACGTGTCTTTTGAAAGGTATCGTTACTGTATGCAACGTCATTAGTATGTCTTTTGCAAGGTATTGCTGATGTATGCAGATTTTTTCGTCATCCAGAGCTGTGCGATATGAATCTAATGTCGACAGTTATTGATGCCGATATTCGAAGGAACCAATAATAAATTACACTAACATGTTATAATCCAAAAATACATTATAACAAGTAGGGTTTCTTCACCCAGGTATTTATATGGTGCTGCTTTTGTGTGGGAAAATATGAACAAGTCTTGTTTCGGATGGATACTGCCTGTGGGAGTGCAATATCCATCTAAGAAAACGAGTTCATATTTTCCAATACAAATTCAGTAACCTTTTTATTGTATACTCATTTTCTTATTCTACCTAATGCTTAATTATAACAATACACTACAGGAAACAAAGTAATTGAATTTATGCTGTATAAAAATATACAGCCGTAGATTCATCAATATACAATAACAATATTAATGCACGCATAGTGCCGCAATGGAACCGTTGAATTTCGTCGCGCGCTCGACGGTAGTTTCAAAAAGAAATGGTCTGATCTACTTAAAATTGAAATTTAGAGTCGTATTGTGAATGAATGCGCATGGATTTTGTTTTCATGCTGATCCATATCAATCCTGCTTTTCTGATTATGATGGACTGGATTGTTGGGTCATTTGAGTGCGGTAAGAAGAATGGATCTCAGCTGGAAATGTACTCGAAATTCCTGTAGTTTCGATGTGTATCAGGTTTTGCAGGGCATGTCGGTCCAATTTGCAGAACGAACTGAGAAAGTACATTTTGAGGAAATTCAAGATGCGTAAATGTAAGTATATTTATTGCCATTCATATTACCAGCTAAAGAACATGTGATTATGCCCTGTCAGTTGCATCTCGTTGTCGGAGGGACCCCAGGTATGACCTGCATCATATAGTGTGTGTCTCCTGTCGCTAGCCTAACATTTTATCCAAACAGTTAAACATGAAAAATTGAAAAGCAGCTTTTTGTGTGACAGTCCATTCAGCTTGCGAAAATTATACGTCTCTTTCCTCTATTGGCTTTATTGGCTCTGAGGCTCTTAGTTTTCTACCCAAACCTTCAGTTGCATTTTTATTTCTTGAATCATATTTTGACAGACTTGTAAAATACTGCATCTCTGATAGATATGCGACAGCCCTTGGCTTATATGCTTTTATATGCTATGTTTTTATAGACCATTGAGAGCACATGCCAGAGTCTCCTTAATAACTGTTTCAATGATCAGAACGGTATTTTCAATTACTGCGTCTCTAACATTTGTTGTTGACATTGCGAATATCATGTTCATTCGTTTGCTTGTTTGAAAGTTTTGTTTCTGTCTCAGTGAACTCGTCCACATTGTTAACTGTATCATCAATACTTTAAAATGGACGAAACAGCTTGTTTAGTTCGTTCAAAAACAAATCTAATCAACCAAAACCTAAAGCGTCTACTACATGTGTGAACACAGCGTTTGTTTACAAAGTAGTTTCTAAGATTCTATACTATTTTTAGGCGCAATATCAAGGTTTTCAGTATCGTAAAATACTGCACAGTTCTGACAGTGTAAAGTTAACGGGGACAAAAATGAGCATACAATACTTTCAATTACACACTTTCCAAAATCACCAAACTGCGGTTAATATTATATAAAAGTCACAAAGAGTTGCAACACATTGGGCCTTGCATGCTTCTTTTATTAGGACAGAAATTTCTTATTTAGAAGCCGACTCTTTATTATTTTAATGTAAGGTCAGGACAAAAATCAAGAAATTGCATCAATCCGCGCGAGAAGCGTTCCTTGGGGGGGGGGGGGTGAACAACACGGCATAGAAACAAGCAATCAATGTCGATGGGACATGAAAATGTCAAAGGTAGTCAAAGGTATCGTTGTTATTGTTAAGACAATGATTATATGTGTTGTATATTTTTATAGGACGATTATATTTGTCGTTTTTAATGTTAGGACGTTCAGTTTATTTGTATTTGTTAATGTTAAGATGTTAAATATATGCGTGGTCTGTAATGTTAAGACATTCATGATATTTATCATTTTTAATGTTAAGACTTTCATTACACTTGCCATATACATATCAGTATCTTTCTGGAAAATCGTAAAGCATTGTTCCTGTAGCCATTTTATTGGACAGTGTCTGACTGTATTACCAACCTCTTGGTCAAACTTGAAACTGTTTGCTCTTCCGACCTTCTTCTTTCAGGAGTAAACTAGAAATCAGTTCATTACGTACTTATCTTCTGGTAATGCCATTTCGTTTTGGATTCCCTTGGAGAACACAATCTATGAAACAACACAGAACTTGTTATCTTGTTTTTCTGATTCGTCATGTTTCAAGTTTGACCAAGAGGTTGGTAATAAGACGCATGACACTAGAACACTAGAGAAATGTTGATATTTTAGTTTCTTTTGTAAATTATCATCAGCAAAATAACATCTTTTTATTCGCCACTTCGAAAGGAAAACATACCATTTTTCGTTTCAAAGATTATGCACAGAAGATAAGTACGTAATGAACTGATTTCTAGTTTACTCCTGAAAGAAGAAGGTCGAAAGAGCAAAGAGTTTAATTATATCTTCTTTCATACAAGCACGTGGAGGATTGCTCCGGTGGCCTAGTGGTTAGAACGTCCATATCAGACGCGGTTCGAACCCCAACCGAGTCATACAAAAATACAAAAATGGTACTAACACCTACCTCGCTTGGCGCTCAGCATTAAGAGGTTAGTGTTAGGACTGGTCGGCCTGGTGTCAGGATAACGTGACTGGGTGGGACATCATGCCACATGTCTGCGGCATGATGCCGCAGTGCTAGACATCACTATAAACTGCCACACTGCAGACATCGTAGCGATATGACTGATTTTTTTTAAAGCCACGTTAAAAACCCAAATCACACACTATAAACTGTCACACTGCAGACATCGTAGTAATATGACTGAAAAATTGTTAAAACTACGTTAAAAGTCCAAATCACCTCTCTCTCTCTCTCTCTCTCTCTCTCACCCACACACACACACACTTTGTAATGAATGTTGCCACTGCTCAGAATTTCTAGCGATCGGGACAAGAGAGCTAATGTTAGTGAAAAAAGTTCGAAAGGTTTAGGAAAGAGAAAAATATGACATCGATGGTATCGCCTCAAATTACCTTCTCAGTATGTTTTAAATCGTAAATTGCATGTAAATTACATATCAGAGCGTGAGTCTAAATTTAATATTATCTGCGCTGAGACTGAAGTCCTGTGCCTGAAGTCTGGCATTGATTGATCGAAATTCGCTACTTCAATGTCTAAATCTTCCTTGCCCACTTAAACATGAACATTTTAGCCATTGAATGTTTGTACAAATAAAATAGTAAATAGTAGAGCAAATAATAGTTACTGACAACCAAAGCATCATCTTTGTTATATAAAAACCGTTAATTCATTCGCTGATATCATTGGGGAGAAATCAGTCTTGGAAAAAAAAAATTTTTCCTATGGTTACGTCTGCGATTTCTTGATCAATAGAAACCATGAATAACTTATAAAAGAGCAATCAGTACAGATAAATACTACTGTATTATCTTACCGATTTACTTGTTATATAGCTCAAACCAGTGTTCTGTGAAATTTTATATATGCGGGTCCGATCATTTTCATGATGTCTCTCTTATACACAAATTTGTTATATTTTTGCATGCAATTGGTCTTTTGGAAACCATTCTTTGACTAAGCTGCTGGTAGTTCTAAACATTTTAATTAGGATTCTAAAAACGTATAGCGATTGAATGATATAGTTGTTCGTCTTAAGTTTTTTTTTTAGCCAGAGGAAGGTAGCTCAAAACACGGTAACGTTGACGAGCACGGTGCATATATAAATTTCTTGCTCGAGCGTTAACAACTCCGTTATTAGTCTCTGATTTGAGAAAGAAGCAAACCATTTTCAGTCTGAGAATGTACAACAAATTTTCTGCTGCAAACATTCTGAATGATAACAAAAGAAGAACTTCACCTTTTCAAAAATAAATAAAAATCAGTAATGATAAAGAAAGCTTATTACAGATTGTTACACAATGGTTTCTTCGACCATGCAAAATAATGTAACAAGCCCGGTTCAATCCAGAACGGGAAGGGAATTAAGATAATATCAAATATACAACTTGAGTTTAACTTGAGGTAATTGTTTCCGCTGTATGTATAAGGACTTTAAGACAGAGTTATTACGGAAGGGTTCCAAAACCCGTTTATACTAAATATAACTTTATTCAAAAGAAATCTGGAACCACACATTCACGGTACCAATTTCATAACTGTATGGATTTTCGTGATTCATTCTGGTAAGAATCAGAAAGCAGCTCTGCGTAGATTTGTATTATATATATATATATATATATATATATATATATATATATATATATATATATATATATATATATATATATATATATATATATATATAGTGTGTGCATGTTTACTACAAACAGATTGAATATCAACATTAAAGATGAAGTTTGAAAAGTCATTGAGTTCCATGTATATTTATAACATAAAGGGGTAGATGTGATTTTCATTTAAACTCACACCTACAAATAAGAGACATATTGCACTAGACCAACAAATAAACATTGACGTAAGCTTAAACAACCACAATTTTACAAAGTTAGGTTATCCAGTAAAAGCAACTAATATAGACACCAGGCAATTTGTGAAACAACTTGTTGGCACACAAATATGTATGACTTCTGATGACACTATTTTCAAAGGTATAAAGCATGACGATAACACGTGGGGTAAACCTGGCAGAGGTACCAAAATGGAAGAGTTGCGAAGGTGGATTGGTGAAAGCAGAAAGAAAAGGATAAAAGATGCACATGACGTGTGTAAGTAGAGATTTAATACTTTAAAAGCCTTGCAAAGTGTGAAAAAGGACACATGTAAAAGGGCAGATGTGATAGAACATTACTTGCAACCAAATGAACAACAGATAAATGCATTCAAGTATGACATGGAGGAAAAACAGATCCCAGTCACCTTACAATCAGTTGGACCAGTTTTTATTTTTAAAATTTAGATAAAAAAAGCATGTTAGTGTGTGTTTGGATTTATAACGTAGTTTTAACAATTTTAGTCATACGATGTCTGCAGTTTGGCAGTTTACAGTGATGTCATAGTGCAGACATACGATATCATGTCCCACCCAGTCAAAACATTCTGACACCAGGCCGAACAGTCCTAAAACTAACCGCTTAATGCTGAGCTCCAAGAGGGGCAGTTGTGTCATTTTTATAAATGTTTGGTATGATTCGGGGTTCAAATCCACGACCTCCCGTTTCGAGACAGGCGCTCTAACCACTCAGGCCACCGGAACGGTCTAATGAAATGCAACTAAACAGTTCATTATCATCATCATCATCAATCTCTTAACCCAAGGGCACATAGTTGACTTTACCACCTATTCTCTCCATCTTTCCCTGTTCTCTACTGCCCTTTGGGAATCTACAAATTCCATGTCTGTCCACGCTTTTTTGTTGTCTTTCCATCTCTTTTTTCTCTCTGCTTCTTCTTCTGCACCCTCGGACTATGCGTTGCAAGATTGTTTTTGCCAGTCCAGATTATCTTGAGATATGGCCGTACCACTTTAGTTTGCGCCTTTTTACATTAGTCAAGAGGTCTTCGTAGGGCCCGATGGCTCGTTGGATCCTTTTGTGGACCTCTTTGTTGGTTACATGGCCAATGTATGAGATGTCCAAGATCTTGCGGTAAGATTTCATTTTGAAGGTTTGAATCCTTCTTTGTAGATCTGATGTGATCGTCCATGTTTCACCAGCGTACAGAAAGATGGATATGACGTTCGAGCGCATCTTGTTATTGCTGGTGTTGTCTGAGCACTCATATAAAGTAGTTCTTGTTAGGAGCCCTCATCTGTGATAAATGATCCCAGGTACTTGAAGCTTGTGACTCTTTCCAGCGTCTGTCCGCTCACCCTTGTTTCAGCACTTATGCTAGGGGTGTTGTTTGTGATCAGTTTGGTTTGCTGTGGATGTTGTATCGAGGCGCTCAACCAAGTCAGCCAGTTCTTTTTCATCTCCTGCTAAGCCATCAATAGCATCTGCGAAGCGAAGGTTGGTGATTGTTTTCTTCCGATGGTGACATTGCCCTTGTGGTCACGCAAGTCATCCTAAATGATCCTTTCCAGGAAAATGTTGAAGAGTGTAGGTGACAGAATACATCCCTGTGTGACTCCAACTGTTGTTCGAAACCAATCTCCCCTGCTGTCATTGATGAGGACAGCACTGGTGGCTTTGTCATAGAGGAGCTCAACAACTTCCACCAGGTTTGAGCTGACGTTATCCTTACTCAAAGTTGTCCATAAGGCCGCATGTCATACCCTATCAAAAGCCTTTTTGAAATCTATAAAGACGTGGCATAGATTCTGCTGATGCGGAAGGTATTTCTCGCAAAGGAGTCTGAGATTGAAGATTTGTACTTTGGTGCTCCTTCCTGATCTGAAGCCTGCCTGCTCTTCAGCAATAGTTTTCTCTGCTTGAGGCTTTAAGTTGTTGAGAACTATCTTCAGCATGACTTTGCTCGAGTGCTTGATTAGACTGATGGTTCTGTAGTTTTGGCATAGCTGTATGTTTCCTTTCTTGGGGAACACGATTACCAAGGACTGAGTCCATGTGATGGGCCATTCTTCTGTCTGCCATATCTTGTTGCAGATTGTTGTTAGGAATGTGAGTATCTCTTCTCCTCGTGCTTGAATGAGTTCTCCTGGCATGTTTCAACGCCTGAAGGCAATTTAGTACTGCTGGATCTCCTTGGGTCTTGTGATTCTACAATTCTGAGCAGTATTCTATCCATCGCTTGAGGATCTTTTGGTCTTCTGTGAGGCATTTTCCTGATTATCTTGAATGATGGTAGTTTTGCCTTGCTTGTGGATTGTGAGATCTTTCACCAGTTGATATGCTATTTGGCTCATTTATACTCAGACTGTCTTCGATTTTGCAGCATACTCTTTCTATCCAGGATTCCTTTGACTTGTTTATGCTTTTCCTGATCATGTTGTTTATCTCTATGTATTTTCTAGCTTCTTTGTGATCTATTTTCCCCTTTTCTTTTGTCACATAGTTCATGGACATCTGTTGTTACCCAAGGTTTCTTTGTTGGACGAAATTTGCCAATGATCTCGCTAGCTGCGCTAGTCACATCTATGTTGAATGTGGTTGTTAAGGACTCTAGGTCGATGTCTTGGCTCTCCAGGTTTAACAAAGGTGCAAATTTACCACCTATCATTGCTTGGAAGGCTTCTGTGACCCTTGGACCATTACATTTTTCAAGGTCAAATCTGATACTTGGTTGGTTAGGCTTTTTGATCATTTTCAGGTGGAGACGAAACGTAGTCATTAATAAATCATGGTCACTTCCAATATTTGTTCCTGAAAAACTTCGTGTTCTAGCGATATTCAGTCCTGTGAGGAATCGTTTTTTCACCAAGATGTAGTCATTCTGGTAATAGTGTTGTCCATCTGGACTATGCCAGGTGCATCTTCTAGATGGTTTGTGAGGGCCGAACATGTTGGCTAGCGCAAAATTGTTGTATGCGGCAAACTCCAAGAGCCTGGGTCCTCTTTCACTAGTTTCCACAGGTACTTTGCCAGTTTGTCTGTGAATCAACTCCCACCTTTGCATTCCAGTCTCCTTGTACAAACAAAATGTCTTTCTTGGGTGAGTTGTCAATGACATCTTGCAATTGGTTATAAAAACTCTCCGGTTCGTTGTCGTCATAGTTAGATGTGGGTACATTGGCCTGCATGATTGTGATGTTGAAGAAAGTCGTCCTCAGGTGGATGGTAATAAGCCTGCTTGAGACTGTGCAGCAACCCATACTGCTGTTCACAATGCCCTTGTGGACAAGAAATCCAACGCCATGATTGTGTTTGCCTCCTCTTCCGCTGAAGTAGAGATTATGCCCTTCATCTATTGTTATTTCGCCAAAGTTTTTCCAGCGTACTTCGCAGAGACCAATAATGTTCCAGTTGTACCTCTCCAACTCATGTTTAAGTTCTTTCAACTTTAGCAGCACCCCTGACTAAAATATTAGAGGCTGAAAAGAAAAGAGTTAAACACTAAAAGGGTGTTGTAGTAACGCAGGAATAAAAAGTGTCAGCTAACAGTAACACTTTTTCAAGAGAACTTGACTGAACAAAAATAGAATTTGTCACAGCTTCAGAGATAAACTATTGATGACAATAAAGCATAATTAATGCAAGTGAAAATAAGATTTGATCTATGAGAACACCATACGTTGAATCTCTCACTGATTTAAGCAACACAGTTAAAATATTTATAGTTCGGACTTTAAAAGCAACCCCCAAAAACAGTTCACTGAAAAACAGAAGAAAACATAAAGACGCTAAACCTGAATTAAAAAAAAAAACATAATAGATGAAAAACTAATAACAGTGATTTTTGAACAGATAAAATAAACGTATAATGCTCTAATGAAATAATGAAACAGTGGTATAAGTGTGTTGGATGTATTGGAGTTTTAAATTACACACTAAACATTAGCTACTTCTGATGGCTTGGACGTTTTGCTGAACACAGGTCAATCCCATTTAAAGTCAAACAGCAGTATACCATCGAAAGAAATGAAATGTGTAGTATGCAGACTTATTTTGGTCTTGAGTTTAGAATAGGTTAAAATTGATCACAGTTACAATATATAAATTTACAATGGATTAATTAAAAAAGGTCAACATTTTCTGTATTCATTGCGATTGCTTGATGAGAAGCAAAACGTCATTACGATTGTAAAGAATCAGTTTATCTTGTAAAGTTCTTTGAAGTGGGAATACGACACGATAAACTATGGAGGGCTTATGGGGGGGGGGGTCGAGTGGCCGAGTGGTCTAAAGCGCCCACCGTTACGGATCACTACCATCTATCTCTGTTTGCGTTGGTTTGAATCGGGGGTTCTTTCCGGGGTTTTCCTGGGTTCTTCCTCCACCATTTATACTGGCCGCCATGTATACCTATCTTGTTCTGAAAAATGGCGTTAACCCCTAAAACAACAGTCTCAAAGGGTGATAGCTCGATTACGTTACAATTTTGGTGGCAGCGGTGGGTCACTTTCTGTCTGACATAATACTTTTGGATTGTTACACTGAGTTCACCCACCCAACATTGTCGGGGAGAGCCTTTGAGACAAGAAGGTTTTGAGAAATACTTTATTAAGACTGTGAACGAAACTAAATTTCATTTTCCTTCGTGAAAGCGAGTAATTTATGTTGGTACTTTTACTAGATTTTAACATTATTCAAAATCATGTCGTCCACTAGCGAATTGGCAGAGATGGGTAAACAATTGGGATATGAAGATGAAACGTTACTACAATTTATTAATGAAGAACAAAAGAGAGAGAGAGAGAGAGAGAGAGAGAGAGAGAGAGAGAGACACCGAAGAGAAACAAGCCGAGAAGGAAAGGCTTCAAACTGGAAAAGAGAAATTAGAGCTAAGTGCGCGTATTGAAAGAGATAGGATTGAATTGGTTGCCCGCATGTAGAGGGAAACAGAGCGCGTGAAATTGGAGTTAAGCACTCGTGCGGAAAAAGAGAGACTTCAGGAAGAGCGCGAGAAATTGGAGCTAAGCGCGTGTTTTGAAAGAGAGAGAGTCAAGTGGATTTCCAAACAACAAAGAGAAAAAAAATCGAGTTAAAAGGGGAAATTGAGAAAGAGAAAATTACCCGTATGGAAACTTTTGAGAGAGAGAAGTTATAGTTAGAACGAATGCGACTGGATAGCGATAGGGAATGTAGGTCTCAGTAGCTGTTGCACTAACTTGTTGTACTTTTGACAAAAGTAGGTCTCGTTAGCTGTTGTACTCACTTCTGTTGTACTTTTGACAAGGGTAAGTCTCTGCAGCTGTGTTACTAAATTCTACTATACACTTACGGATCAATATAAACATAACCCTTTTAATTCAAATTTATAAGCAATAATATAATTGATATCTGAGTGATGACTAGTAAATTCGGTACAAATTAATTGTGAAGAATGCAATACCATAGGGTTCTGTAGCCAGGATTTGTTTGTGATTTTTTAAAATTTATTTTAATGTCATAATTTTTGCTGATAGTTGATTCATTGTGTATGCGTGGCCTATAATCATTCTCTGTATATTACTAACAATATATGGATTGATGTTTGGTAATTTTTCCTTTAGGTTTCAGATGTCACACATCTCCTTCCGCTGATAACGGTTGCATCAGAAAACACTTGGAACATTCTCAATGGAAAATGAATTGTTTCTTCTTCAAATCAAATAAAAATAACGGCATTGGGAAGGTTTGACTAAGAAATCGACATACCGTGCTAGTCTCTTTTGAACAGTTTTCGAGTGTTTAGATGACGAGTTATGTCACAACTATGCCATTCCATCGCCACGCGTTTTTATCTTACTAGCTGTTAAGTCTGGAAATGAACAACAGCTGAGTCATGGAGTGACCTTTGGAACGACCAGTTGCATGCATTGTGGGTACGCGATAAAACAAATCTGTGCATATAAGATTTAACAGAATTCTGGTTTGAGTAATTTAACATGTCAACCAGTTAGATAACGTAGTGTTATTGACATACCTTGGCAACTCTTTATGATACTCTTCGTTTGCATTATTCGAGACATCGTAGATGGAACGATCTGTTTTATTAAATATTTATTTGAAGAATGAGTTTTGTCAACGCTGTCAATAAGGGAATGAATGGGCGACAAAGATAGCATGTATGGTTATCAGCAACATGCATTTGCCATTGTATTTGTACAGACGTCTAATACCCATGATTGCAATTATGCCGATGCTGACACTTAGGTATACAAGCAATGTCGAAAAATTCAAGTCTCGGATTCTGATCTATAAATGCCAGACATTTGGCGCAGAATTTCAGTCTCACTCATGCAGTTTTCAGTATTGGAAAGCGCATATATATGCAGCAATATTTAATTTATTTACAATTTACGATTTAAACGAAATGAAAAGACTCACTATGCGTTAATAGAGATCATCCCCAAACCTTTGAACTTATTTCATTATAAAGATCCCATCAATAATTTTTGAAAGCTTCGAGGTGTTTTAACACTCTGTGAAGGTTAAGTCCTCTAATCCACTGTTTGGTAAAATTGGGGAGTGTTGAACTAAGATTATTAAAACTTGTGTTGTAAGTGATAGTATCTGGAAGATGAAACTCTAATTGATATAATGTAATTTTCGGATTTTGGCATGCAAGCGTAATTTACTAATGGTTCGTTCGCATATCAGTATCATAGGAGCCAACATTAGATTAATATAGAACTGCTTTTTCTATACAAGATGAACAAGAAATTCGCATACAGCAAAGACACTTTGCAAAATACATACTAATGACGTTGCATACAGCAACGGTACCTTGAAAAAAAAACACATGTACTGATGACGCTATATAAAGAAAGGATACCTTGCAAAATACATACCAATGACGCTGCATACAACAACGATATCTTGAAAAAGACGTGTACTGATGACGCTATAATTGCAATGGCAGTAGCTGGTACAGGAAAGTAACATTTCCATTGGTCAGATATTACCACGTGATCAAAATGAATTGCGTTCATTTCTGTATGAACTGTAAGGAGAACTACTTTTCCACTTCTGTAAATAGAGTCACGTGTACAGCATAATATAAACACTGCCAGTGAAGGCAGACACGAAGTAAGCATTAAAGGAAACCAACATTCTCACATTTTTTTACAAAATTTTTTAAATAAATTTGGCTTCCATTGGTTGAAGGACTGGTATTATGATGACCTTATTACGATCAAGCAGGACAATATCAAGTGCTATATATAGCTACGTAACAGAAAAACCCCAAACATGTATTACTACGCTCAATTAAGATTTCTATTTATTAATGATGCAAACAAAATAACATAACGAATGATTGAAATTTCAATTATAAGAGTTTAACGTTGTTTTTTCTGAGTTTATCGTGGGATAATCTGTCAGTTGCCTACTCACACAGCTTACATAACGCCCGAGGGCGTTATTTGCTGTGTGATTCGGCAACTGACAGTTTATACCACGATAAACACAGAAAAAACAACGTTTAACTCTTACATATATAGAAACGATACGTGCAAAACACGTGTATTGATGACGCTGCATACAGTAACGATACCTTGAAAAAGACATACTAATGACGTTGCATACAGCAACGATACTTTCAAAAAGACGTGTACTGATGACGCTATACACAGAACGATCCTTTGCAAAAGACATACTGATGACGCTATACAGCAACGATCCCTTGCAAAAGACTTACTGATGACGCTGTATATAGCAACGATCCCTTGCAAAAGACATATGATGACGCTGTATATAGCAACGATACCTTGCAAAAGACATACTGATAACGCTGTATATAGCAACGATCCCTTGCAAAAGACATACTGATGACGCTGTATATAGCAACGATCCCTTGCAGAAGATATACTGATGACCCTTATATAGTAATGATACTTTGGAAAAGACATACTGATGATGTCGCATACAGCAGCGATACCTTGAACGTGTACAGATGACGCTGTATATAGCAACTATACCTTTCAAAAGACGTGTGCTGATGACGTTGTATACAGCAACGATATCTTGCTAAAGACGTATAGAATCTTTGTTGGAGTCTGGACCGAGAAAAGGAAATCCCAGCCCAGGGGTTATATTATTTGTCTCCCCACGAGGCATAACCTTGTGCGGTAACAAATAATGTAATCCGCGACTGGGATTTCCTTGTCTTGGTACAAACACCGGCATAGATTATTTTTATTATCAATTTTTTTCCAACGAATTTAAAATAATCCTGCACCCTTGCAATTTAGTTAGCAGATTCAAAACACAGCATTCATCAGGTACTATTATTGCTTCTCACTATATATAAAAAAAATTAAATTCTTTTATGAAAATCAGAATAATTATCTAAGTGGAATCTTGCAATACACGCCGCTCTTAGACAAGAAATAGTATCAAGAAAAAGTTATAATTGTTATATGTTGGAAGTATAGTTTCGAGTCACGTATTTTTGTTTAAGACAGTAAGACAACTATGATAATGAGGGTAATGAGGTGACCTGTTGACACTAAGCCCACAAGTTCTACGCATGAGAAAATAGAAGCATAAAATCATTTGATATTATCCTATTTAACCGATGGATGTCATATGAAATTGACGAGAAATAATTAATATCTTTTATTTGGTTAAGTCTTAACTTTCATCAGTTCTAATTTGGAAAATCGTTTACGGTAGGCAACAGTACGATACTGGGGAGCGGGCCTACATATATGAATATGTCTACAGGGTACCGTTCTAACGAAGTGTTTAGCAACATCAGGACATTTATAATTCACGACTTTCTTGGAAATTAATATGTTCTGTCCTGTAAATATGGCAAGTGTTGCTTTCACTAGTACAATGATACGCTAAATGGAAATCTTTTTAGGGAATAGCATGTGGACTGATGAATGAGCCATTCTGGTTGGTAAGTACAAGAGTTTACGTTTGCAATCTCATTATTATATTTGATTCGGCAGGGGTGGATTGTGGGTGTTCGACAAAGATAGAAGAAACCAGTTCGACATATCACATTTCTGGTTTTGGCCAGCTTTGCAGTAGCACTTGAGGTCTCACTGGATAGTTTCGTATTTTGACACCCCACTAAATTTTAAGGTAGAAGGCATGAACCTAATTATTACAAGCCTAGCATTTATAAATTTACACATAAGCTAAATCTATAATGTGGTTTAGATTTACTTTGAGTTAAAGGAGACTAGAAATCAAAATTTTCCTTTTACGTATGTAATTCTCTACAGATTTTAATTCGACTGCAATGTTTATAAATTAAATATCGTAAGCGGGTAGTGATTATATTGCGTGGAAGATACCACGATTCCGTAAATTGCCGAGTTTTTCCGAGTTTTGATGAGACGACAGATCACGTGGTACCGTGACGCTATACTAGCAATTCACGAATAAAAACATAAACATTGGCAAGCGAGGCAGACAGGACACCACATTTGGGTTGCACATTCAAAAGTTGAATCTGCAGTCTGATATAATAGTTTATGTACTGTACTGGTAAGTGCTAAAAGAAATTTGTTAGGCACAGGCCCCGGGCTGGTGACTTAAATAAACTAAAAGTCCTGAATGAAATTCCACAAGCCCGGACAGTTCATACCTGTCAACGCTCAAGACGGGAGAAAAACCTCCCGATTTTGGGGGTATTTCCTCATCTACCTCCCGATCTCGTAATATCTCTCAATTTTGCGCAGCGAAGTCCCGATTATTACATTATGTCTGTCAATTTTCATTTGTCAAAAGAAAAAAGCCCAACCCCAAACCATTTCCGCCAAAGAAACTAGGCCAGTTAACACCTGACATTCCTCTACCGTATATGAAAAGTTTAATTACCATGATTAAATTACAAGGAATAAAACAAAATATACCATGCAGTATATGTGGCCCTAAAGAACTAATTCTATAAATATTTTAATCAGCAAACAGTGTTACATGCATTAAGACTTAAACCTAAGGAAATAAGGTGGGGCATAAAACTTGAGAAAAACAGTTGCCACATGTACGGTAATTTGTGACTGCAGATTTGAACTGTTAAAATGAAGTCCATGGCATTGTAAGTAACAACAAAATAGGCATCGTTTACATGTATTTGGCAATCAATTGCTGGTGCTTACACATACACACACTGTCGAACATGGTTTCTTTGAAGTATGTCCGAAGGGCAGTCCTTTTCACAAGATCAATGCAAGGATAAGGATTATGTTCATTAGTCACACCGGCTTTATTGTTTGCGTACTTAAATCAAAATTTTAGCTATTTTGCAATTTAGCCAGAACTGACCAGAATATGCAAAAAGGGCTTATCATTGGGGAATAATAAGGCGTATCACAGGGAGAAAAGGCACGTCAAATGGACCTTCGCACATTGGGGCAAGGGGGGGGGGGTCAATAGTCCCCCCCCCCGTTCTATTGTCAGACAGTTAATGTGAAACTTTGACGTCTTTTTTTTTTAATCGCTGCTTTTTAAACTGCCCAAGGAATAGTTTTATATCAGTTCCAATTATTACAGATTACCGTTTATGCATGCTACATGTATACAATGCATTTTTTTTAAAAATTTTTAATTTTTATAAGATTACTGAAAATTGTGTTTTCTCGAAACACGACAGGTTTAGAATCTTATTTTTAGCAAAGCTTCCATTTGATTAAAATCAAATCTAAATTTCACCTAGGACAGTGGTGATTTGATTTAGATTGTGCCGTGTTAAGGCATGTATGTCAACATCTTGAAAATACATTTACTCATTTCACCAGCGCGATCAAAGTTTCCTCAGGCAAACAATTTTTGTTTCGACAAGCCTGACGGGCACCTCACTTTGAATACAGGATGGGCCGGAACTAAAACCAGAAGGGGCCCAGGGTGTCGGGCTATCAGATTTGTTTTTAGCACTGCTGTTTTAGATAAAAGATATGTGGATTGATTGTTGCATTTTGTGGTCACTTACTCGTCCTTCTGCCTATTTTCGTAACTCACACGTTTAACACTTTTCCCAACTTTTAGTCTAGGCCTAGCATTTGCGTATCTTTGAGCTGCCATTTTTTCATGATCCCTCTCGTAACATTCCTTTGAGAAATGTAACGAGCACATAGTGCTGTATGGTGTTGTTTTGAAATCGACTCGCTTGTAATAATGTACCCATTCTTTCATTATGCCTTTGTCTTTCGGAAAAGAAAAAAAAATTATGTCCATATTACACCCGTAAGCAACGCAAAACGGTATTGTCTTTTACTCTGGCAACTCCCACTTGGGCTGCTGGAGTCGCTACTATGACGTCACATCCCGAAAGTAACCGAATAGGCGCGGAAATTTTGCATACGAGGTCACGGAAATTCAGCTCCTAGAAGATATGCCAATATTTAAATATTGGCATTACGGTCGCAGATGATACTTCAGAATAAGGTTTTCTGCTATAGTACTTTTATTATTATTCTATATTTCGATTGATTTCTGGTCTCCTTTAAGCTTGAAAATAGGTTGGCTTGTTGGTGACTGCCTGTCACAGTTAGATGAGCATTGGAGATCAAATGCGTAACTTGGGCCGCAAATGAGCTGCCGACTTGGCTTACGTATTTATGTTTCTGCTACAGAGGTAAATATCAAAAAAATCTACATGGTTGAGGGGTGATGAAACGTATGCTAATTTGTTATAGTACTAGTGAACTTTATTCATGCATAAGGCACACACTGATTCTTTTAGCTGCCTTGTCACAGGAAAATATTCAAAATAGCTATTTCTTGTCAAATATGAATGTAAAATTTAGGGGTTGGTGGCAGTGTTGTTTCAGTATAAAAACCACCAGTTGCATCAGGAATTAACCTGATTACTGCAGTCAAAATATCACATGTATGCTTTCTACAAAAATCATTAGTTTGTTTTTATTTGTATCTTCAGTGTAAAATTATTCTCATATTTCTGTAATTTGTCATTGTTGGATGAAAATTCACCAGATAAACTGTTCAGTGAGACCTGAGAGAGTCTGGTTTTGTATGACCATTGATGTGTTCCCTGTGTGTCTGGAATATCAATTAGATAGGTTTGCGTGTGTGTCAGTACGTTTTGTATGGTGTTTCATGTTGGATAGACCTTAATTTGCTCATGAGTGTATTGCTTTTTGAGTGTATTTCTTCTCGTTATATATCTGTTGTCGTTGTTGAATATTATAACATATCCGTCACGCAGAGCAGAAGACAGAAAGGGTTTCTGCTTAAAAGTAGTGCGTGGACACCATGACTGGAACGACACGTCTGAGATAGACAAAATAAGGTCAGCAAAACAGATTTCTCTGTGGCATGGGTGAGAAATACTGATGGTTTCGGTGTGAATAAACACAGAACGCAGCATAACGTAACATGGATACCACGAGAAGTCTGATATTTCAGGCTGTTATGGAAATTGCTGGCCAATACGTCTGAGCATAAAATAAAGGAAAATGTGCTTATTCCGAATGGATAACTAATAAATGTCATTTGTCCCTAAGAAAAAAATAACTAATTTTTTCCCTATTAGGCCTGGAGCTGTTAATCTTTTAAGAATGTCACTTGCATTTAATAACAAGCAGCATTTAAAGTCTCAGCGGAAAATAATATGTTTATTGAGATCAGCTGCTAGGCTTTTTGTCAAAGATGGGTAATCAGAGACTTGCACAAACATTACAGTCATTTCAATTAAATAAAACTATCTGCAGCAAAATGCAACCTGAATTTCAAGTATAATATTTTATCGGTCGTAGTTTGTACAGTAAGATGAGCCATGTATCAAATGCGTTGATCAATTCATATACATAATTATTACGAGGAGTTAGACATTCTTAGTAGTAATATAACCTTAAAAGAGTTATATGAGAAGATTGATTCATTCATTTAATTTAATAATCAGTGGTTGGAATCACAGTGATCTAACATTCATTTGAAAACTAGTTGGATTAATAGCTGTGCATGATTATTGTGAATTCATAAAAGGCTTTTGAGCATATTGCTGTATTTGAATTACTATGAATTCATTTTAAGACATTCTGGAATTTGTGGGCATATATATATGGCTCATTCAATGTAAACTCTTGTACTTACCAACCATATATACATATACAGAGTTTTGTTTTTGTGCCTTTTTTGCCTTGAGTTAGAAAACATAATTATGTTTCAGCTGATATATTTCGATATTTACTGATATTTGAACTTACAATGCAGTGGATTTCATAAGTTGACTTCAATTAGAGTGATATGGCATAATTGTGCCACTTCTTTCGGTATCAGCCAACCACTGCAGCTCGAGATGCTACCGACTTAATCAAACCTAAGGTGAACCGAAATAGAACGCACAGTGAGGAAAGATAATGGATACTATAATTGAATTATTATGGGGAATTTGGCCTTAATGAAAAAAATGCAACCTTCATCTTCTAGTCTTTTTAAAATTAAAGGAAGTTTATCACCCGTATGCAATTTATGCGATAATAATTTCCCAGTTAATTACACTTATTATTATTATTATTATTATTATTATTATTATTATTTTAGTTGCTGCTGTTGTTTTTGTTTTGGTTCTTGCCCATTACTTCCTATGCATAACTCTTCTGAGATATAATTTCTTTAATGATTGTTTAGATGGCATCGATTGTTTCATTAGGCTTTGATTTTTTCTTTGCCCACAACCTGGAATGAGGTCAACACATGTTGGATCTCTGCGCACTAAATACAATAACCTGGTCGTTTCTTATCTCTTTTGTAAATTCCCTCTAATGATTATAATATGTAAGTTCCCCCTAGTAGTTCTGACATGTACATTCCCCTAGTGGTTCTAACTTGTAAATTCCCCCTAGTGGTTCTAACATGTAAATTCCCCCCTGGTACTTCTAACATGTAAATTCCCCCTGGTAGTTCTAACATGTGAATTCCCCCTAGTAGTTCTAACGTGTAAATTGCCCCTAGTGGTTCCAACATGTAAATTACCGCTAGTGGTTCTAATATGTAAATTCCCCCTAGTGGTTCTAACATGTAGCCTTCCAGCGTTTCCCTCAGATCTTTTTTTTTTTTTTTTTTTTTGTATATGCAAGTTGTTTCTTTTTTCGCTGAAGCAGAGCTTGTTTTGCGCGAAACGTTGGGAAACCGTTTTGAATTTTCGCCGTTATCGATATGTGTGTGTGTGTGTGTGTGGAAGGGGGGGGGGGTAGGTAGGTAGTTAACATCACCGGTGTTTTCTAAGCAATACGCAATTCATTATGAATAATAAATTCGAGGTTGGCATAGAACAGGAATTAGATTGTTACTCGTGCCGGAATATTCGTGATTTTGGTTCGCTGAAAAGTTCTCTCGTCTGCAGTTAGATTCAGTTTTGACCGACTAATCAGATATCGACAAGCTGGGACTGGGGGCCCCGAGTGACCGAGTGGTCTAAAGCGCTCACAGTGACGGATTATTGCAATCTTACCTCTGGCTGCGTGGGTTCGAGTCTCAGGTCCAGCTAGTGTGGGTATGTGAGAAAGCATGCCAGTAGTTTCTCGTTGGTCGGTGGTTCTTTCCGGGATTTTACCGGGTTCTTCCTCCACCATTTATACTGGCGCAATGTTTAGCCTATCGTGTGCTGAAAAATGGCGCTAAACCCTACAACAACAACAAGCTGGTACTGAGTCTACTTCGGTGTAATCGTGTTACGAAAGCTATTTTAGGATGTTCGTTTTTGTTTTGATCTTTCTTTTTGTATTCTCGTGGGATTTGCTTTAGCAGCAGAGAGGGCGATCAGACCACTTAACGCGTCACGTACGCTTTTTTAGACAAAAAAAATAGTGACCCTTCATAGAGGTCAATACCACGTCTACGATTATTGTTTGTCCCAAACAGAATTGTAGACAGGACCCTCTCTGCTGCTGTACATCAGAAAAACCGGGGTTTTTCTGCTGCGTTGCTGTTTGAGTGATTCGAGTACACACAGAAACTTCATCATAAAAGACGATTCACGAGAAGACCGTGTGGAAACAAAATAACGTTTAATTGGCGCTGGGGAAACATATCACAAGGAAACAAAATAACGTTTAATTGGCGCTGGGGAAACAAATTACACGGAAACAAAATAATCTAACATCAATATGAGAAACAACCGGCGAGGAAACAAAATAATAATGAGGAAGCCAAGCGCATTTGTTGACCATCTTATATTTAATATCTTTATTTGTTTAATTGGTGATTAAAAAAACAATCAATTAGATATATGGATATTAAATATAATGACAGAAAAAAATTGCGATGTTATTCGTGATGTTAGCGAGACTAAGACAACCAGTATATCTATTACAGGCAAATCTTTAAAAGAAAAAAATTAATTATTTGTGTCTCGAGAACGATCCGACGTTTACGCTAGATACTTTATTCGATAACATTACCAACGAAGACGCGCGTGTGTTATCTAGAAGAAGTTATTTTATGTTGCGCGATTATTATAATATTTTCTCCGTCTCGACGTTAGATGAGTCTGTCTCAGTACAAACTAAAGAAGAAGCAATTCAGGCGCTTCAGTCTGAGTGTAAATCAACATATCATCTTCCTGGTATAATTATTCAGCACTTTAAAAACTTTTATATATTCCCGTCCGACGAGGACTTTGACTCAGTCGCGGATAAGTTTTTAGGGTTATCGTCGGTTACTGAACTAATACCGAAATTCAGATTGAGATATCCTGTATTCGACATCGATTCATTCTTCAAACAGCACAAAGAACGCGTCAATTACGGAGATTTTATGGGTACAACAAAAGACTCAGAAGAACGACTTTCTCATGAGGAGATTATTGATTATTTTTCACAGTTATGCAACTGCGACCGCGATAAGATCTTTTTATTTGTGACGACTCACGGGTATCATGTATTGTGTAAATGTGAACCTGTATCGTTCGATGATCAGATAGAATTAATTGACAAAGCCGGTAAGGATAATCCAACATGGAAGTTAGATAAACAAGCAGGATTACACAGCATTAAGTTATCCGGGACAAAATCGAATAAAATTAATTCTGTCTGTAAAAGATTAATATCGGGACAAACCACAACTCCGCGAGATCTATTGGTCTGTCCTACGTTAATACAACCGCGTGAAATAGAATATATCAAACCACACGAAGATCTCAATAACATCATCGACGCCGGCATCAACGAGGAGGATTTCGTTCAGATATCGATGGCGCTGACAGGCGAACCAGACAATCTGTTAGAAATAATATCTGGCACAAGAAACTGTTATAACGTGCGACGTCGGCCTGGACACTTTTGCAATATCTGCCAACGACAGCATGGCATTAGTATTCATGGTCACGTAGAATTAAAATGCAATAATTGTATCGTCATCGTTGATATTTACGTTATGTAATTATCTGCCCAAGCTCGATGAAAGAGAAAATAATCATAGAACGCGGAGACAGGTCTATCTCAAACGAGATTAACGATCTTTTATTGGGAAAGAAATTAATAATCCAGTACTAACCGACATCGTTGAGAAATTACCACAACAACATCGCGACGCTAGATACATCAAATATCTGTTGCAACATAATTATAATCCAACGAAAATTTATTCTGCATCAGTAACACCAGATTATAGTCACACAAATAAGCCGCAGCACGAATCAGGTACAGGTTGTGAAATTATCGTCAGTGATTACGTCGATGGTTCGACCTGTGGGTTAGGTAAGACAGAAGCAGCATGGAGATCAATAAAACCACATCAATCTGTTGTTTATGGCAGCTATAGAAAATCATTGACAGAGAAAATAAAATCAGATTATAATATCGAGTCCTATCGAGATATTACAGGTGAGATGGTCATCAGCGGTAACAGAAAAGTTATAGTGCAGGTTGAATCGTTATGTAGAGTTAGCGGCAATGTGGATGTGTTAATCATCGATGAATGGCACGGAATTCGACGGCAAATATTTAGCAACATTAATGAATACAAAAAATATTATTCAAGTTTATTGTCGCTGATAAACACCGCTGGTCGTGTAATTGTTCTTGACGCGGACATTAACGATGATGACGCTAAAATCCTTAAATTAATACGGCCGAATATGAAATTCGTCAAGAACGAGAATAAACCAGATCATGACAAGAAATTTATCCTGGAAAATTCCCACAAAGACAATCTGGAATTATTATTGGAAAAAATAAAGACAGAAAAAGTTGCTATATTTACACATAATAAATCCAACACAGAATATTCCGTGGAGGGGTTAGCTAGATTACTTCAATCACGTGGTTATCGTGTGAAATACTACCACGCAGATATCGATCCAGAAGAAAAAGCGAAAGATTTCGCTGACATCAATAACGCGTTTAACGATTATAATGGTGTAATATTTAACCACACACTGGAAGCTGGTGTGAGTATCGTTAACGAAGATTTCAAGACGTTATTCTGTTTCTCATATGAAATAGGATCAACAGAAGCAACTAAACAAGCTCTTCACAGATTCAGGTGTGTCAGTGAGATACATTACTTGTCGATGAAACGCAATTGTAACAAAAATCTACCCCTGACAACGGCAGACCTAAGAAAGTTAATAGTATCTCGTGAAAACAGACCAACGAGATCACCATCAACGGACGAGCTTCATAACGATTGTGGACTGAATTTTCCCGTCGAGATCATCGAAGAAAACCTTTCCAAGAAATTCTTCACACATAAACTGATGACGTCAATGAAGGACTCCGGATACGAAATAATCAAGAAACCCCCAGATGATTATGAAACGTTCATGGCCAAACAGCAAATAAAGATCCGACGCGGTGATGGTGTTATTGATGATTTTCTTAATACAACTATCGGAGAGCGAATAAAATATTCTGACGTTAAAATTAAAACCAAAGACAATATCATGGAACAAACAACACCTAAAGAACCTAATGCTGTTTATCATCGATACCATCCCGACGATAACTTACCTCCATACGTGGCCAAGAAGAAATATCTGAATTACATATTTCAGACTGATGTCGATAAATTACCCGCGGAAGAAATAGAATCGCTACACAAAAGATCTAGAAATTTATTATTAGCCCAGCAAGTCATCGTTGATAAACACAACAACGGAACATCTATAAACAGCACAAAATACAGATCAGATAAAATACCTCCACAAGAAAAGACCGACATGATCCGAGATTTACTAACGACGCTGAATTTACCTGACGTGGTACCTGACGATCTATCACAACAAAATATAATCGTGTCACGGTCAGACTTAAAAACATACATCGAATCGATGATAGCCGATCCTGACCAGTTGGCCAAGTACAATAAAATCATAAAATACTGGAATGACATTCTACCTGATACGAGGATTTATTCAAGAACAATTACGGTAAAAAATATCATCGAGAAGATCAAATTAATTTACAAGGAGTTCGGTGCGACATTAACATCTTCTGGTGATACAAACTCGGGTAGAGAAAATTTTATACTAAAATACCCCGACTGGCCCGAGTCAGACTTTATAACAGACGATCATTGGAGAGCATCATTTCTGGATCAAACTGGAATAGCAGGTGATGATGTTAAAATAATCAATAAAGCATCTGAGATGTTAAAATTTCATGTATGGAACATTAATGGTTGGTTCAAATTATTTGATCCTCAAGGATGAGTTAAACACAGTTTTTCTCACCATATGTCAGGGTCATGAATGAACTCCCATAAATATATAATATTATTAGGAATATGGGAGTTCATTAATGTCATAAATATATTTTAACATCTTGATTGATGACGTCATCATTAATCTAACCTCATGAATGAACTATGATACTTCCGCCACGCAAGAATATATTTAACATCTTTGATTGATGATCCCATCAGTGTGTGATTTTTGATCTGTTGTTATTCGGACTTTATCAACGGAGAAATCATCGTGGTGATGTTATGTTGAAATATCATACATGGAGGTACGAAGAACCACCGTGGAAATGTTTCTAGAAGATTCAATATATACTGATGATGCATCAGTGAATGAAATTAATTATAATATGACCTCAACGAAGAAGATATTCATCGATATGTCTGACGATCGATTTGTGAAAAACAAACCCGTTGCTGGATCTAAAGTATTTTATAAAAAAATTATTTGGTGGTGTTAATGTGATATATATATCAATGATCGACATCGTGTTGGATTTTCAGATAAACGTTGAATCAGACCATTGAACCGAGATGAACTAGCACGAAAACGTCTACGTGAGAAATATCGCATCAGAAAAACAATTACATAAAAAATAATTATTATATTTTTCTCACATCACGTCATGGTTAAATTCTCAGCGATAAATAAAAACAATTAATTTTTCTCACATTACATATCATAGTTATGAATGAACTCCCATAAATATATAATATTATTAGGAATATGGGAGTTCATTCAACAAATATCGGAATGACCTTTAACCATGCGTGTCAAATTTGAAACAAATAACAAATAGCGATGATCTACGTATGTTATTATGGTGTTGTAATGAAATATCCTAATTATTTCAGTGCGATGATTGATCTGGATTTAACGATTGATGATATTCTTGGCAAATCACCCGATATTATCATAATTAAATCGACCCGCGAATCAGGCATTGTGTGATTCAACGGCCGATGTGATTCAGACTTTACTGAGTATTATGTGATTCAACGGCCGATCTGACATTGTGTGATTCAGATTTTACTGAACAGACTTTACTGAAACATTATTATGTGATTTGACATTATTATGTGATTCAACGGCCGATCTGACATTGTGTGATTCAGATTTTACTGAACAGACTTTACTGCAACATTATTATGTGATTCAGACTTTACTGAAACATTATTATGTGATTCAACGGCTGATCTGACATTGTTATGTGATTCAACATTGTTATGTAATTCAGACTTCACGGAAACATTATTATGTGATTCAACGGCCGATCTGACATTATTGTGTAATTCAGACTTTACTGAAACATTATTATGTGATTCAGACTTTACTGAAACATTATTATGTGATTCAACGGCTGATCTGACATTGTTATGTGATTCAACATTGTTATGTAATTCAGACTTCACGGAAACATTATTATGTGATTCAACGGCCGATCTGACATTATTATGTAATTCAGACTTTACTGAAACATTATTATGTGATTCAACATTATTATGTGATTCAGATTTTACTGAAATATTATTATGTGATTCAAATTTTACTGAACAGACTTTACTGAAACATTATTATGTGATTCAGATTTTACTGAATGTGTGACGTCATTAGGTTTTAATTTATCTCACATTATCTTGTGTGTGGCGAAAGTGACACATTTCCTAATAAATATATAATTTGTGTCACTTTCGCCAGTCAGGATATCGGCCGTTGAATCACATAATACTCAGTAAAGTCTGAATCACATAATAATGTTCAATCACATAATAATGTTCAATCACATAATACTCAGTAAAGTGTGAATCACATAATAATGTTCAATCACATAATAATGTTTCAGTAAAGTCTGAATCACATAATAATGTCTCAGTAAAGTCTGTTCAGTAAAATCTGAATCACATAATAATGTCAAATCGGCCGTTGAATCACATAATAATGTTTCAGTGAAGTCTGAATCACATAATAATGTTTCAGTAAAATCTGAATCACATAATAATGTTTCAGTGAAATCTGAATCACATAATAATATTTCAGTAAAATCTGAATCACATAATAATGTTGAATCACATAATAATGTTTCAGTAAAGTCTGAATTACATAATAATGTCAGATCGGCCGTTGAATCACATAATAATGTTTCCGTGAAGTCTGAATTACATAACAATGTCAGATCAGCCGTTGAATCACATAATAATGTTTCAGTAAAGTCTGAATCACATAATAATGTTGCAGTAAAGTCTGTTCAGTAAAATCTGAATCACACGATGTCAGATCGGCCGTTGAATCACATAATAATGTCAAATCACATAATAATGTTTCAGTAAAGTCTGTTCAGTAAAATCTGAATCACACAATGTCAGATCGGCCGTTGAATCACATAATACTCAGTAAAGTCTGAATCACATCGGCCGTTGAATCACACAATGCCTGATTCGCGGGTCGATTTAATTATGATAATATCGGGTGATTTGCCAAGAATATCATCAATCGTTAAATCCAGATCAATCATCGCACTGAAATAATTAGGATATTTCATTACAACACCATAATAACATACGTAGATCATCGCTATTTGTTATTTGTTTCAAATTTGACACGCATGGTTAAAGGTCATTCCGATATTTGTTGAATGAACTCCCATATTCCTAATAATATTATATATTTATGGGAGTTCATTCATAACTATGATATGTAATGTGAGAAAAATTAATTGTTTTTATTTATCGCTGAGAATTTAACCATGACGTGATGTGAGAAAAATGTAATAATTATTTTTTATGTAATTGTTTTTCTGATGCGATATTTCTCACGTAGAAGTTTTCGTGCCAGTTCATCTCGGTTCAATGGTCTGATTCAACGTTTATCTGAAAATCCAACACGATGTCGATCATTGATATATATCACATTAACACCACCAAATAATTTTTTTTATAAAATACTTTAGATCCAGCAACGGGTTTGTTTTTCACAAATCGATCGTCAGACATATCGATGAATATCTTCTTCGTTGAGGTCATATTATAATTAATTTCATTCACTGATGCATCATCAGTATATATTGAATCTTCTAGAAACATTTCCACGGCGGTTCTTCGTACCTCCATGTATGATATTTCAACATAACATCACCACGATGATTTCTCCGTTGATAAAGTCCGAATAACAACAGATCAAAAATCACACACTGATGGGATCATCAATCAAAGATGTTAAATATATTCTTGCGTGGCGAAAGTATCATAGTTCATTCATGAGGTTAGATTAATGATGACGTCATCAATCAAGATGTTAAAATATATTTATGACATTAATGAACTCCCATATTCCTAATAATATTATATATTTATGGGAGTTCATTCATGACCCTGACATATGGTGAGAAAAACTGTGTTTAACTCATCCTTGAGGATCAAATAATTTGAACCAACCATTAATGTTCCATACATGAAATTTTAACATCTCAGATGCTTTATTGATTATTTTAACATCATCACCTGCTATTCCAGTTTGATCCAGAAATGATGCTCTCCAATGATCGTCTGTTATAAAGTCTGACTCGGGCCAGTCGGGGTATTTTAGTATAAAATTTTCTCTACCCGAGTTTGTATCACCAGAAGATGTTAATGTCGCACCGAACTCCTTGTAAATTAATTTGATCTTCTCGATGATATTTTTTACCGTAATTGTTCTTGAATAAATCCTCGTATCAGGTAGAATGTCATTCCAGTATTTTATGATTTTATTGTACTTGGCCAACTGGTCAGGATCGGCTATCATCGATTCGATGTATGTTTTTAAGTCTGACCGTGACACGATTATATTTTGTTGTGATAGATCGTCAGGTACCACGTCAGGTAAATTCAGCGTCATTAGTAAATCTCGGATCATGTCGGTCTTTTCTTGTGGAGGTATTTTATCTGATCTGTATTTTGTGCTGTTTATAGATGTTCCGTTGTTGTGTTTATCAACGATGACTTGCTGGGCTAATAATAAATTTCTAGATCTTTTGTGTAGCGATTCTATTTCTTCCGCGGGTAATTTATCGACATCAGTCTGAAATATGTAATTCAGATATTTCTTCTTGGCCACGTATGGCGGTAAGTTATCGTCGGGATGGTATTGATGATAAACAGCATTAGGTTCTTTAGGTGTTGTTTGTTCCATGATATTGTCTTGGCCACGTATGGCGGTAAGTTATCGTCGGGATGGTATCGATGATAAACAGCATTAGGTTCTTTAGGTGTTGTTTGTTCCATGATATTGTCTTTGGTTTTAATTTTAACGTCAGAATATTTTATTCGCTCTCCGATAGTTGTATTAAGAAAATCATCAATAACACCATCACCGCGTCGGATCTTTATTTGCTGTTTGGCCATGAACGTTTCATAATCATCTGGGGGTTTCTTGATTATTTCGTATCCGGAGTCCTTCATTGACGTCATCAGTTTATGTGTGAAGAATTTCTTGGAAAGGTTTTCTTCGATGATCTCGACGGGAAAATTCAGTCCACAATCGTTATGAAGCTCGTCCGCTGATGGTGATCTCGTTGGTCTGTTTTCACGAGATACTATTAACTTTCTTAGGTCTGCCGTTCTCAGGGGTAGATTTTTGTTACAATTGCGTTTCATCGACAAGTAATGTATCTCACTGACACACCTGAATCTGTGAAGAGCTTGTTTAGTTGCTTCTGTTGATCCTATTTCATATGAGAAACAGAATAACGTCTTGAAATCTTCGTTAACGATATTCACACCAGCTTCCAGTGTGTGGTTAAATATTACACCATTATAATCGTTAAACGCGTTATTGATGTCAGCGAAATCTTTCGCTTTTTCTTCTGGATCGGTATCTGCGTGGTAGTATTTCACACGATAACCACGTGATTGAAGTAATCTAGCTAACCCTTCCACGGAATATTCTGTGTTGGATTTATTATGTGTAAATATAGCAACTTTTTCTGTCTTTATTTTTTCCAATAATAATTCCAGATTGTCTTTGTGGGAATTTTCCAGGATGAATTTCTTGTCATGATCTGGTTTATACTCGTTCTTGACGAATTTCATATTCGGCCGTATTAATTTAAGGATTTTAGCGTCATCATCGTTAATGTCCGCGTCAAGAACAATTACACGACCAGCGGTGTTTATCAGCGACAATAAACTTGAATAATATTTCTTGTATTCATTAATGTTGCTAAATATTTGCCGTCGAATTCCGTGCCATTCATCGATGATTAACACGTCCACATTGCCGTTAACTCTACATAACGATTCAACCTGCACTATAACTTTTCTGTTACCGCTGATGACCATCTCACCTGTAATATCTCGATAGGACTCGATATTATAATCTGATTTTATTTTCTCTGTCAATGATTTTCTATAGCTGCCATAAACAACAGACTGATGTGGTTTTATTGATCTCCATGCTTCTGTCTTACCTAACCCACAGGCCGAACCATCGACGTAATCACTGACGATAATTTCACAACCTGTACCTGATTCGTGCTGCGGCTTATTTGTGTGACTATAATCTGGTGTTACTGATGCAGAATAAATTTTCGTTGGATTATAATTATGTTGCAACAAGTATTTGATGTATCTAGGATCTTGATGTTGTTGTGGTAATTTCTCAATGATGTCGGTTAGTACTGGATTATTAATTTTCTTTCCCGATAAAAGATCGTTAATCTCGTTTGAGATAGACCTGTCTCCGCGTTCTATGATTATTTTCTCTTTCATCGAGCTTGGGCAGATAATTACATAACGATAAATATCAACGATGACGATACAATTATTGCATTTTAATTCTACGTGACCATGAATACTAATGCCATGCTGTCGTATCAGATATTGCAAAAGTGTCCAGGCCGACGTCGCACGTTATAACAGTTTCTTGCGCCAGATATTATTCCTAACAGATTGTCTGGTTCGCCTGTCAGCGCCATCGATATCTGAACGAAATCCTCCTCGTTGATGCCGGCGTCGATGATGTTATTGAGATCTTCGTGTGGTTTGATATATTCTATTTCACGCGGTTGTATTAACGTAGGACAGACCAATAGATCTCGCGGAGTTGTGGTTTGTCCCGATATTAATCTTTTACAGACAGAATTAATTTTATTCGATTTTGTCCCGGATAACTTAATGCTGTGTAATCCTGCTTGTTTATCTAACTTCCATGTTGGATTATCCTTACCGGCTTTGTCAATTAATTCTATCTGATCATCGAACGATACAGGTTCACATTTACACAGTACATGATACCCGTGAGTCGTCACAAATAAAAAGATCTTATCGCGGTCGCAGTTGCATAACTGTGAAAATAATCAATAATCTCCTCATGAGAAAGTCGTTCTTCTGAGTCTTTTGTTGTACCCATAAAATCTCCGTAATTGACGCGTTCTTTGTGCTGTTTGAAGAATGAATCGATGTCGAATACAGGATATCTCAATCTGAATTTCGGTATTAGTTCAGTAACCGACGATAACCCTAAAAACTTATCCGCGACTGAGTCAAAGTCCTCGTCGGACGGGAATATATAAAAGTTTTTAAAGTGCTGAATAATTATACCAGGAAGATGATATGTTGATTTACACTCAGACTGAAGCGCCTGAATTGCTTCTTCTTTAGTTTGTACTGAGACAGACTCATCTAACGTCGAGACGGAGAAAATATTATAATAATCGCGCAACATAAAATAACTTCTTCTAGATAACACACGTGCGTCTTCGTTGGTAATGTTATCGAATAAAGTATCTAGCGTAAACGTCGGGTCGTTCTCGCGACACAAATAATTAATTTTTTTCTTTTAAAGATTTGCCTGTAATAGATATACTGGTTGTCTTAGTCTCGCTAACATCACGAATAACATCGCAATTTTTTTCTGTCATTATATTTAATATCCATATATCTAATTGATTGTTTTTTTAATCACCAATTAAACAAATAAAGATATTAAATATAAGATGGTCAACAAATGCGCTTCGCTTCCTCAGGGGTCAACCGAAATATGCGGAGAAAATTGTAGAAGTAATTTTTGTGGTGAGCACATGAAAATCTGCCGAAATAACAGCTCATGTGGACCTCGGAGTTGTATTAGCTGTGAACGAGGGGTTCGTGGTAAAATTCCGTTATGTATCGATTGTGGCGGAACAAGATACAGATTGCTTGTTGAATATCGAACAAGAACGAATAAACCAATACCATCGTTGGAGGAGTATTTATCATCGTGATTCAGGACATGATGACTGGCGAAAGTGGCACAAAACAATATTATTAGGAAATGTGTCACTTTCGCCACACTTGGTAAGACAAAATAATTGTTTTTTTCCGCGCGGATGTTTCCCGTGTGTTGTTTTCGTGCGCTGATGACTGAGGAATGTGGCACAAACAGTATTATTATAAGGAATGTGCCATATTCCTCAATCGTAATGATGATGGGGGCGAGGGACAATCAATAACATAAGCCCAACATTATATTTACATTGACAGCTCTGTGATGATGATAATAAAAATAAAGTCAGATTTATTAATCTGATTTATAGATTGTTTCCCATGATATGAGATTATTTTGTTTCCTCGCCGGTTGTTTCTCATATTGATGTTAGATTATTTTGTTTCCGTGTAATTTGTTTCCCCAGCGCCAATTAAACGTTATTTTGTTTCCTTGTGATATGTTTCCCCAGCGCCAATTAAACGTTATTTTGTTTCCACACGGTCTTCTCGTGAATCGTTTTTTATGATGATGTTTCTGTGTGTACTCGAATCACTCAAACAGCAACGCAGCAGAAAAACCCCGGTTTTTCTGATGCACAGCAGCAGAGAGGGTCCTGTCTACAATTCTGTTTGGGACAAACAATAATCGTAGACGTGGTAGAGACCTCTATGAAGGGTCACTATTTTTTTTTGTCTAAAAAAGCGTACGTGACGCGTTAAGTGGTCTGATCGCCCTCTCTGCTGCTGCTTTTATCATACACAGGTATAAGTTAGGTAAGTCTATATAATTGTCTCTGGTGTCCGCGTTCAATTTTTTAAACTGTTTAAGCTAACACACGTAAATATTTAATATTTTCTCAGAATAACGCTATTTTGCAGGCAAAGATCGCTGCCTGAAATGCTGACGACATTAAGCTCGCGATAAAGTTTTATCATCGTTTCTTATCTATGAAAAATAAAACACTTGAATATTACTTGTGCATTCCCATATTGGATTCTCATAATATTCATGCCTCAGATAAATCATAAACGTCTACTTGTTCACTTTGCTAACATAGTTTTGATAGCCGGGTCTTACAAACATCGACATAGTTTATCTCACCCAATCCATTCCAATTAAATTAAAACTACCCTGTATTTTTAGTTAGCAGATTCGACACATGCCTTTACTATTATTGCTGTTCGCTTTATCTAAAGGTCATCAGGTCTTGTACACTTTATCTAAAGGTCATCAGGTCTTGTACACTTTATCTAAAGGTCATCAGGTCTTGTACACTTTATCTAAAGGTCATCAGGTCTTGTACACTTTATCTAAAGGTCTTCAGGTCTTGTACACTTTATCTAAAGGTCATCAGGTCTTGTACACTTTATCTGAAGGTCATCAGGTTTTGTTCACTTTATCTAAAGGTCATAAGGTCTTGTACACTTTATCTAAAGGTCATCAGGTCTTGTACACTTTTATGAAAATCTGAATAATTGACTAAGCAAAATCAAGCTATGTTTGCTGCTCTTAGAAATGAAGAAATTTTTAAAAAATATCTAATTGTTATGTCTTGGAAGTATTGCACAATTAGCATCTGAAGCAACGTGCTATTGTTTGTAAATATCGCGCATTAATACGAACATGTTAATGAAGGCAATGGGGTGACCTGTCGTCAATACAAAGAAAAGTTCTACGATGCAAATATATCAGTCTTTAGATATATAATGATATGCGGAGCACGATTTGGACATAAATGTAGCGCTCTTTTGTTATATGAGCAGTACGACTTGGACAAAAATGTTGCAATCTCTAAATATATGAGGGTATATGCAGAACACAACCTGGACATTAACGTAGCAGTGTTTCAATATATGATGATACACACGGAGCACGACTTGGACATGAATGTAGTACGCTTTGTGGATAAGAGCATATGAGGAGAACCAGTTGGACATAATTGTGGCACTCCTTGGATATGCGACAGCACGACTTGGACATAAACGTAGCAGTCTTTTTATATATGACACTATATCAACAGCACATGTTGGTCATAAACGTAGCACTCTTTTCATCTATGAGGATATGTGCGGAGCATGAGCGCTCCTTTAATATATGGCCATATATGTGGAGCACGACTTGGAAGAAAATTTAGGGAGACGTATGCGAAATACTACGTGGACATAAACTAGACACTCTTTCTATGTATGAGCAGCACGACTTGGCCATAAATGTAGAACTCTGGAAACTTAGGAAGCGTTAGCTCATGATCATCAAAGATCAATAACTATACAATATAATTTAGCCATTGGGACCTAATATAATCTCCCTACATTTTCGGCCAGCAAATTTATATTGATCTGATTCAAGACTAATAGTTTGACCTAGTGGTCGCCATGCGCACTGAATAAGTATCATTCTGATTGGATGTTTCAGGGAAATAAATAAGAAAAATGAGTGAATTTATATTATAACGTAAATAAAAGGCACACAATATAATAATTTGCTTACCAGAAAGAAATTATAACAGAAAAATAAATAAGGTTGAAAATGCAATTGTTTTGCTTGGGAGTACTGCTCTTCACTTGCTGCCTTGGGCCCATCCTAGGGCCGGGCCTCTGTGTGTGTGTGTGTTTATTATTTATTTTTAACGTAACTTTAAAAAGTTCAGTCATATCGCTATTTTGTCTGTATTGTGGCAATTTAAAGTAATGTCTAGCAGTGGGGCATCATGCCGCAAAGACGGAGCATGATATCTCACCCAGTCACATTATTCTGACACCAGGTCGACCAGTCCTAACACTGACCTCTTAATGCTGAGCGTCTAGCGAGGCAGTTGTTAGTACCATGTTTTTTTAAGTCTTTGGTATGACTCGACCCGGGTTTGAACCTGCGACCTCCCGCATTCGAAACGGAAACTCTAACCACTAGGCAACCGGAGCGGGCGAAAATGCAATTGATCTATATTAAATCTACTCCTCGGAAAAACAGTGTGCCTTTAGCAGGCACTAAAATTAATTGAGACAAAATTTAAAAAGCAAGCACTAAAATTAATTGAGACAAAATTTAAAATGTATTTCCTGGTATGAGACTTAGGAGAAACTCTTTGAAATAGGTATAACACACACACACACACACACACACACACACACACACAGAGATATATATATATATATATATATATATATATATATATATATATATATATATATATATATATATATATATATATATATATATATATATATATATATATATATGCATATAATATACGGGTATAATGTGAGGTTTGCAGTCATATAAGTTTTTGCAAAAGATCCCTCCCATGGTATTCGACAAAGAGATGCCTAAGACCGTCACTGAGGTTCTATCCGTACGCAAGAGAGTGAACGAAATATTCCATATACACGGGTGTAGCAGAAACCGTTAAAAGAAGGAATGATGTGAAACCGAGTTTTATATATATGTTGCTCGAAGATCCTTTTGTATATATTAGCTGTTTGCAGCCTTTTTGGAGCAATGACATTTAGCAATATTTCCCTAACACGAAAATACGGCCATCTTAAGTTTTAGAAAAAATACGGATTCGGTATTTTAGCTTATTAGTATTAACATGATATTGAATCCAAAAGTCTTTAAGTGTCATATAAATAGCAACGTGATATGTCATAACGTCTCAAAACAATGACTTATTAGTCACTTTTGTATCGAGTACAAAATAGGATACTGACCACGAAACACGTACGAATATATTTAACATAACTCGTAAGTTTTCTGTCTGTAATTTACGGTTATTACTATTTCCGTATTCTAATAATCTGCAGCGTAATGACGTCGTATTTGTACGAAATCAGTTTTAAGTGGTTTTTTTTTTCTCTCAATTTGACTTTCCATTTTTGCCACTTAGTCGTGATGCATAGAATAGGGATCATGCAATATACTTTGCACACTCCGACTGTGTGCTTCAAACGTAAGCGACATAGTTATTCAATGATATCATCTTTCGGACGGATTGGTTTATTGTATATTATAATAATTTTGAAGGTATTTCAGTCATTTTGATGCTGATACCCAAAATCCATAGGACGAAACACTTGATTGACTGCAGTGTAAACATGACATACCGGTGAAATACAAAATAGCTGTCTCATAAAGGTAACGTGCAGGCGAATCATGCGGGCTTTTTCTTACAGCAGTTTAAATTTCACTTCCATGCTGGCATGCATGTTTACGAGTCAGTTTGATGTCAGTATGGGTTACGTTCAGATATGTCAAAAGTCTTATATTTATAGGTTACTACATTTGTATGGGAAAATATGAATGAGTTTTTCGGATGGAAATACTGCATGACCTTGGGAGTGAAGTATATCCATCCGACAAAACGAGTTCATATTTTCCCATACAAATGTAGTAACGTTTTTATTATATGGTCATTTTCTTATTCTACCTAAGGCTTAATTATATAAACAAAAATACACCACGCGAAACAAATTAAATGAATGTATGCCATATTCAAAACTAAATACATCATTACACAACAACAACAACATTATTAATGCTCACATAACTCCTCCCAGATAAATTTGAACTTAATTGCGCGCTAGACATAACTTCTGAAAGAAAACGGCGTTTTGGCTTACGTAAAATTTTATCTAGAGTCATATCGTGAATGAATGCGCATTGCAACAACTTTCCATTTGATCTGGAATGACTAGATTTTGTTATTTTTGTTGATTCTACGAAATTTCGTGATTATGGACTGGATTTATCTGTGCCAATTCTACATGAAGTACATCGGATCTCAGCGGCGACGGAACAGCATGTTGACATCTGTATGTTTCTGTTCTGTCATTGAATGTTTGAAATCATAATGTGGGCAAAATATTAGGTCTTTCAATCGCAATTATCGAAAAGACGCAATGGAATATAATGTTTATTTCATTTTGAATCCAGTAAGGAGAATGTAATTGCACTTGGAATATAGTTGAAATTACAGTACAATTTCTAAATGTATATTCAAGCTTGAAAACCATGACATGGATCATGTATTTCGAATTTGCAGAACTAAGAAAGTAAATTTTGAGGAAATTCAGGATGCAAAATTGTAAATATACTTTTTGCCATTCTTATTACCAGCTAATAAAGACAGTTTATGCCTTGTCACTTGCATATTATTTGTAGGGAAATCTGTATGAAATCCGGCGTCTGTCGCCGGCCTAAATCCGAAACATTGTATCAAAAAAGTTAACGCGGAATGTGGCAAAGCAGCTGACAGGAGGCAGTCCATGAAACATCTGCTTTAGTTAATTCAAAAACAAATTTAATCAAGCAAAACGTGAAGCGCCTTTTGTGTGAGTGTACGTGATTTGTTTAAAAAGTAGTTCCTAATACACCATTGGGCACACGTGAGTGCAATATGAAGTACGCGTGAGTGAAATATCGTTAAATACTGAACGATTCTGACAATGTTAAGTTAACGAAGAAAACAATGAGCATATAATAAAACATGATTATTTATGGTATTAAATTCACATTATCGGCACTGATGGTTTTCCGGTAATAACTTTATTCGCGAGGCATTATGTGAGATTTACTGAAATCGGATATACACGTAGATTCAACAAACGCGAAGGGGAGGGAACTTGCTACTGTTACAACATGTCCAGCCAGGGCTTAAAACTAAGTCTGAAAATTGTAAACATGATTGCTAGAGCATAAAAATTAGGTCACTTTCTCCTCTTGAAAACAACAAAGCAAAATCTCAGATCTACTCCAGAATTACAAAAATATTTCTGCCCTAAATATATTAAGTGACCTACCTCTCCTGTTCTCAGCATCTTTTATACTTCTTTTTTTTTCTTCCTAAAAGAAAACTAATTGAAACATAATGTAGTCTTCGAGCGTTCTGAAAAGCTTGTTCTTTGTTTTTTATTAATGTTATTAGCTGCCAAAACCCAAGTGTACCATGTTTCTTGAGTGCCGATTCTGACGCTTAGCTGTCCAAATTCAACTGCGTCCTGTCCCTTGCCTGCCAATTCAACCTACCAGCTGTCAAAATGCAGCTGTATCGAGTCTCTGAGTGCTAGTTCAATCTCTCAGCAATGTAAAAAATTAATCAAATGAAATGTGTAAAATTTAGCACATTGTCCTGGTTATGATTTTGTTCAACTCGAATCTGATACCATACCGCACAGGTGAACTATGCCTCAGGGAATCTCTTGAATCTGATACCATACCGCACAGGTGAACTATGCATCAGGGAATCTCTTCATGTGAAGTCAATAAAATTATATTAATAATTGATTTCCGCTTCACTACATTTTCATTTGCATTTTCGTGTATGGAAGAACGTGACGCAATACGATACATTCACCAAGGACACTTCTATGTATATGTCTGTCTGACCTGTCCACACACACACACACACGTATGTATGTATGTATGTGTATCTCTCTCTCTCTCTCTCTCTCTCTCTCTCTCTATATATATATATATATATATATATATATATATATATATATATATATATATATATATATATATATGTGTGTGTGTGTGTGTGTGTGTGTGTGTGTGTGTGTGTGTGTTTGTGTGTGTGTGTGTGTGGTGTGTGTGTGTGTGTGTAGATAGAAGAGATTAGGGGCTATAACTAATAAAGTGATATTATACAATGAAATCGATGAACGTTTGTTGTTACATAAAAGAGGTTTTTGCTTGCATTGGAAAAAAATTCCTTTCATTACGTGTGATCCAAGTAGCTAGAATCTGTCAAACATTCCAGTCGGATGGTATAAGCTATTTTTTGGGTATTAATCTGATGGTATAAACCATTTTTTGGGTATTAATCCTGTTTGATTATTCGTGTCATATCTGATTTGATCGCGTGCCCATTGTTAGACTGACGCTTGCATTAAATTTTTGTCATCAATTCGGCA
This sequence comes from Sinohyriopsis cumingii, assembly GCA_028554795.2. Lineage (NCBI taxonomy): Eukaryota > Metazoa > Mollusca > Bivalvia > Unionida > Unionidae > Sinohyriopsis > Sinohyriopsis cumingii. The sequence goes on from CM068836.1 coordinate 68,693,486, forward strand.
TTTAGAAATGTAAAAATGTGTGGGAAGATGAAAATCGATAAATGTTGACAGTAAGAACAATTACAAATATCACCATGTGCATGCTCGGCCAGTTTAGAATGCCGACGTATCGAATCTGCAGCAGACAATACGATATATCTATAGGAATGCGATTGAAGCAGACATTTCAAGTCCACTTTCAGGATCAGGGCTTGTTATCACCTTGCTGGTAAAGTGTCTTGTTCAGAAACATCTGTAATGTATTGACTGAATTCCTTTCGTATAGACGTACCATAGAAACTGTAATTAGATAGCTTTATTATTTGTGTAGTTTGAAAGTTACATATAAGATACATATTCACTGTTACATCCAACTAGGAACACTTTTTTGTTCTTTTTGAAGTTACAAACTGTTGTGAGTTCGAGGACCATGTAATAAAAGAGAGATTCCGAGAATATTTCCTGCCTAAACAACGATAACTTGTGAAAGCTTTCAGGTATGTGGAATTCTTGGCTCCATCCCTCTAACGCATGGATCCGAGTCTTTTGCGTGTTTTTATTTAATGGCTTTATGAATTCCAACTTTGATCTACATTGTGTTATTCTAAATGCTCGAAAAAGGAAACGCTTTTTTACATTTTAGAAATGAATGTCCGTCGATATCCGGTAGTGCACGGTGCAGTCGTTTCCCCTGTCAAAGTAGTGCATAGTGTGAAACTGTTGTCGTTGTTGTTAATATATTATTATTATTATTATTATTATTATTATTATTATTATTATTATTATCTTGTGCAAGGAATATAGTTAGCATTTCGGTTTAACCGACAGTCAATATCATTTTCTTAATGAAGAAACTTTTTCACATGTCATGTTCAATAACTTTGTTTTCATTATCGTGGCCTTGTCTTTCCTTGGTTTTCAAAAAAAATTCGGGCGGTTAACTTAGTGATCATTCTTTGTCGCTTTTGCTCCTTCCTCTTATTCAACACCATCACGAACATCATTATTTTATATTAATAATAATATTTAGCTGGGAATTAGTATTTCCCAATATTCACTTGCTTCCAGGTCCTTAGATTTCGGGGAGCCTCGGTGATGTACGTTGTATTATTTGTCTTCCCTATGAGAAATGCTCTCAAACATATATCGATGTTACCATTGAAGTTTATAGGGTAGTAATACTTATGCTTTTTACTTCATTGCATGAACAAGGATAATAGTCCCCTGCCATTTGAAATGAAGGATCTAAGCAATGAAACTGTTTAGTGTCGCAAATAGTACGTCCAGTAGCAGTGAACAAGAAACGATTTAAGAGTCTGGGTATGGTTGATCCATACCTGGAAAACATTTGGTATTTTTTAAAAATGGCAAACCATGTTTATAGTGTAGTACAGAACACTCGGACTAACATAATAAAGGAACCAATTCACGTATTCAGGTAAAATTCATGTACGATTATCGTACCAGCAGTCTACTATGTAGCTGAATGTTTTGAAGATTGTATCACTAATGTCATGACCACGTATGGCATGATAAATCTATTATGCCAAAATGCATTCATTAAAGGGAAAAGTCTGGCTGCACAAAAACCTAAATCATGACCTATTCAATACATTTATTTGCAATTCCACATGGAATGGATCCTTTACTTGATGTACAGACATATGTAAATGTGTTTATTGTTTTATAATGTTATAAATCTATTTTAACAACAGTAGATTCACTCACAATTAGCTACAAGTAGACGAGACAACAAAATTTGTACTAACCCAAAACGAGAAATCAGATTACTAGACATGATGAAGAACAACACATTTAAATCTTGCGGCCGTAATTAAATCTCAAAATACATAAAGCAAATGAAACAGACGAAAAAAGAATCTTTTTGAAAAACTTCGAACATTCGCATGACCGAAAGCAATAAAACTAATCCAAAATATTATAGGAACAGAATACAATTTATAATGGTACTTCAAAAAATTTTCTTCCCTATATATTAAGGTTTGAACTAGTATATTCATATGTTGAAAAAGGGAACTTAATTATTTTTGCCCAATCTCTTTTATTGACTATCACGAAAGTGAATTGCCTTTTTCGAAGATAAAAACCCGACACCATTGAATAAATCTAGCTAACTAAAGCGAAATTATTGACGCAATCACTAGACTCTAAAACAACAAGCTTCTTGACTATATCGTAATAGCGGCTACTAACGCAAGAAAGCGAAATGTACAATTTGCAAACTACTATTACTACTTTTTAACGTCATTACATTTCCGAAAATGTTTCCAAGGCAACGAAGATAGCCAGTGTTGCGCAACTATTCAAGAAAGATGACAAATTGAAAGATTTAAAATGTAAAATGTAAATTTTTTTTTACTAAGATCAATCTGGTTTTATACCTGGCCATTCAACCACATATCAGCTTATTGATATTTACAATAGTAATGACAATAACCGAAGCAAAAATGTGTGCAATATATTCTTTGTCATATATAAAGACTCTGATGAGTATGGCAGAGTGAATAAAACTTAAAGTGAAAAGATATCGAATGAATGTAAATCTGCTGGCATTGACAGATGATTACTTATCTAAGAGGACTCAGAGAATCATGGTTGGAAATGAATACTCAAACCTTGAAGAACTCACTGCATGAGTACATCAGGGATCAGCATTAGGTCCCTTTGTTTTTCTTCTATAGATGATGATATAGACGAAACTTTAAAATCACTGATTAGATTATTAGAGTGTTCCTCTTTATCATGCATTCCGCCTTGTCCACTTTTCACTTAAAGTATATTAAACGATAATCTTCAAAAATTAATGGACTGGAGAAATCTCTGGCTTGTTAATTTGAATCCATTTAATATATTGTGTCCTTTTGCCAACAGGTAGCTGGAATAATGGAATAATACCAGACCTAGAATCTTCATGTCAAAAGATTCGTTTTGCTTCATCACATCAACAGCTTTGAATTATTTTATCATCCAATGGATCTTGGAGCAATCAATATTGAATCATCGATTCTTTCTGTATACATGAGCATTTGAAAAATGAGAAAGATTAAATATATATTACCAAAGTATAGCTTTATTTAAATTTGTTTCGCTTACATTTTTCCAGTCCTAAAATATGCACCTGAATTTTGATTTTCTGTACTATTTCAGATTAAGAAAAACTTAAAAAATTATGGCTTGAACCAGGCAGAATAATTTCTGGACTAAAAAACATTTGCTAGCAAAGAAATACTTGTTTTGGAAATAGATGGCCTATTCTCACAGAGAAGGCGGTACAAATACAAATCTATGCAGGTTTGATAATATTATCAACAACCAGCCTCCGGATTATATAATTAATTTACTTCTCCTTGTTCTTGAGACACAGTTTCTTATAATCTGAGAAAGACGAACTACAAAATTCAATAATCGTTATAGAACTTGTTTGTTAAAGAAAATCATATATACCAACACTTACTGACTTATGATATGATCTGCTACAATCGACAAGAAATTGCTGATCCATCATAAACCTTAAAACATTTTATCGAGCGTAAAATTACGTCTAAGCGTTATGTTACATTTGATTACATGCAAGCTTCTGTGCTATCAAGCCGGTAGTAGTTCGTAGAATTAGCATTTATTGAGAAGTAATATTATCGCTGATTCTTCCTGTTCTTGTGGATTTTTAATATAAAAAGACTTTCATTTTCTTTGAAATGCGTATTATTTAATAATGCAATAGATAAGCTCTACCACAGATTATCGGTAACAAATATTAATATTGGTTCTGATGCAATTTAATTTGTCAGAAAGAAAAAAATATTTTGCTACAAAAGGAAAGGCAAAGAATTCTTATTTACACAGAAAGATTCCCAAAACATGATTCATTTTTGTTCCCTTATGACTACAGATCGAAGTATATGTACTGAGCCAGACCAAAGATAATCCGTTCTTTTCCTTCTGCCATACCTCTCGTTTAATTTTATTTATGTATATCACCCGTGTGAACTTTTGCCATAACTCTTCCCTGCACCCTTGTTAATTAATTGTTTATGTTTGTAATGGAGATGAATCTATAAATTGAAACTCTTATTGATATTTTTTTATCCCTGCATACATATGTAACAGGATTTGATTTTAGTGACACATACATGTGTACCAGGATTTGATTTTAGTGACACATACATGTGTACCAGGATTTGATTTTATTGACACATACATATGTACCAGGATATGATTTTATTGACACATACATATGTAACAGGATTTGATTTTAGTGACACATACATATGTACAAGGATTTGATTTTACTGACACATACATATGTACCAGGATTTGATTTTATTGACACATACATATGTACCAGGATTTGATTTTATTGACACATACATATGTAACAGGATTTGATTTTAGTGACACATACATATGTACCAGGATTTGATTTTATTGACATATACATATGTACCAGGATTTGATTTTATTGACACATACTTATGTACCAGGATTTGATTTTATTGACACATGCATATGTACCAGGATTTGATTTTAGTGACAGCACTGCAAGCAATTTCGCGAATAAGTGTTCATTTATCAGTAATTAAACCATGAATGAATCTAATACCAAACTCGTGCGCATCAAATCCAACAATAATGGATTTAACAGAATGATGCGCACCGAGTTCACCTACTGAAATATGGAAATTATATCATTCCCAAATGGAACTAATCCGAACATGTAACTTAATCGAGTAATCAAATAAGAATCAACGGATGGAACTTGTAAACGAATGTGATTGATATGTGGATCTGTTAACATGGGTGATTAATGTTAAGAATTTAAACACAAAAATAAACAATGTTTCATCTATCACAAAAGGTATAAAAATTATATGATGTACACAACTATGAATAAGGTACGATTCTGTGACAAATGGTGATCAAATTTGATTTGATTTTCACTTGCATGGTGATGCTGAATGATTGATTTCACAGACGAAATAACCCACCCTCAGGCAACCTTGTACGCGGTAACGAAACATTAACACATTTCGTTCAGGTATAATGCAGAAACATCAAGTACACACGATTCCGTGACAATATAATTGTGATCTTCTAAGCAATAAAATATGTTTAAATAAAGAAAAAACTTTAAAAAAATATGTGCGTCTAAAGAATGTACTCTCCAAAATAAAACTCGTATGGGGCGACATCAAAATTATAACTATGGGCGCTAACTGTATATTGAACAATGTTGCATCTAAGTCTTTGATGTGTACCATAAGATATAACTTTTCGAGTCCCTTGCACAACCCTATCAGAATAATTGTGTACGTATTGGACTTACTGACGCTTTATGTAGACAAAATTTGAGGTCAGGTTTGTTGCCTGCACTTTGAGAAACTGACTATGTATCGCACCTCATGAAGTATAACATAATGAAAAGTGAAGGGCTTTTAGATATCACGCCTCATGAAGTATAACATAATGAGAAGTGAAGGGCTTTTATGTATTATGCCTCATGAAGTATAACATACTGAAAAGTGAAGGGCTTTTAGATATCACGCCTCATGAAGTATAACATAATGAGAAGTGAAGGGCTTTTATGTATTATGCCTCATGAAGTATAACATAATGAGAAGTGAAGGGCTTTTAGATATCACGCCTCATGAAGTATAACATAATGAGAAGTGAAGGGCTTTTATGTATTATGCCTCATGAAGTATAACATAATGAAAAGTGAAGGGCTTTTAGATATCACGCCTCATGAAGTATAACATAATGAGAAGTGAAGGGCTTTTATGTATTATGCCTCATGAAGTATAACATAATGAAAAGTGAAGGGCTTTTAGATATCACGCCTCATGAAGTATAACATAATGAGAAGTGAAGGGCTTTTATGTATTATGCCTCATGAAGTATAACATAATGGAAAGTGAAGGGCTTTTAGATATCAGGCCTCATGAAGTATAACATAATGAAAAGTGAAGGGCTTTTAGGTATCATGCCTCATGAAGTATAACATAATGAAAAGTGAAGGGCTTTTAGGTATCACGCCTCATGAAGTATAACATAATGAGAAGTGAAGGGCTTTTATGTATCATGCCTCATGAAGTATAACATACTGAAAAGTGAAGGGCTTTTAGGTATCACGCCTCATGAAGTATAACATAATGGAAAGTGAACAGTTTTTATGTATCACACCTCATGAAGTATAACATAATGAAACTGAAGGGCTTTTAGGTATCACGCCTCATGAAGTATAACATAATGAGAAGTGAATTGCTTTTAGGTATCACGTCTCATGAAGTATAACATAATGGAACGTGAAAAGTTTTTATGTATCACACCTTATGAAGTATAACATGGTGAAAAGTGAAGGGCTTTTAGGTATCACGCCTCATGAAGTATAACATAATGAGAAGTGAAGGGTTTTTAAGTATCACGCCTCATGAAGTATAACATAATGGAAAGTCAAAAGTTTTTATGTATCACACCTTATGAAGTATAACATAATGAAAGTGAATTGCTTTTAGGTATCACGCCTCATGAAGTATAACATAATGAGAAGTGACGGGCTTTTAGGTTTCACGCCTCATGAAGTATAACATAATGGAAAGTGAAAAGTGTTTATGTATCTCACCTTATGAAGTATAACATGATGAAAATTTATGGGTGTTCTAGTCAATGGTTCTTGCCACCAACATTCTAAATAGGTGAAAAAAAATTGGAGCAAAATACATTCTTAAGAAAGAAACACGGATTACCATTACCACTACTACCACCACTACAACTATTACTACTAATAATAATAATGCTGTTATCATTATTACGTCCTCAGCATTCAATAGGACCTCAATGGTCATGGATTTTTTGGGGTAACTTTTGTCATTCTGACAAAAATGAGTTTCGTCAGACGTATTAGCTTTAGTTATTTTTGTTTGCAATTTTAGAAGAAATTTGATATATAGCCTCTCAATCAAAGTTTTATTGTACTCTTACAAGCATAATTGTCGCTGCTTTCATCGTCATATCTATAATATTACTACTACTACTAATGATGATGATGATGATGATAATAATAATAATAATAAGTAGTAGTAGTAGTCTCTTCAAAAGCCTCTTGAATTTTTTTATATGCTTGTGTTTTTGGCCATTTTTGTTGTCTTTCTTTATATGTCTTTTCGCTATAGTTGGGGTACAGTCCATCATGCTGACCTCGTGAGTGAGAATTCACAGATATTGATGGATGCTACTAGAATAGCTGAGTTTTCTTTGGAACTTATATTTTACTTACTATTCGAATGTATTAATGTATTCCTTACTACTATAGTGGTAGGGCACATGGTGTTAACATCGTATGTCCGTTCATCTGTTACATCTTGGTACAACCTTTGTGCTTAGACCAGTTTTCAGTCACTGCGGTAGGCACCCTTATTCCATGAGCGTATTTCAGTTGTGTGTGTGTTTTTTTTTTTTGTTTTTTTTTTTGTTCTTACATTTCATCTCTTTATGTTTCATACTCTCATAACGTTTAAGTACATGTAATATTCAATCTTTCCAAGTTATTTCAAACTCTGTTTGAACTGGACCATTGCGGCTTCTGTCCTCTTTTTTTTTTTTTTTTTTTTGCATGCTTGCCAGACCTGATGTTTGAAGCAGAACATTTATTGATTCCAACATTCCACTTTGGAGTCAGCGGTGATAATAATATTTTATTGGATCATGGGGTCTTTGAGAAACGCATTTCGCCCATAAAGCTTCAAGTTGTCGTCTAAGCTCGGCAGATGATTATCGTTGTGGACTTCTTCCTTGTTTGGTATTCTGCATTATGCAGTCTCGGTGCTCTTGTTAGTCCATGATATCATGAACAACAGTGGAGACAGCGAGCCTCCTTCCCTGGAAGATACCGTTGGTAATCCTGACAGTCCACATCATATTCTCTGAACTGTGATTTCATTTTTCGAGACGTCCTACTGCCCGCAATGCCCTTTCGTATATTTATGGCAATATAGCCGGCTCCAAATGGTTCACGATCTACGAATGAAATATTGTGTCATACGCATTATTGTAGTCAATCCATGTCACGCAACGATTCTTTTCTCCCTTCCTGTAACTCCAGTGGACCCTCTTATTGATCTGAAGCTAATCTTCGGTCCTTCTTAAGTGCTTGGAGTATTCGTGTCCTCTTCTGGTGGTCAGAAATGTATTTACAGGCATTCAAGTGATGGTTACATCAGGTTGGTTACTTATTCTTATTCCAGATTGAATAAGGAATAAGCAACCGGTTAACCGATTCAATAAGGAACAAGTAACCAGTTAGCCGATTCAATAAGGAATAAGTAATCAGTTACTTAATCCCGATTCAAGAATTTTTTTCACATCGAGTTGGCCTCTTATTCTTTATTCACAATGAGTTGGTTACTTATTCCGTTTTCACATCGAGTTGCAGGGGCCCTTGGTGGCTGAGTGGTTTAAAGCGCACACCTTTACAGGTCACTGCAATCTCACCTCTGTCTGCGTGGGTTCGAGTATCGGGCTAGATCAATGTGGGAATGTGAGAAAGTTGCCAGTAGCTTCCAGTGGGTCGTTGGTATTTACCGGGATGTTCCCGGGTTCTTCCTCCACCAGGTATACTTGCCACCATGTATAGCCTATCCTGCGCTGAGAAATGGCGTTAAACCCAAAACAAACGAAACAAAACAAAAAAAAACAACAACAACATCGAGTTTCTTTCTTATTTCCTATTCCCGATCCAATAAGTAAATAGAATAACACTTACTATTGCTAATTTTTAAAAAATGTCACAACAAATTTGAACATTCTTCAGGGTAATCCTTGCCATTATTCTAACCCAACTGGAGAAAAACGAGTGTTCTTTTGGAACAGTAAATAAAGCAGGATATGGAGAGATCACTGTTTATATAAAAAATTTCAGTGACTTGAACCTTTCCTTTAAACATTTACATCTGAAACCCTCCATGAAAGTTTCTAGCTGGTATCTCCTCCAGATCTAAGAAACGTCGGTCCGATGTTTAGAAATAAGGTAGGTATAATGAAGTCCACAAGGAGATTTCCTTTTCGATCCATATGTGGACCCTATAGTCCACCCCTAAAATGATTTCGACAAGAGTCGCTTTTTGAGAGCTTGCATGTAGTGATATACTTGACTCTCAAAAGAAGAATTGACGAAATTCATCGAGAACAATCGGAGAAATAGAAGGGTTTTTTTTTAATGGAACCGGCATTATTAAATAGTTACCGTCAGATTCTAGCCAAACTTTGAAATACGTGATACCCTACTTAAAGAATTTTGATTTCAACCCCTATTTGACTATTTATATTTAGGCATCTGTTGCAACAGTAGCAAAAGTTCTTTTTAAAAAAAAATTCGTTGAAATGAATTCGAGAAATTGGGGGCTTAAAATATATGAGAGGTATAAAACGGGCCGAACCGTGAAATAAATCTTGCAAATACCTATGGGCACTAACAACCACTCTTTAAAGAGTTTCGACATGGACCCTTCTTTGAGAATTTACATGAAGTAGTTTTTTTTATTCTTTATTTCTTTATTTCTCTTTTCTTATTCCTTATTGAACCGGTAACTGGTTACTTGATTCTTATTCAGTCAGGAATAAGAAATTGGTAACCCACGTGATGTCAGTTTAGGTGACTATCCACCATAACACTGCCGAGCAGAATAATGATCCTAGGTGGGCCTTTCTCTACATCCACTATCAGAACAGTGTCACCTTTTGTGACTGGTGTTGCAATACCGATTGTGATCATGCATTTATCTTTGACCTGCTAATTTGTCATGTATACTAGTAATTTTCCATAGCCAGAATCCATGAAACCCGTCTTGGCGGGGTACTTTAAACTCGAGCGTTAATTGCTGACTTGAAACCAGTGAATTAAAAATAATGTTTTCCATATTTATTAACAATACTAACTGAGATCACGAAAGTAAGGATCTAACTACAAACTGAAAATAAAATTTACTTATCTCACAACCGCTGTCATTAGTCTGTCATGGAGATATAAAAGTTGGGATTTTTTTAATTATCATTCACAAAGACCTTATTGTCTGGAACGGATTGTATCTATTTTGGCACCAGTGATATTAATAATTTTATTTTATAAAACACAAACATGATTTTGTATGGCGCTGTTCTCCCTCGACGCAGTTAGAGGTCAGTTAATCTGCCTTTTCTGTGATAGAAATGTAATATACAAAAGATGGTTCTACGTATGTCCAGCTCGAACACATCTGGATCTTCTCAACTTGATAAAAGACATCCAGCTTGTTTAATTTTAATATTCGGCTTTCTGAGCGAAGAGCTTTATTTCATATTATTTTATTATTATTTCATTTATAAAATGAATTTTTACCTTGATAGGTACTAAACGTCACTAGGAATTATGTATAATTATGAAACTATGTCTGCCCATAATATGTTTATGTAAAGATTATACCCCCGCTCCCGAACTAGGAAGCCAAATTTTTCTCTAATTTGCATTCTTCTTAATCGACCTTAGGTTTTGGGAGTTACTGCAAATACGTCCAAGCAATTACTGATATTCGTTAATTGGAATATGATATAAAGTTGTTATTTAATATCTGAGGTTAAGCAAAAATACTCATCTCTCTCTCTCTCTCTCTCTCTCTCTCTCTCTCTCTCTCTCTCTCTCTATATATATATATATATATATATATATATATATATATATATATATATATATATATATATATATATATATATATATATATATATATATATATATATATATAATAAACTGACTAAGAACAGTGCAAAACTAGTATTTAGCTAGCCTAAGCGCTTTCGTCTGTCTGCGTGGGTTCGATTCCTGGATTCGGCCAATGTTGGTATGTGAGAAAGTTTGCCAGTAGCTTCTCGTGGGTCAGTGGTTCCTTCCGGGGTTTTCCCGGGTTCTTCCTCCACCATTAATACTGGCCGCCATGTAAAGCCTATCGTGTGCTGAAAAAATGGCGTTAAACTCAATAACAACAACAACAACACACACACACACACACACACACACACACACACACACACATATATATATATATATATATATATATATATATATATATATATATATATATATATATATGGAGCATATTAAAGCAGATCGTTCTGATGCAACGAATAATTAAATTGACGGAATTTTAAACTGAATATAATTTAGATATATATATATATATATATATATATATATATATATATATATATATATATATATATATATATATATATATATATATATATATATATATATATATATATCGTGGACGTCGTTAGGTTCACTGTTTGACACCTTTCATAATTTAGAAGTTTGCTCCGTTGTTGTGCAACACGGTAAACACAGCAAAGGCTTAAACCAGTCGTTGAAAAGTGGTCAAGTCAAACATGGTATTCATTGTATATTCAGTTTAAAGTTCCGCCAATTTCATTATTCTTTGGATCAGAACGATCTGCTTTAATATGCACCATTAACTGTGCATTTAAATGCAGTAAAGAGAGTTATGCTTTTTTATTTCTCATCGTTTAGTAATATCAGGAATATCATTGGCAATATGTCAGAAATAAGTACGGTAGTTGACACGATAAATTTGAAATGTATTGGAAAAATAGCAACATTTGTGCGGTATTTGGCAAGATTAATCTGAAATTTATATGCAAACCTTCAATTTATGGAATATTATTGACACAAAGAAAATGAAGATATTACCAGTTCAAGGAAGGTTCCAAACAAATATGAATACACTCATTTTAAACTTTATGCAGCAGTTATCTTTTGCTTCTAAAAGTTATCAAGTCGCACAGAAATTACTTCCAGCTGTGTATATATATAGTGGAAGGTGATTTTGGTATATTTGGTTATAGAAGTGAATGTCGTAAATAGCCTTATTACTATACATTTATGAGGATACAACATTGACCAAAATTTTGTGGTTAACGAATTTTTCTTAGGCTAAAACTGTATAAACGTATGACCTATACTAGTGAACTTCCTTCTCTATGTTGGTAAATTTCCTTCTCTATGTTGGTAAATTTCCTTGTCTATGATGGTAAATTTCCTTGTCTATGATGGTAAATTTCCTTCACTGTGATAATACTTTTTAACGAGGTATTTGTCCGATGTCGATAACTTGCATTCATTGTTTCAAGAAGCAGCAACGTTAAATAAAAGGTACACGCTATTTTTTATGTTTTTTTAATTATGATAGAGTGTTACTATTATTATTTTCCTACTATGATAAATCTCTTTATAAAGATATGTTTTTACTTCCGATTGCTTGGTCAATAATTCAAAGATGAACTCGTTTGCTGCAGAACAGAGGCGAAGATCATTTAAACAAGACAGCGTTTCCAATGCACAACCAAATGAGATCGAAGTTACATTGCTCTGTTTCCAATGCACTGCCAAATGAAATCGGAGTTCTAATGTTTCCAATGCATTGCCAAATGAGATTGGAGTTCTAATGTTTCCAATGCACTACCAAATGAGATCCGAGTTCTAATGTTTCTAATGCATTGCCAAATGAGATTGGAGTTTTAATGTTTCCAATGCACTACCAAATGAGATCCGAGTTCTAATGTTTCCAGTGCATTGCCAAATGAGATCGGATTTACAATGCTTCTAACGCACTACCAAATGAGATCCGAGTTCTAATGTTTCCAGTGCACTACCAAATGAGATCCGAGTTCTAATGTTTCCAGTGCATTGCCAAATGAGATCGGAGTTATAATGCTTCCAATGCACTACCAAAGGAGATCCGAATTCTAATGTTTCCAGTGCACTACCAAATGAGATTGGAATTCTAATGCTCCTTCATTATGTGTCAGGGCATCTTCATTTTTGCAACCACTCTGATTAACGAAAAAAATATAAAACATATATTGCACAATATATTACGCACAGAATGATTCGTAGAAAAGGTATGACTTAGGAAACAGTCTATGAATTACAAGTCAAAATATTAAGCCTTCATTTTCTAGTGAATTTGGATCTTTAATTGTACTATTAAAATGTGTTGATATAGTCTGTGTTATGTACATGCCAGACGTTGAACTTGCAACTGATGTTGTTCACGATTCACATGATTTGTTGTTAACCGTCTGTGCATTGACAGAGTAATCTGACAGAGTAACATATCCAAAATATTCAAATTTATCTTGGTTAATCGTACATAAATTTGATTGGACAAAAACGATTGCTGACAAGGAACTAAACTTTTGTCAATTTATGTTGAAATTGGGGCTAGAATAGTGTAAATTGTATGCGGACGAAACATTTCGTAAGAAACAAAATTATAAAATTTAATGTGTTTATTTTATTGCAAAATATTCAGGACCCAATTTTGAGAACCGTCATGTATTTTGAAAGAAAAACATTGTTTTTCAAGCTCAGTAAAATAAGTGTTCAACTCAGAGCTACCGTAGAGTGTCTGAAGGCAAGGCACTTTACGAACGTTTGAGGTACCGTAATGTGTCTTTATGGCGAGGTACTTTACTTGCCTCTGGGCTACCGAAGTGTGCCTTTGGGCAAGTTCACGTCATTCAGCAAGTATGGACGTTATTAAATATACCTCACTGTTTATACTTACAGTGTTTGGCACGTCATCCGGTTTCTTATTAAAATTTTTTTGCCTATATAATGTGTGTATGTTTCTTGTTAATCTTGTTAATTTTATTTCTTGTTTGACGTACTTTGCTACTATTTGTAGTATCGTTAAGGTCTCACTGGACAGTTTATCTGGTTAATTTTCATCAGACAATGACCTATTGCAGAAAAATGAGAATAATTTTACACTGAAGATACAAATAAAAACAAACTAATGATTTTTGTAGAAAGCATACATGTGATATTTTCACTGCGGCAATCAGGTTAATTCCTAATGCAACTTGTGGCTTTTATACTGAAACAACACTGCCACCAACCCCTAAATTTTACATTCATTTTTGACAGCAAAGAGTTATTTTGAATAATTTCCTGTGACACGACAGCTAAAAGAATCAGTATGTGCCTTATGCATGAATAAAGTTTCCTAGTACTATAACGAATCAGCATACTTTTCATCACCTCTCAACCAAATAGATTTTTTGATATTTACCTCTGTAGCAGACATATGTAAATACGTGAGCCAGGTCGGCTGCTCATTTGCAGCCCAAGTTACGCATTTGATCTGCAATGTTCGTCTAACTGTGACAGGCAGTCACCAACAAGCCAACCCATTTTCAAGCCTAACTCAAAGTAAATCTCAACCACAGTACAGATTTAGCTTATGTGTGAATTTATAAATGCTAGGCTTGTCATAATTAGTTCATGCCTTCTACCTTAAAAATTAGGGAGGTGTCAAAATACGAAACTATCCAGTGAGACCTTAACTTCTTTAATCCTCTTTTGTTTAAAATTTACTCCGTTTACCCTATCAACTTTACTTTGAAACATACTACTGTCAAACATGTAAATGTTCTTTTGAAACATTCTGCTTTCTAACCTGTAAATGTTGTTTTGACAAATTATACTGTCTACCCTGTGAATTTTGTTTTGACAAATTATACTGTCTACCCTGTAAATGTTGTTTTGACAAATTATACTGTCTACCCAGTAAATTTTGTTTTGAAAACTTTTACTGTTTACCCTGTAAATCCAAATTTTACGAAATGTACATGTAGAGCATATTTCTGTATTTTAAAAAAAATATGTATTTCATTCGACATTACAGTAACTTCATACTGTATTTTATTGTATGTCACGTTCCCCATGTCAATAAATATATACTGCTCTTTATTGTTTATTATGTTCGACATTAAATTAAAATCGCACCGTGTCCCTTGTATATCGCGTTGGACATTACAGACTCTTCATATTGTTTTTTTTAATTGTATATTACGTTTGACATTACAATAAATTCTTACGGCTTTCCTTATCGCGTTCGACATTACAGAAAATTCATATTGCTTTTTATTGGATATTACTGTTACAAAGCCAGGGGTCTTTACTTGACCGATCGGTGTCAAAACACTGGCGCGATTCTCGCTAGAAGTCATAAGTTTACCCCAAATTTCCAAAGACTTCCATACAACTTAAGTTGTAAATTAGAAAGCCCGACGTGTCCATTCTATACCTAAATTTTACTCTAATCAAGGCAAGACCACAAATCTCACAACCTGCCAAATATCTATCAACCGCACATTTGCGTGGTTTCTCTTCATTAGATTTCCGTGCCGCCAGCAGTTCACGCCGTAGAAACTATACAACTGTCCCTTAACACAGGGAACAATTTTAACTACGCCACCCTAGGCCAGTCAACCCATGGTTTCCAGGCACATTTCGAAACTGTAACTGCACTACATTTGCCACCTTGGCGACATAAACGGTATCTGCCGATTCTTTTAGTATTGATTTCATTGTATAATGTACCGGTTTCCTACTGTAAATACTGCCATTGCAGTCACACCACCAATGTACACTGTTACATATATCTGCTTTAATTCATATTTATTTCATTTTAATTGTTTGTCAGTTTTAAAATTTTTATTATATGCCATTTTGATGTAAATTTATTTACTGGAGATGATATTTTTCCAGAAAATTAGTTGACCTGAATGATTCTTTCGTAAACTCGAGGCGTTGATCTAAATCTTGACCTTGTTTCAGAATTTGTAGCAATCTTCGTAAACAAGTTCTATTTTATTTTAAAATAATTGGTTTTCGTCAGGGTCACTTTTGGTATACGTGACATAAACACGATCACTTGACCCCCCTTTCGATTTCGCAATTCCGGTTTTTCCATTACTGCGCATTTGTTAGTTTTAATAGAGATGCTTAGAGAGAGATTTCTCAGTTTAGGGCTTTTTACACTGATGACAAGTTATTTTGTTGTAGCCAGATTTTGAGTCATAATTTTCTTCATATCAGTCGGATTTCAAAAGGATTAATTCTTTTTTCTCTGGAAATATTTTGAGGAGTGCTCACACAGAAATTTTGGAAAGACATTGCTTACAAATTTAATTTGGATTTCCAACACCGTAGTGCCATTATTTGTATTTTTACAAGGAACTGTAGATACAGTACTGACTACATCATACGTCATCGTCATCCATATTGGATTTTACATCAGGATTCGAACTTGAAATTATTAGAACATTTATTACTAGGACATTTGCAATTTAATTCGTGGATTATTCTTAGATTATTATTTGGATTTGATTCTTGAAACCGTCAGTTCTTCTCCTTTTTTCATTTTTACAAAACTTTTCCAGGAAGAGAAATTATTTGTTAAAATTTACAAAGCTTGTTGTTTTCACTCTTTCTGTGTTACTGTTTTCACGAGCCTAAACACGTAACAACACCACTAGAATTTTAGTAAGGACTTTATTATCCATGGACACTCATTCGATTTGGACCTGAATTCACTACTAGTGAACAATGGCATCATGGAAACTCACTAACACTTTACTCCGTGACGTTTTCTCCTAGTAATTTTGGCTAATTATTTCGGGCAAAGGAATATTTATATTGAACCGAATTCCAATAATCAGACAGGTAATCAGAGAATCTAAGAATTCCTTAAAACGGGGCGCTATAACCAAATGCGCATAATTCAAATTTATCACATCACGTTCGACATTACAGTAAAATTAATGCTTTCTTTTTACAGTATATCACGTTCGGCATTATAGTAAATTCATATGGCATTTTATTGTATATCACGCTCGACATTACGGTAGATTCACACTGCCAGCTATTCCTTGATTTTACATTCTCATTTCTTGACGAATTTTAAAGCGACACAGTAATGTCAAGACATAAATTGGAATCCGAACCTGAGTGTTAACAAATAACATATCCTTCCTCATTGGAACAACAACGGAGAATGGTCTTTAGAATTAATGCAATTCAAAAGACAACATTCACTGCATAGCACACCTACCAATGTGAACTATAAAGCACAGAAGATGCATTTTAACTCTCTTACACCTTGACAACATATCAACAGCGTCTTGATATATCGTCATTTCAACAGCGTTTTGACAAACCGTCATATCAACAGCGTCCTGACATATCATTATCAGATTATTTCAACAGCGTTTTGTTATGCCATCATATCAACAGCGTTCTTATATACCATCATATCAGTAGTGTTTTGACATACCATCACATCAGCAGCCTTCTGAGATATAATTATTTCAACAGCGTTTTGACACACATTCATAAAAACAGCGTTTTGACACACCATCATATCAACAGCGTTTTGACACACATCATATCATCAACCTTCTCACCTATCATTATTTCAACAACGTTTTGACACACCATCATATTAACAGCGTTTTGACACACCATCATATTAACAGTGTTTTGACACACCATCATATTAACAGCGTTTTGACACACCATCATATTAACAGCGTTTTGACACACCATCATATTAACAGTGTTTTGACACACCATCATATCAACAGTGTTTTGACACTTCGTCATATCTACAACATTCTGACATACAATATCAACAGCGTTTTAACACACCATCGTATCAACAGCTTTTGACATACAATCGTATCAACATCTTTTGACATACATCTTATCGACAGCTTTTGACATACCATCGTATCAACAGCTTTTGACATACCGTCATATCAACAGCTTTTGACATACCATCGTATCAACAGCGTTCGTACGAATCATTTGACACTGCATCATAAAATGTTTTTCTCTTAATTCGATATCACTGAAACATTGTTAAAGGTACGTTTAAATCCTAATCACACACTCTTAATTCGTATATATTGTTCGCTTTGCAAAGGGCCTATGTTGAGTTTAAGAAAATTGCATAGTTTGGAGGCGCACTGTTATAACCAAGTCTTTAATATTGTTTTATATCCGTAATATTATAACCAAGTCTTTAATATTGTTTTATATCCGTAATATTATAACCAAGTCTTTAATATTGTTTTATATCCGTAATATTATAACCAAGTCTTTAATATTGTTTTATATCCGTAATATTATATCCAAGTCTTTAATATTGTTTTATATCCGTAATATTATAACCAAGTCTTTAATATTGTTTTATATCCGTAATATTATAACCAAGTCTTTAATATTGTTTTATATCCGTAATATTATAACCAAGTCTTTAATATTGTTTTATATCCGTAATATTATATCCAAGTCTTTAATATTGTTTTATATCCGTAATATTATAACCAAGTCTTTAATATTGTTTTATATCCGTAATAGTATAACCAAGTCTTTAATATTGTTTTATATCCGTAATATTATAACCAAGTCTTTAATATTGTTTTATATCCGTAATATTATATCCAAGTCTTTAATATTGTTTTATATCCGTAATATTATAACCAAGTCTTTAATATTGTTTTATATCCGTAATATTATAACCAAGTCTTTAATATTGTTTTATATCCGTAATATTATAACCAAGTCTTTAATATTGTTTTATATCGGATTCTCTTCTGACCGTTGTTCTTATAAATATTAATTTGCTACAATTCAGTATAACGTAAATGCTTGAAGTTAACACAGACGTGGATCGAACAGTTGCTACAATTAAAGATCAGCTGGGTCAGACGCATATCATAAAGCAGTCTATCAACCTTCACACTGCCCTGCATAGGTTTTATCAAGCCCATAGTGAAATCCATAATCGATTCATACTGGTTGGATAGAAAATTACTGAAATATTCTCAGACTTATACGATTTATTTTGTCCGAGAGATGCCAGGAGAATATTTTTTTTTGTTGCTGTAACGTTTTACGACTCTATGGTCTTAAAATAAGTAACAGAAAAGAGCGAAAACCAATAAATTGTGTAAAATTCAACAAATGATTTATTTTCCCAGAATACAAAGTGAAAAATTTATAAAGAACTTACAGTAATGCGAATTAAATCTCAAATAGTTCTAGAATTTTTAACACAAGTCCCAATGAATACGATTCTGAATAAACCTTAGTGATATTTCAAATAAAATACAACGCTAAAGATTTGGACGTTCCTGTAGTAGCCTCTAGCCTCGAATGTACTAATGGCCTGAATTATAATGATGTGCCAACAGTCTTTTGATGAATCGTAATAATATAATCCAAGAAGATAATACAAGAGCACATTGTATTTCCAGTGACTTATTAATGAAATATACCAGATAAGAAGAAAGATTACCAGGGTATTGTACAGAAGATGAATTTCGTCTCTCACACAGTAGAACTGACATATGAAAAGGAGAACATCAGACGTTCAATGTGCGTGTTTTCACAAAATGCTCCTACCTCCTTGGGAATCAGCGTTGATTATTATTATTATTATTATTATTATTATGTTTTATCAGACAAATATAATACACAATGAGCAAACGTACGTATTGTCTGCCTTGACACTAATATCAAATGTTTTCTTCATCTACACTTTAATGTCTTGGAACGTGATCGGAAGGTTGCTTACAAGAGTAGTAGTGAAGGGGGGCACTTTACGTACAATGGGAATTAGCATTAAAAACACCCTTGGGGCACTTTACGTACAATGGAAATTTAACATGGAGAAAAATCGTGGGGCACTTTACGTACAATGGGAATTTAACATGGAGAAAAATCGTGGGGCACTTTACGTACAAGGGGAATTTAACATGGGAATAGAGTTTGGGCTTGTTTAGGGACAAGGGGAATTTAACATGGGATTTTTTTTAAAAAAAAAAATTTTTAAAAAAGGGGTAGGCAATTCAAAAGACTATCTCTTTTCGAGAAATATGGCTGGCCCTGAAAAGGGCCTTTGGGTTTTCTTCTGCTTCTAATTTCTTCTTTTCCTCCACCAAGTTCTTATTTTATCTCCTACACTCTTTCTCTTCTTTTCTTTCTTTTTTTTCTTCTCCTCTTCTTTCTTCTTCTCTTCCTCCTCCTCTTCTTTCTTCCTCTTCTCATTTTCTTCTTCTTTTTCAATTTTTTCGTTCCATGTTCTTATTCTTATCTTTTCCTCTTCATCCTCCTTTTCCTCCTTTATTTCTTTCAACAGATCACTGATGATTACCTTCATTTTTCGTAAATTGTTTATCTCCATCTTCACTCTATGGGGACTATATGAGTAGTGATCCTCGTTTAGGTTAACCAACATTTGCTCAAACATTCCTAAATTGTCCATGACGTTTTGCAATTTTTCCATTTTGTTAAGGTGGTTTGAAGCCATCTTCTTTTTTTATTCTTTGCAGAATGGTTTGAACGACGAATACTGTGGGTTATTATAGTGAAAGCGCGGACGTGATGGAAAACATCCCCTAAAAACATAAAATTAATCTTACCTAGATCATGACCCATCAACGCGCGTACGTGAAGTAAAACATCCCCCTACTTTTTCATTTCATATAATATAACCCCAACTATACTCTCCACATGCGCTAAGAAACATTAAAAAAACCTATAATCTACTATTCACACAAACATACCTGAGCTCTTACAAACACAAACACACAAACACATACCCTCATATTTTTTAAAAAAGAGTTAGTGTTTATATACACACTACTCTACCTACACACATTGGCAAATTGATCGTTATTTCTTTTCTAGAGTATTGGGTAGCCCTGAAAAGGGCTGTTTTGTTTGGAACTTCATGGGCACCTGGTTAATGGTGGCACCTTCCAGGCCTGGCGCCACATACGCATCTTATCCCCCAGTTACTTTTTACCTTTTGGGGGGAGAGAGCAGAGGCAGGATATGTCGCTTCAGAATCCCAATTTTCACTCTCTGGGATTCTGAAATTTTTTCTTCTCTCCTTTTCCTCCTCCTCTTCTTTATATCTTCTCTCCTCCTCTTCTTTTTTTCTTCTTTCCTCCTCTCTTATCCTTCCCTCTTCGACAATGGCTTCAGCGGCCAGTTCATTTAATATGCGCCTGGCATATTCCAGATGCACATGAAGTTCCAACAGTTTCTCCAGTCTCGTGTTCATTTTTGGTGTTGATCAATCAACAAGGGTAGCTGGACTGCCGAACGACTTTCAATTTATACTGAAAGCGCGGACGTGAAGGAAAACATCCCCTAATAACATAAAATTCATCTTACCTATATCATCAACCAAAAAAAAAACAACAACGCGCTGACCTAAAAGAAACACTCACTCACTTTTTATGCTACCCATCACTATTATAAAATTTTTTTATAAATCACTTCAATAGACTATCCACATACTCAAAGCAATCCAATCTAATCCCAAATATACACCTCAAACACTAAGATAAGATATCATTTTAATCTACTATCCACACCAACTTACTTTTAGCTCTTACTAACACTAACACACAAACACACAAACACATACCCTCACATTTTTTAAGAGAGAGTTAGTGTTTATTTTCACACTACTCTACCTACTCACATTGGCAAATTAATCGTTATTTCTTTTCTAGAGTATTGGGTAGCCCTGAAAAGGGCTGTTTTTTTGTTTGCTATGGCATTCTTTTTTAGTTTCTAAGAATGCGATGTCCTCTGAGGATAGACTTTCTGGCAATAGGTCTGCTTCTTCGGAAAGAGAAGAAGAACTCTTTGGTGTCGATACGGCAATCGACAAAGCCTCTGTCAGGTTCAGGTTGCTGTTGTTGCTGTTGTTGCTGCTGTTGCTGCTGTTGTCCCTGAAGTCTGTACTTCTCTGTCCATTCTTCTTTTTCCCTGTTCACTTCTTCTCTGAAGAGCTCTTCTATTAGGTCTTCAGTGATTTTTAACATTCTCACATTCTCTATTTCTTCTGGCTTCGGTATCAGACTGTGTCTGACCCTATGCAAATTCACGTAGGCTTCGTTGAGCTTAGCTAGTTTGGAGCACATCTTCTTAGGAGGATGAGTCGACAATGGATGGTTAGACTGGGAACAACCCCGGTTCTTAAAGTTAAAGCGCGGACGTGAAGGAAAACATCCCCCACACGGTTTTCGAGCCGCAACGTTCATGAGAGGGATAGTAAGAAATGAAAGAGCATCAATCCAACATTCTTATAGCTAAACAAAAGACAAAGGCATTTTTTTTCAAAACACAACATTTTTTATTTAAAAATCACTTAACACTAAACAACAACATTTTTAACAATAATATAACACTATAACATCAAACAATTTTTTTCAAATGACAAACATTTTTTTCTCAATTCTCAACCTACTTTGAACAGGGCTGACAACGTTGTGAATGAAATTGTGATTTCCACTGTTGGAAATCATTAGGCCATTGATGGACACTACGTTTCCTAGCTTGAGACAAAAGATAAGCATAATGGTCACAAAACCATCGATCTACTTTCACATCGTTTCTAGCAGAAGAACGAGGATCGAAATGAGTCACTAAATGTTCTAAGGAATAGCCCAGGCTGCGATGATGCAGAAAATACACACAGTATTGTCCACACACCAAGGAATCTGTGCCTTGTAATTTCACGTTATTGAATCGGGTGGTTTGAGCATTTCTTCTCATAAAGTCGATGATATCGTCTTCCAAAGGGGGCAATCCGTACGAATCGAAATATTCCACACAGCCTTCTTGAGGAAAGTAGACGGCTACCCAGTGGGTTCCTGGGAGATGACTGTCGTCCGTGTTGATCACGTAAGCTTGATGGTCTTTAGGTTTGCGATGAGGGAGTTCATCTTTAGCACAGACGACAGGATTCCAAGAAGCCGTATACGAACTGTGGTTCAAAAGGTAATAAAGTTCCCAGGTATCCATTGTTTTGTGTTTTCTTCTTCTTCACAGGTAATAATAAGTCGTCAATTCGATCCTGACTTTTTGCTTGAAAATGTCTGACGAATAAACGGTTATTCGTTCTGTTTCCTCACTCTGATTCAGGAGAGCTTCGATACGATGGATCTCTTGAGTGGTTAATGGTGGACAAGAATGTTCACGCAAGTCTTTATACCACTGGTGCAACACGTCTTTGTTTGAGATGAGACTCCAAGTTTCGTCCAGATACTCGTCCAATTTTTCTTCTTGACTCAACATCAGGCATTTATCGTGTTGAATTTGACTGGGATGATCGTTTTGACATCCATAACAATTTTTCTTGATCAATTCCGTCATTTTGTCGACCAAGTGTTTGGCAAAACAGGAGACTAAATGGGCTTCTTGTTCTGGCCATCTTGACTTCATCATGATCACTTCTTTTTCTACGGTCTCCTCACATTCCATGTCCAAAGTTTCTCCACTAGGTAAAGAGGGATAACAGTCTTCCATGGTTTCTAGTAATCTAGAATGACTTCTCTCAAACTGTTGATTTCTATCGTATTATCGAATTCTGCATACAGGATGACGTTCACCGTGTTTTCTACGGGTAGTGGACTCGCAAACTGAATTTCTACACGAATCTGGCCAGATTTTATAGGGTGGAAATGTCCCTCGTCGCTGCCTTGGTCTGGAGTGAAATCGAAAGCCCACAAAGCATAGCCTCCTACATAATCCTCGTACGTAATGCCGTGACTGGTGTTGGTTCCTAACTGTCCGGTGGCTTCGTACAGGGACAAGTACGATCTCAAGTAATTCTTCTCGGGGTCAAATTTAGGCTCGAAAGGTCGGGTACACAAGGTCTTGCCATCGCGACTGACTTCGATCTTGGACACTTTGTAATGCTTAAACTCAAAAGGATTTTCGTGGTAGGCTCCGTTGAAAGCTGAATTCTTGACGATACCAACAATCAAACGTTTGGGTAACTGTCCTTGGAACAGATGATCTTGGTTCATGGATTGCTGTCCAGCAGGAATGGTGAACGTTTTCACTTCCACCCTTCGTATGGGATACTTGGCGGTCGTTCTGCTCAACGTCTGACTGATGTCGTTACCTACTTTAGGTAACACTTCTACGCGACGCACGTAGAGCCTGGCTTCTTGAATGATGGTTTTGTAAGTGGCATCATTAGCCATCAAATGGAAAGCAGCACTGCTACGATTCAGTCTCAGGCGGATATCCACACCGTTCAGCAAATACTTTTCTTGTAACCACATGTCCAAATGCAAACGATCCATCAGTTCTAAACTTCGCCCTTGCAGAATTTTAGTTCTACGTGTGTTAAACCCCACATTGTGAGGATTGTCATCTGCTGTCAGGGCTGTATCGCTAAACGTGTTCTCACCTGCCGTGTCAGGTTTCCATACCACGCAAGCATCCAGATGAGTGTTCTTGGCTTCTTTTCCGTACGTCAAGAGATTTTCCAAGTAGGCGCGATACGGGTAAGTATCCATGCTGCTACTGACCAGTTTGTTATTCAAGTACAAGTCCACTTCGCTGAACAAGGAATGCATGAAATTGTTGACGGGCGCTACCCTATCATTGGCTCCAGGATTGGTGTTGTCAGTTTTGATCACTTTGACTTTCAAATACAGGTAACTGCTATTCAGATCGATGTAATCTTCGGGCTGTCCTTTGATTTCAAACTCGATGGGAGCGGAATCGGTCAATGAGGAGACCGGGTGAAATTCCACCCACTGGGATTCTTGCATCGTCATCATGGTGGGGGGCATGGCAAACATATCCAGTTCCGTCTTGGAACAAGCACAAGACTCTCGGTGCATCATTTTTTTGTTCTTCCTCAATAATCGAAAACGTCTAAGTCTCGAACGGTTCTTCTTTTCTTGGCCTTTCTCGCTTGAAGTCTGGTGAAAGGGTGTTTTCTTCGTCGTCTCTTTCTGCCTTGTCCTTGCTGAATGCCTGACTCGGTAGCGTGCAGAGCATTTATAGGTGTGTCTCGTCGGCCCAAAATGTCTTTGCCCGTTTGCAGCAAGACATTTTTACCTGCCCTCATGAAGGCTTCTTTAGGGTTTTGTTTGTCGATGATGACATTTTGGAGAAATTCTTTGCCTTGCGTCAGTGCCGCATCTTTCAAGGCGTGCAATCCGCGTGTCACCATCGGTTTCAAGACTGGGGCCACCGAACGAAAGGCCGATTTTAACATGTCTCCTAAGCCGTGTCCTCGCTGTCGAGCCACCCCTCGGTACACTGGATACATGACTTACGAGTCGTGAGAGAACCGTTTTCGAAAATGGAGTTTCACCGTGACTTTTCCTTTGGTGAATGGAATATTTTGTCCCAAATCTCCTTTTATAGTAATGTTGACTGTGTCCAAATACGGCTTGCTGACAGGCAAATAGTGAGGATGGACAAATTCGCGGTGGACGTGGTAAGTGTTTCCACCTTCCTCGTCAGCGTTTGCGGCAGAATCCACTTTGAAAGGAATGACACGCAGTAACGGTACGGAGGTGTGTCCCACCACGTTGTACTCCACCACATCGGAGTACACGAACATCAAATTCAGTCCTTGGTTCAGTTCTACCGGGGTACGAAAATACTTGGCAAAAGAATCGTTGTCAGAAATGACTGGTAATTCACCTTTTTCTTTTTCTACTTTCTTCCTCAGCTCCATGTCACCGCCTAACATGTCAAACAATTCAGGACAAAATAAGAAAGACATGATTTTAGGCCCCTCAGGAAATTTCATCAGGAAGCGACGAGCTGTTTTGTGGTACTCCAGGGTGACACTTTTTTTGACAGTTTCCAAAGCTTTCAGAAACACACCATTAAACCTGGTGGCTATGGTGTTGACCAAATGTTGACCACTAAAATAATAGCCTGGGGGAATGAACAAGTGATAGGTGGTCCACTTTGAATTTGGTGTACGGGTTTTCTTGTCATATTTGCTATATGTATCCATCCACTGTTGCATTTGCTCGTCATGAACTTCCACATCAAATTTATTTTGATTGGGAAGGACATTGAGGACTTGGGTCGGGTGAATCATTTCTACTAAAGCCACTTCCCAATGGGCTTCGTGATCTAAGGGGATGGCTTGAGGTAATTTGGCCGTGTAACAGCACAATGTGTTGTGGGGAAACACCTCCATGGAACTGTCACTGGGTAAGGTTAAGTAAAATTGGTTTTCGTGACTCATAATTCCAGAGTTCTGTGGCTGTCCGAGGGGTTAGTGGACGTCAGAGGCGTGTCTCCGCCCAAAATGGGGTTCTGATTGTGGTTGGACTGGTGACTGACACTGGCACTGGACACAACGTTCCCGTTCGAGGAGAATTTCAGGGAGGGATTGGGAAGCAGGTAACCGATGCAACTGCTCAATAAAATGGTCCACAATTGTTTGTCTCCTTGTTGCAAACTCAAATTGGCGATGGCTGCCCCGATGACACAATACACCACGAAGATTTGGCAGAAAAAGACGATTTGCGTTTTAGGCACACGTTCTCCACACCACACCCACAAGGGTTGTTTTTGTAAATCTTGCACAGAAGAACTAGGGGAAGAAGGAGTGGTCGACGTAGCTGCGTCTGCTGAGTGAAAGGGCATGATGGTCACTTCTTCTTTTTATAGTCGATGACTTGCGAAGCGTCGATCCAAGAATCGAAACTGGGTGGATATCCTTTCCAACGTACTTTGACTTCTTTGACACGTCGTTTGCCCACTTTACGGGTTCTGCGTTCGAGAATGCTTTCGATGTCGTACACGTCGTCTTCTTTTTTGGTGACACGTTGTAACTCGGGCAAATAAAACGTTCCTTTGAGTACTTCTCCGTTCATGTCTTCCAATTTATAGACGGCAGGATGACGGCCATGTACTCGTCCAGTGACGCGAAACAGTTCGGTCGTCCAGTTAGGTAAGTAACCTTTGTCGAAAGTGCGTTTGGTTTTGCCAATGCGCACCCAATCTCCTACGGTCAACTCTCCACTTTTCTCGGGGACAGCCCTCGTCGGGGACGTACCGAACAGGCGCTCGAACACCAGCACTTAGTTGTCGGGAGTCACGTCTTGCGGGGCACGTCCGATGCTTCGATGGTAAGATTGGTTGTACGCTTGCACCAGGTGCGGTAAGATGTCGATGTACTTCAGAGTGTGGTGATGCGTAAAATATTTCCACATGCGTTCTTTCAAAGTGCGTTGAAAACGTTCCACGATGCTGGCTTTGGTTTCGGGATTCTCGGTGGTAAAAAAATGAATGTCACGTTTCTTTAATTCTTTTTGGAAAGCTTGGTTCAGAAATTCGGTGCCTTTGTCCGTTTGCCATCGAAGAGGGTGACGACCGCTTTGTTTCAACACCCGTTGCAGGGCTCGCACTAACTCGCTGCTCGATTTGGAAGTCAAGGGCACGACCCAGGCAAATTTGGAAAAGACGTCGATGACACAAAACAAATATTTGTAACCACGATTGTAGCTGGCCAAATGAGAGACATCGGCTAAATCGGCTTGCCATTGATGATCGATGCCTTCCACTCGGGTGCGACTTCTGGCAAACTTGCGTCGAATGGGTTTGTGTAAAGTGTAGGTAGCTTGTTCTTGTAACCATCGTTGCACTTGAGGTAAACGGAGACTTTTCAGCCGCGTTTTGGCAGCACGATACAATTTTTGAACTCCTGCGTAACCTGCAGGATGCGAGGGATCGTAGTAAATGCTGGCTAAGACTTTTTCCATTTTTTGTGTTGGTGTGTTAATAAGTCACCCACTCTTCGGTGATGCTACTTTGGGTGGGACGAAAGGGTGGTTTGGAAACGGATTTACGTGTCCGATGGGCTACGGGAGTAGAAGTCGAAGGTAGTGGTGGTGGTGGAGGTGGAGGTGGCAATGGAATGACTTTGGTTTTCTTTTCTTTTTTCACTTCTGGTTTCCCTTCTTTCTTTTTCACTTCTGTCGAAGAAGGCGTGGACATCATCTTTTTAACCCAAGCTTTCATTTCTTCTCGTTGGGGTGTGGGTGACGGGGTCAACAAGGATCCTGCAATCTTACTCGAAATGGGAGCTGCTGACGGTGTTTGAAACACTTCGCGCATCTCTTCTTCCTCAGGTCTTTGTGGGGTAGCATCTCTGGTAACCCTTGGGGATGGTAGTGGTGGTGGTGGTGGTAATGATGGTGCTGGACTTTTCATCAAGGTCTTAAAATCTTTTAGAGTGGGTAAAGCTGTTTCGTCTAAAGCTTTCTGGTGAAAGAGTTGCAGTCTTTGCAAGAGTTGACCATACTTTTGCGATTTTTCTGTTTCGGACAAATCTTGGCGATCCATCAAGGATTGCAATTCGTGTTGTAACTGGGACATCTCGCTCAAATTGGGATTGGGAGGTAAATGCGGGGTGCGTTGTTCTTGCCACCGATGGTATTCCATCCATCGTTTGTAAGGCACTAAAGCTAGTTTTCGTCCTTCCATGGGGTTGTCAGGGGTGAATTCTGAGATCTTGGGACTTCCGAAGGCCTTTTTATCTTGCTCCCATCAGTCCTCCCAACATGGTTCCCAAGACTCCTTTTAGTATGGGGCCTAACAAGAGAGGTAAAATGCCTCCACGTTGGACCAACATCTTCTTTTTTTGACGAATGGGAATTTTCTTTTGAACCATTTTCCGAAGAACGTGACGATGTTTGCCTAAGCATTGTTTCTGGTGTTTGGACAAAGGGATCGTGCCTTTCAAAACGTTCAAACAACATTCGCACACGGTATCGATGACCTCTTTGGAGGCCGTTTGAATGAGTTTTTTTCGTAGGGGTGGAGAAGCTTTGGACAGGACAGATAACATGTCCCCATGTTTGGCTAAACGTGGTGGCAGTCCTTTCCTTTTTTTTCCTTGGGGTTTTCTGGAGGGTGACATCTTTGAGTCTTCAGGAGCACCAAAAAACACTGATATCCTACTCGGTCACAGGCCTTTTTTATACTGGAACGCGTCGCCATTGATTGTCTTTACGTCGTATCAGTTTGAGGACAGGCATGACACGTCGTGCAGGGGTACGTAACGGACTAAATCGAGCCAGTTCTTGCTTGGACAAATCCAGTAAACTTTGTAACATGCCCGATCTTTCATGGACTTTGATTTTGGGAGAAGGTACTTTGTGAGCAGCAGCCACTGCCGCTAAATTGGAAGGTCCTGCCACTGGGGAAGTTCTTTTGGGGGTCATCAACGGAGAAGTTCTTGGTGTAATCAACGTCTCCAAGTACTCTTCAGTTCCTGGTGACATCAACGGAGAAGTGGACAAACGTGAGGCTACTGGAGACGTTGTGGCAGGTCGTGGCTTGCGAGTGTAAGGTTGCGTCCTGGCCGAAGTGCCTCTCTTGCGACTAGTTTTCTTCTTCTGTGGACTTTTCTTTTTCTGGGGACTTTTTCTCTGTTTCTTTTTCTGGGGGCTTCTTTTCTTTTTCCGGGGTGATGGTGGTGGTGTCTGGTCAGAGGAGGGTCCTGCCACTGGAGAAGTTATTCTTCTTGGGGACTTGGTCTTTTTCTTTTTCTTCTTGGGGCTTCGTTGAACTTTTGTCTTGGGGATAACTTTGGGGGCATTAGGATCCCATCTTAAGAGTGAGCGAATGATGACCCCTCCTAGAGTACCGCTCCCTCCAGGTTTCAAAATGATTTGTTTTTTGGTTTGAGTGTCGATGCGGGGATCGGCCAGTTGGACCAAAGCGACTTTGTTTCGATCGAAAAAGCGTTGGGTTTGATGAGGAATCTGAATGATTCCTTGGAGTATTTGACGTGCCGTCACCGTGAACCATCGTAAGACTTCTTTGAGACTAGCTTCTAAGACACGAGCTCGTGTTTGTGGATCTTTTTCTCGACTGATGCCATACAAGGCACGAATCAATTTGACGGGAAGATGCGACTGAAGGGACGTCATGTTCACACTGTGTGAGACAGACGAAAAAGGGTCTGAGGTTTTTATAGATTTTTTTCATGGGGAGTGAAATGAAGTCGAGGACGGAGACGTGTACAGGACAGGCCCTCCGTCTTGGCACCAGTGGTGAAACAAGTGGGTACGAAATCGCAAATCCTCGGGAGTGGTAGGTTTCAAATCGACGAGTAAATAGGCGTGTGGCGTTTGAGTGGCATCGTCGTACGCCTGAGTCAGCCAAGGCGTTCCTAACTGTTTGGCTAAGACTTGCACTTGCGATTTATCTCGAGGGCTTTTAAACAAGACCACGTAATGCGCATTGAGACTGATGGTGCGATGGGCTTTACTTTGTTGAAACAAATTTTGGGTAATGTAAACGACACTGGCATTACGGTGATGCCCTTTGCGCGTGAACCACAATTTAATTTCTTCTTCGTCTTCTCCTAACATGTCGTCGAAAATGACCAAATGGGTTAGACGGGAGTCAGAGACGATGCCGTCGTCTTCTTTAGGAATGCCTTCCACAAACACGATGGAATCGCCTTGACTTTCTCGCAAAAGGCTGTACGCCGATTGCCACTCTTTGTAACACCACACGATCCGTTGAGGGGGCCGATCGATCAAATGATGTTTATGCTCGATCAAACGTTTGACGAATTCGGTTTTGCCTGAACCGCTAGGTCCAGCAATGAGCATGTTAAAGGGATGGCGAAGATACAAAGCCTCCCAACTGGCACGATCTAAGTGTTCGTCGATGACTTTGACAGTAGAGGAAGAGGGAGCAGAGACAGCAGAGGTAGCCATGGTGTGAGAAATGTCACTTGTGACACGAAAAAACAAACAAGACAAGAGTTTATATACTTTTTTCAGAACACGTTTATTGAATGTTTCAAATATGAACACGAAAGACAAAAATACATACAACCCAAATAGTGATGTACAGGAATATAAAACACAGCAAAGCGATCAAAGTGGAATATAAACAAGTGTCTGTACAACATGTTTTGGTTAACCAAGATGTCCTAGGGACAGTGTGTAATGTTCTTACAGTCTCTACATGAGGTATTGTCACACAAGTGTCCTCCCGGAATGACCTTTCAGGAATGTCCATGACAGTCCTGTCCTGAAGCGAGTGGTTGTTCTCGGTGACGGGTTCTTCTGGCACCGTCACTAACACAGGTTGAAAAGTAACTTTTTTCCTTGAACAACTCTTGTGCATACTGGGCCACTTCTTGGGTCCAAACCTCAAAACCCCCCTTTTTCCAGTCACGAACATCTGTCCAATGAGGGTGTAAGTCACAAGCTACACACACATCGTCATACACGTCTTGGGTAGCTAAAAGTTGACGAATCTTTTTTTCCTGTTGAGGTCGAGAAGTATCCAGATGAAACCGCAAGGCTTTGAGCAAAAGGAGTTTTTCGTGACCATTTAAGGCCATGGAGGTGGTAAGTACTGATCGTAAAGAGTCCACAAAGAATCGGCTGGTAAACGAAATCCCAGAAAACAAGTCACTAAGACACACACCACTTGTCGTCCAAAATTGAATGGATACAGTTCTTGTAATAATTGATGGTAATGATCCACGGTTTGAATATGGTCATTGAGTTCCTTCCACGGAATCTGTTGGATGACATGTGACATAAACCGTGGCATGGCAGCCTGTTTTTATATTCTCTTTTTTTCGGATGCAATAGACGTACTTTCTAGCCAGAGATCTTCGTTCTCCAGTAGGGAATCTAAATCTTGCATACTGTAACCGAAACGTCAGAGTTCGTTTAGGTGTTTCCTCTTCCTCTAAGTAGATTCCACGTAAAATATGTTTGTAATCCTTTAACTTGTCTTCCTCAATGCATTGCACTAGGTGAATCTCGAAGTAACCATAATCATGAACATGTCGATCATTAGGGACCTCAAAGTGTTGAACAAGGTCTGACCACTGAAACAATTTCTGACGAATCAGTTCTCTTATACCATTCAGGTACCAGTGGTTAAAGATCTGGTGACGTAACGGATGCAATTGTTCTTTACGTTTGACTTGTATTTTCACCAGCTCTCGGTAAATGCGTTCTCTCAACTCCACAGGCAAAGCACGAATGTTCTCTAGCAAAGTATCCATGAATAGGTCATACTAAATCCTCTTTGGTCTGACACAAGAAATGTACTCTTTGCACAAACATGGTTTCACTTCAGTGTCGAATTTAAATCGTTGAGTCACTAATCTACACATTACAATTCGTTCAGAAGTTTCCTCTTTCACCAAGTTGACATTGTGTTCAAGATGTTGGTAATTCGTTAACTCTTCCTCTGGAATTCGATGCAGTACGTTTACAATGTAGTAGATAAAATCGTCCATACCAAACCATTCCTTTTTATAACCAGGAGGTCGTTGATCAATGTCTGTCCAATGGAACACTTTCAATTGAATCAATCCTTGTATAGCCTTCAGGTACCAGTGGTTCAAACACCGGTGACGTATCGGATGCAATTGTTCTTTACGTTTCACTTGTATTTTGACCAGTTCTCGATAAATGCGTTCTCTCAACTCCACAGGCAAAGCACGAATGTTCTCTTGTAAAGTATCCATGAACAGATTATTATGGTAAAAAGTTACTTCAATGTCTCGGTCCCACTAAAGGTAAGTAATGACAATTCGGTGACCATCGAGCATGTTCTACGTAGGCCGAATCTTGCGGTTCCCAGTGGTGAAGTGACACACCGCAACTGAAGCACTTGACTTTATCTCCTTCGCCCAAGTAGAAAAATCCGGCTCTGGCTAATTCTTCAGGGGTCGGTCCTCCCAGATACTTTGGCCATTTTCCTTTGAACGATTGAAGACGATTTTCAAAGTCACAGTATTCCGACGAACGCACAGGAAACGAATATTCGTTTTTCACAGGTTCGTTTCGATGAGGGTTAAGTGACATAGGTAGGAGTTTGCTCAGGGCTGGATGACATCCGTAAGGGGGTAGACGTGAAGGTGGACATTCCCCTTTAAAACGAAACCCAGTAAAATGTCCAAGAGGACGAGCAGCATCACTTTCGCATCCCACAGGTTTGACACGCACAGCATCACTTTCCATGATAGGGGTACTAAAGTTCCCATGATGCTTTACGGCATCGCTCAGGTCACAAGGTACAGCATCGGTCCCATCGCAAGGCTCACAATCGCACTCGTCTGCAAACTCCGTTACGCAATTACAATGGTAACCACATGGACAATTGCAGTTTCCTTCCGGACATTTTCCGTCGCAATGCATGGGTCTTATCCATCCAGTATTAGTCACACTAGAGGAAGATACAACTTTTTTACAATCCCCAAACTGGAACGATGCCTCTTTCAAAGTATTCATCTTGTTCGCTCGGTCTTGGTAGTCCCAATGAACTATCGATCTTGCCTAGGGTTCCTTTTTTATATACAGACCAATACCGACGTGACCGTACGGTAAGGTGAAATGATTGGGAAGTCGAACTCGCTTCTGGTATACAATTTGATAGACTTTTTCCAAGGGTCGACTGACGATGTGGTGAGTGGGTAAACGTACAATCTTGTTCGGTTGATAGGTGGCCACTTTAAAGTTTCCATCCTCTCCCGATTGCAAGGCTTCTTTCAATACCCCAAAGTTGACCACTCGACTGGTACGATAATTCAGAGTCAGTCCTTTCACTTTGCACGTCGTGTGCACTTCTCCTTGTTTGTCCCGGTATTCGTAGCCGTAATTTTTGGGACCGCCACTGACGAAACTTAAAATCTTGTCGTCGGGATGCTCGTCTGTCCAGGCTCCTAAACGGTCTCCTTCGATGTCAGGGTGATGTTGAATCGGGTGATGGATGTAAATGCAGCTGTCCGTGTCAAAGTACAGGACGCGTTCCCCTAACAGTTCTAAAGCTTCGTACAATTTTAAGCGAGCATGGGCTGTCACGTAAGCCGCAATGATGACATTTCCAAAAGGGTCGTCTTGTACAAAGTCCAGATCTTCTTCGTAATTGACCAAGATCAAATTCTCTCGAACGACGTCCACGTGTTTGATGAATTTGGTTTTGTCGTGAATCATCTGGAAGTAGCGGGAAGGTTCTGTCAAATATTCCGTCTTGGGTAAACACGGTCGTTGTGCCATTTTACCCCACAAGCAATTTAACATCACTTTGGCAAACGATCGCCTGCCTTCGTTTTTCTCGATGTGGTCTAAAGTGATGCCTTCTTGTTCGTAGTATTTCTCTTTGAATTGTATTTGGTCTTCGGGAGTGTGACACCAGGACGGATAGCCGCTGGCTTCTTGTTTCAGTTTCAAAAAGGCATCCACGTAGTCGGCGAAAATGCCTTTCTGACTGGGGTCACCCTTGCAGTATTGTTGTGTCTTGGGAAAGTGGCAAATTTCGTACACTTCTAACAGTTGGTATCCCATGTCCAAAGCTTTGAACAATTCCACACTGACCCAGGTTCCCGTCAAGGCCCGTTCTTCCTGGGTGTGCTGACAAGCTTGGTCTTGGTTGCACGTTTCGGCACAAGTACGGCACAAGGGAAACATCAGTTTGCCTTGACAATGGTGAGGTAAGACGGGATGGTAGAGGTTCGTGGGAGGCAAAACTTTACACTTGATCAAGCCTTCGTATTGTCGAATATTTTTCAGGTCGATGTGTTCCGTTAACAATTGCGGGTGCCCTACAGGAAAGCGACAATATTTGCACACGTAGGGATACAGCGAACACACGTCCAAGTATTTGATTTCTTCTCCTTTCTCTTCGTCGGCTTGGTACAGCAAACAGGTGGCATTGGTCCTTCCTCCGTACAAACTATCCCTCGGGTTCAGCGGGTCCACGAACT
This sequence comes from Sinohyriopsis cumingii, assembly GCA_028554795.2. Taxonomy (NCBI): domain Eukaryota; kingdom Metazoa; phylum Mollusca; class Bivalvia; order Unionida; family Unionidae; genus Sinohyriopsis; species Sinohyriopsis cumingii. The sequence continues at coordinate 68,727,928 of CM068836.1, forward strand.
GGTAACTTTCCACGAGGCGTTTAAACTCGGGATCGGTTTTCATACGGTGATCGTACTCGTGTTCCCACATTTCCACCACTTGGTATCCTTGCTGTTCCAACTTTAGGCGCCGCTGACAAGTGTCCTGGTACAAGTCTTCCATGGTTCGTTGCAAAAACTGATTTTTAGTGCCACGGTCAGGGTAACAGACGGGACATCCGTGAAATAAGCAACCGTTAAACTCGTACACGATCTTGGGGTTTTCTAAGTCCCAGCCATCGACCGAATACGTTCCGATGGTCTTTTCGCCCCCTCCGTTGCGGGCATGCTGAATCCACTTGTCTTCCTTGTCGCACAAGTAATGTAACCAACGTAGGGCTTTGACCGAGTATTGACGTTTGACAAAGTGGGTCGTTTGAGGACTGATGACAGCCACGGTCTTTTCAGGCATGAATCGTTGTCGATACACTAAGGAACACGCTTTGGCAATGGTGCAAGCTTCTTTCAAAGGATCGACCCCTCCGTGTTCCATGAACAGTTCTCGAAATTTTCCACAGCAACGCCGTAAAATGTCCACGTCGGAACGACAATACTTTAGCATTTCTTCCTGAAAGTCGAAAGGGTCCGAGGCGTGAGCCTGGTACCAAGCGTAGAAAGCTTTTCGTTGTTCGGTACGCATGTTGTCGGGGTCGTAATAGTGAGCCTCAGGTAAATGGGGTAGAACGGCGTGTTGATTGGCTTCCGTATTGAAAAAGTGTGGAAAGTACCCTTTAGCCATTTCTGTCATTCCAAACGTTTTAGGCATTCGACTCAAAGGCATGGCCAAATAGCTCATCGAATCTTTAAACTGCACTTGTCCCACTTGCATGAAAATGATTTTGGCTCCGTTCAAAGTCACTTTAGGACGTTCGGTGCCTTGTTCCGTATAGTACCTCAAAAGAAACTGTCCATCGTATCCGGAGAAATTGTGAGCCATCACCGTGGCATGACGATGACAATCTCCGTAACGTTCGATGTCCTCTTGGCTCCACGTCTTGTCGACGGGGTCTAAGACCCATTGGGCAAAATCGGCTAACGTGTTTGGTCCCCGAAAGATTTTTTCACGCCCTCCGGGTATCTTGCTGCAGTGAGGGCAATGACTGAAGATAGGTTCTTGAATGCACTTCTCGCACGCTCGATGAGCCACGCAGAAATTAGGAATGTGAATGCCGGTCTCTTGCATGCATTCGAAATCGAAAAAGATGAAATTGCCTTTCTTCTTGTGACCGTCCTCTTTCTCTGGTGGGGGTTGGTATTTTTGCACGTAACATTGGTGTTCCAAGTCCACGATGTGGTGACAAATGTGACATTTTTTCTTTCCTGAACATACGTGTGCCTTGGTATTATTGGTACGTATGACTTGTTCACACGTAGAGCACAATCTCAGCAGTTGACAAGCGCATTTCTTCTGTGAACCTTGCGTTTTCAGATGTTGTTGGTAACAGGTAGGGCTGACAAACGTGCGCAGACAAGTTGAACAAGGCACTGGTTCTTCGCTCAGACAGGGTGAAGAGGCCAAACATCCTGTGGATTTCGATCCACAATGCTTGTGTTGCTCTCGATTGTTATAACCATGGTCACATTTCTCACAGTAATAACTGTATTTCAGGAATCCGGTGATACTGGTAATGGTATCGAAATGTTCATCGTGATGATAAAGGTGAATGTATTTTCCGTCCTTAAAGTCTTGGCCTCGAAACAACAAAGGTCCGCGCACTTCTTGAGGGTGCACTTTCAAGGTGTATCGTGGAGCTAGGGCATCTTGCAATTTTTGCATCTCAGGAATGCCACAGGGTGTGTCTTTGGACAGTCCGGCTTGTTGTAACAGGAGTTCTGCTTCGCTTCGTTGTTTGGCTCGATCGGATCGTTGAATAGTGTTCCAGGTTCTTTTCCATTCTACCGTGTCGTTCTTGTTGGCATAGGTTCGTCCCACCACGATGGCACGGGCTAAACACATCTGGTCATGAGGGTTGTTAATTAGGACGAGACTCTTTTTGGTGTTGCGAAGGTCGTCCACCAATAACATCTTTTTGCGTCCGGTCCCTTGAGGAGGAGAGACGTGGGTCATGTCCAATGTGGCTTTTCCATCGGTGATGTCAAACTGGTCATTAGATTGTTGTACGTGTTGAATCTTGTCCATGATTTTGGAAGCGGTCAATTCTGCAGGGGTGCTAAACTCGATCCAAACAGGGGATTTCAAACCGTCGTGTTGTATGGAAAGTCTCAAACGATCGTCTTCTTTGGGTTGACATTGTTGCTTGAGTGCAGTAAGCAAAGAATCCCACACCTCAGTGATGAACACTTCTGCTTTCTCTAACGGTACTTCAGCCTTGAAATCTTTAAACTTCACCGTGTATTTGTAAGCCGTGGTTCTAAATTTTCTAGAGGAGCGCTTTTCCGTCTCTCGAATGGAATTGTACTTTTCAGGGTTGACTAAGGGTGGTAAAATTGGTTTAGAGGTTTCAAATTCTGGTTCACTCATGTCCTCTTCAAAATCACTGGCATGAATTTGTGCCAAGATTTCAGCCCTGGTTCGAGGCGATAGATCACGTTTCTGCCTCTTACTTTCTTCTTCTTTCTTCTCGAATGAATGGGATCGTTTCATCTTGAAAGCAAAAAGTCAAATGACTCAAGTTCAAACACCATAAACTACTTTATAGTCATAGCAGACCAGCGTATATAAAAGGGTGTGTGTCTTGTCCTTTCACTATTCATTTCACTCTCAAGCCGAGCACAACGATGGAAGAGACTGACCAGATGGAACGTTTCGTTAGAGCTTTGCGAGGGGTCATTAGAAAATTCTCTTCAGACCAGCCGACAGACTACTCTCCTTCCTTTCGAGATAAAAGTCAAGATACTTGCTATATCTGTCAGAAGAAAGGGCATTGGTCTTCAGAGTGTCCAGACCGTCAAAAAAGAACAAAAACAGGGACTAAAAAAGACAAAAGTCAAGATACCTGTTATTATTGTAAAGAAAAAGGACATTGGTCTCCAGATTGCCCAAAAAAGAAACAAGAGGAGTCAGAAGAAAAGAGGAATTCTTCAGAAGAAGAGAGGGATTCTTCGAAAGAAGAGAGGGATTCTTTAGAGGAAGAAAAAAGACAATTCTATTTACAAGAGGCAAAGAAAGAGGAGAAGAAGAAAAGAAGAAGGGAAGAAAATGAGGAAAAGACAGTGAAGAAATTCAAGAAACAGAGAGACTAAACAAGGAGAAAGAAGAAGTCAATGAACTTTTCATTAAAGTGTTGTGTTGTGAATTGTGAATTGGATTGTAAAAAATGGAGAAAAGAATAAATGAATGATATAAGGTAAGTGTCTTTGAGTTGTGATTTTAAAATAAGAACGTACACTCACGCACTCATACACAGACACGTACTATAAGGGTAAAATGGGTGGGGTTTTTTTTGAGTTATTGGCAAATTGAAATTGTATTTCTTTTCGAGAAATGTGGGTGGCCCTGAAAAGGGCCTTTTTTCTTCATGGTGAAAGGGTGAGTTTAACCAATCAACTTTAACTGCCTTATGCCTTTGCCACGGCCAAGGCCTACTTCTGAACTGCGTAATGCTGATGATGATTGGGTTGAAATCACTAAGGGTGGTACGGTAGGCTTAGTCACAGGGTTGACGTGTTTAGCTCGGGAAGGTCGTATTCTCTTCGGTCGTGATAATGAAGTCTGATACATTTGTTTCAGACTTCTTAACTCCGCTAAAATGTCCAACAGTAACGTGACCGTTTGATTTTCACCCTCTTGTTTCTTTGCTGCTACTACTTCTTCTTGCTGTTGCTGCTGTTGTTTTTTTCTTACCTCTTCTTCTTGTTGCTGTTGCTGTAGGAGAAAAGCCTGTTCCGCTTCCTTTTGTCGTTGTATAAATTTCTCCAATTCTTCTTTTTGTCTCTGTCTAAAATTTTCCACTTGCGGTAATGAAGAAGGTAACGCAGGTTCCGGAACAAATTCTTGCGAGGAGAGAAAATCCACAAAATCCCAATTCACTTCTTCTGAAAGTAAGTCCGAGTTCCCTTGGGCAGTCTCTCCTGCTGGTGCACCCCAATGGATCGTTTTCTGAGTTTCCGTCATGTTGAATCACTGTCGCATAGATTGACTGCACACAAGCGCTAGCGAATCTATATAGACTACGTGACGTCACAGACTGCACTCTTACGATTGGATGCGGGCTAACTGAATTCTGTAACGCGTGTTTGGATTGGTGAATGAACTCAATCCGTTTCAATCCTTCCTGTCCCTTTAAATAAGCGCCGTTCACTGCATTGATTCACCTATTCTCGGAGCCTCAACATGTGGACAGACGTTGAATCTTCAACCCTTGTGTCAACAATGATGTTCAGGACGGACATGCTCATGTATGTCCGAGCCAAGTGGACCGTTGTCCACAGGACCAACAGCAGCCTGTGGATAAGAAGAGTCTATATAGAGAGACAAGGTTGCCTCAAGAGGACTCTGATGTATGGCCCTGCTGTAAGACGAAGTTTGAGGAAAAGAAGATGTCGCAAATGCCCTCTATGTTAAGGGTATATTAACATAAACCAAAGGCCCTTTTCAGGGCCAGCCATATTTCTCGAAAAGAGATAGTCTTTTGAATTGCCTACCCCTTTTTAAAAAATTTTTTTTTTTTTAAAAAATCCCATGTTAAATTCCCCTTGTCCCTAAACAAGCCCAAACTCTATTCCCATGTTAAATTCCCCTTGTACGTAAAGTGCCCCACGATTTTTCTCCATGTTAAATTCCCATTGTACGTAAAGTGCCCCACGATTTTTCTCCATGTTAAATTTCCATTGTACGTAAAGTGCCCCAAGGGTGTTTTTAATGCTAATTCCCATTGTACGTAAAGTGCCCCCCTTCACTACTAAGAGTCGAGTACTTACTTCTGTGTTCCGGAAGTGGTGCGCTTCCCGCTAAATATTCAGTTATCATCATAAAGGAATTCATAAACAGTACCCCTATTAAAAAGAATGGACCACTCCTCGCTTTCCGTCTGAATATGACCTTGGTCAAGATTTTAACGTATTGTGTTCTCACCGAACCTAGATTAATTTAATTTGGAGTTAAACATATAAAGTGGTCCTCATGCATTGGGTATTTTGAAAAACGTCATAACTTAAAACAAATTTTGTACAATGAAACCATGTGTTGATGGGGCATCTGAAAAGATCTGATTGGCTGTTAGACATTAGAAACAAATTGACAGGTGAAGGCTAACATCTAATTGACCACGTGACAATGTTAATTGGTTACAGAGAAAGAATTATTAGTCCACTATTCAGTACACAAACAGATTGACTAGTAGGTATTTTCTTCTTTAAACCTTGTATTGATACTGTTGTTTAAAAAAGATTGTTTTAATATATAGAAATGAATGACTGATAAACAAATTGCTCCACAAATTTTACGTGAGAATATATGCTATTTTATGGAAAATGCACCTGTTATTTAGGGGAGTAAAATCATAGCGATTATATATTTCTCGTTAAAGAAAGTAGAAAAGGTACATTATATTTCTCCAGACATATATATATATATATATATATATATATATATATATATATATATATATATATATATATATATATATATATATATATATATATATATATATGAATAAATAATGAATTTTGTTACATTCCGTTTATTCAATTTGCTGCATAATCAGTTGTTCTACAATAATGTTTCGATAGCATATGTCTTTAAAATAACTTTCAATGTGGTTATAGAAGAGGTCACTCAATGAGACAAGAGCTTGATGTGTTGTAAGCAAATGTTCGGTATTCTCAAAATGTGTTATACGAAAATGGACGAAGATATTGTTTCGCGGTAACAACCTAAACCATTATTATTAAATCATGTCAGACTGCTGTGCTCTTCTGTCACCATTGTACACGTCTAAGTCTGAGTGAGAAGTTGTTTATTACGGAGTAGCTATCTACATGATCATTTTGGCATTAATATGTAATAGCTAATTACTGGATCATTTTGGCATTAATATGTAATAGCTAATTACTGGATCATTTTGGCATTAATATGTAATAGCTAATTACTAGATCATTTTGGCATTAATATGTAATAGCAAATTACTGGATCATTTTGTCATTAACATGTAATAGCTAATTACTGGATTATTTTGGCATTTGTACGTAATAGCTAATTTCAGGATCATTTTGGCATTGATATGATTGAGCTAATTATTTTATCATTTTGGCATTAATATGTAATAGCTAACTACTGGATCATTTTGCCATTTGTACGTAATAGCTAATTTCAGGATCATTTTGGCATTGATATGACTTAGCTAATTATTTGATCAGTTTGGCATTGATACATGGTAGCTAATTACTGGATCATTTTATCATCATACGGTGTAACTAATTATTTGATCATTTTGGCGTTCATACAGGGTAGCTAATTATTGGATCATTTTGGCATTCATACGGTGTAGATAATTAGTGGATCATTTTGGCATTTGTATGTAATAGCTAATTTCAGGATCATTTTGGCATTGATATGAGTTAGCTAATTATTTGGTCATTTTGGCATTGATACAGGGTAGCTAATTATTGGATCATTTTGGCATTCATACGGTGTAGATAATTAGTGGATCATTTTGCCATTTGTACGTAATAGCTAATTTCAGGATCATTTTGGCATTGATATGACTTAGCTAATTATTTGATCAGTTTGGTATTGATACGTGGTAGCTAATTACTGGATCATTTTATCATTTATACGGTGTAGCTAATTATTTGATCATTTTGGCATTCATACAGGGTAGCTAATTATTTGATCATTTTGGCATTCATACGGTGTAGATAATTAGTGGATCATTTTGGCATTTGTATGTAATAGCTAATTTCAGGATCATTTTGGCATTGATATGAGTTAGCTAATTATTTAATCATTTTGGCATTGATACATGGTAGCTAATTACTGGATCATTTTATCATTCATACGGTGTAGCTAATTATTTGATCATTTTGGCATTCATACGGTGTAGATAATTAGTGGATCATTTTGGCATTTGTATGTAATAGCTAATTTCAGGATCATTTTGGCATTGATATGAGTTAGCTAATTATTTGATCATTTTGGCATTGATACATGGTAGCTAATTACTGGATCATTTTGGCACTCATACGGTGTAGCTAATTACTGGATCATTTTGGCATTGATACGGGGTAGCTAATTTTTTGATCATTTTGGCATTGATACATGGTAGCTAATTACTGGATCATTTTGGCATTAATACGTGGTAGCCAAATACTAGATCAATTTGGCATTAATACGGGGTAGCTAATTACTGGATCATTTTGGCATTAATACTGAGTGGCTAATTACATGATCATTTTGGTATTTACATAGTTTCTTTTGCAGACAGATTTTAGTTCTGGGCAGCAAACATGATCGACCATAGTTTACAAAATTCACATGGAAACGTCTCTATTGGTAGTGTTGTATTATTTACTATTATTTTCTAACCATATAAGCATTAGGTCCAACTTAACATCATGAACCAGATTTGCACAACTTGATGCTAATACTTTGACATTTTTTCATAATTCTTTCACCACATTCTGAGAGCCGAATTAATTAGAAATCACAAACATTAAACCTGTATCACAAAACTTGAAAAATAGAAATTATGTCTGAAACAAACAACGTATGTCTCCATTGCTATCGTGTTGTTAGTAGCATATTTCTTCAAAAGATTGGACGACGCTTTTGCATTTTCAACATTTGTGAAAGTGTAAACATTTGGAATCTTCCAGAATGAAATTTCCATCAGGTAATTTTTTGTCAAAGAAAATGCTAAATGTGACCTGTGGTTAAGTAAAGGAATTGTTTATCAAGAAATTATTGATTCGTGCTATGAGATCTGAGTGGAATCAGTTGCATTATTCTTGAGTCCAGTATTTTCTTTGCTCTGAAATTTATTTATTCAAATTATTTAATTCAGGTTATTGATCACTGGAAATACAAAGTGCTCAAAAATAAAAATAAAAATTGGAATAGAGACATGGATTTATAGTTAAATTCAAATAAGGATATATTCATCGACAGTATGATTGTGAGTCAACAAAAGACCGTTGGTACATCATTACGACACAGGCTACCGCATTTACATCAACATTTCCAGAGTTGGATTTTTTTTTTGCTGGAATACTATTAAAATTTAAACAAAACATTAATCATAAATACTTGTTTTCGAAATTCTAGGATTATTTGGGATCTATTTCTCAATAATGTAAGTTCTTTTTACATTTCTTTTTTAATTTGTGTTCTAGGGAAATAAATTATTTGTTTAATTTTACAAAACTTGTTGGTTTTCGCTCTTTTATATTACTTAGTTTAAGACCATATAATCGTAACAAAGGAAAGATAAGCGCCCGTCCAAACAAATTTCCTCCCTCCCCAAATTAACTTTACAAAGAAAGAAATATTTGCGTGTAAAGACCTACCATTATATCGAAGCACCCACCCATCTAGTTCCTTTAAGATGCACTCTTGGCTCCGTATGTTATAGAAACTGCACAGTGTGCCACATGTCATATGCTGCCCGAGTATGACAATACGATTTGAGGATTATTCGGACCCAGAGGTGATGCAACCAGTAATGATACTGAGGTATAGATTGTACGAGTTCAATATTCATTCAGTACCAATTGACCTTTCTGGAAGATAGTGATTGACAAGTTTGATTGACCAATCAATGTGGAGTGGCGGTTTCACTTGTAATAATAATAATAATAACCTAAGACTTATGAAAAAGCGAAACCACTCATCATCATCATCATCATCATCAATAACGTTATTTTTTTATTAAGAACACTTTCCATTACATATAATCTTTTCATATGACAAAAAAGTGTGATCCGTAAAAACATAATTGTACATAAAAGTTCCTTATTTTATAGTAGTCTTAAAAACCAATGTCAGTGCATTGCAAATTTTATAATACATACGGGTATACATTTGCACTCGTGCGTGCACTTGCACAGTCTGTGCATATTTATGCATGTGAAAGTGGTATCATTTGCACGAGTAGCAAAGTAGGATACCTGGGGCAATAGGTACTAATAGTAATTAATATTACGTCGTAGGTTTATATTGTAGAACCCATTGTTGGAGTCCTCTGTTAATAGTTAATAACTTGTGAACTGGCTATCCAGGAATTGAAGCTGCGTGGATACCCTTTCCAAAGAACTTTCACATCTTGAAGTTACTATTTTGCCACTTTATGCATTATAAGATTTTGGTATTGAATGCATCATCTTCTTTCTTAGTCACTCATTGTAACTCGGCAAGTAAAACATTTCCACATACGTTTTTTTTTTCTTCTTTAAATTACTTTGAAATGTTCCACGACACGAGCTTTCGTTTCGTTATGTCCAGTTGAGAAAACTGGGTGTGTCTTTTCTTTCAATTAGTTTCGAAAACTTGGTTCAGAAAATTAGTCTGTTTGCCATTGTAAAGGGTGTCGACCACACTTTTTTCAATACACGACTTAAAGCTTGCACCAACTCGAGACGTCTTTTATGAGTCACAAGAATGTACCTAAAGCGATTTTGAAAACATGCTAAATGAGGACACATCTGCTAAACCTGCAGTTGATTACTGAATTTCTTCTGACTTCTGCAAAGTTTCGTCGAATAGGTTTCTGTAACGTCGAACAGACTCAAATTTTTCTATTGGTTTTAGTGCCACAATACAATAGTCGAATTCCTCCATAGCAAGCGTCAGGATTGTAATAAATGCTGGCTAAAAGTAAAACCATGTGGATATTGTTGCTGCTCCACAGTAAGTCCTACGAGCAATAGGAGGAGAAGTAGTCATCTTATTTGGTCATTATTTTTCTTCATTTCTTTTTTCACTTCTTTTATCCTTTCATTCTTTATGTTCTGCTGTAAAAGAAGCAGTCAACATCACCTGTTATATTCTAGCTTTCATATTTTTATCGTCTAGGAGTAGGGTGTCAACAAGGTGACCTTTTCTGTTATTTTCATAACAATCTTGAAATCGCTGTCAGTAGATTTATCTGTCCCGTTTAAAGCTATTTGATGAAAAAGTTGAAGTCGATGTAATAGTTTTCGTACCGTTGAGATCTTTCCTGTTTCTGAAAATGTTTTTTGACCCATTAACAATTGTAATTTTTGTTATAACTGTGACATTTTAGAAAAAAATTGATTAGTGGGTACATCAGATGTCCATTGTTCGAAACAAAGATTGAGTTAAATTTTGTCCTTCCATAATATTCAAGAGTACGAGTTTGGTGTCTTTCTAGAAGATTTTGTCCTTCCATAAATTGAGACACAATTCTATCATCTTCACGAGGAATTCCTTCTATAACTGAATCAGGTCCTACCTGACCTTCTTCAGCAACGTGTAAGCCGTTTGCTGCCTTTTGTAACACAATACGATACGTTGTAAAGAACGATCGAACAATATTGATTTGTGTTCGATCACACGTTTGACAAAATTGGTTTTTCCTGAATCACTAGATCCAGCAATCAACCTGCTAAAAGATGACGAATAAGCTTGTAATACAACTTAATTTGTCATGGTATAACAACAAAACACTTTGCATTTAAAAAATACAAGTTCATGTTTTCTTTCTTTCATAAGTCATACACAATGTCTTTCAAATAGACACCTCTTGTGTCCAAATTTCGAATCTAAGAATTTTCCAGTCGTGTACATTCTTCCAGTGGTAAATCTCTTAGTGTTTCCAACTAACTATACCCACTTCTTAAGAAGTATGATGAGTTCATCAAGTACGACAAATGTCTTCTACACAACTAGTATTCATCACTATTCGCAACATTTTTAACACAATATGTTTTTCCTACACAGATACAGATTTGGTGGTCATGTCTTTGCACGTTTTGTTCATAAGTTAGACACAAAAAAGTTGCTGATAAACGAATTCCAAGAAAGGTAGACACATAAAAATCTCGAATATTCGATGGCATTTTCGCGTCTTGAGTATTGGGTTCTTTTTTTTTGGTAATGCACTAAGTCTTGAGTATTGTCACTGACTTCCTCCCATTGACGTTATGTTTCACTGGCAGAAGCTGTGGCATCGAGAGCTTTATATCCACGTAGAGCTTTGTGTCTGCCATAGTCTCTTACTAAAGTTGGTCTCTTATACCTTAACATGGTAATACATGAAGTCTAAAATTGAGAAATGATTTTGGGTTAGCTTTGAACTTGAATTTATCAAAATTTTTGTAAATGAATTCTCGCAGTTCCAAAAGGTACAGGGTTAAGACTCTATAATCCTAAACTAAGCAACTGAGAAACTAAAACTAGCAATTCTAGTAAAATTCAACAAATAAATTTTTTCGGTAGAATACAAAGTGAAACTTTGAAAGAAACTTACGGCATTGTGATTTAAATCACAGATAATCCTAAAAGTTCTATCGCAAGTCTACACGGGTACATTGCTTCGAATGGATTCCAGAATTGAGTGTCTTAATGTGCCAATAGTCTTGGATGAGCTTATGTGCCAACAGTCTTGATGTATCACAATGATTTAATTATAGACTGTCTTTGAATGAATTCCCAATAACCCCAATTCCTGATTTCGTCCCAAAAATCAATTAGACTTTTCTAATTCCAATTGATATTTTTAAAATAAATGATTCATTTCAAGTTGTATCTGAACACAACTAATAATGCTTTTAGAACTGAACTTAAAGTAAGAATGAAGAATTTTGTTTACTTCAAACGTTATATACAGACTGTTATATGACTTATGACACAACAAAATGCCCTGGACTTGGATCATTTACAATGGAAAATTTTCATTAAAATTTGTATAAAAAAGTCAGGTCTGTTTATTCAAATTTTAGCAAACTACCTGACAAAGATTAGTTCAGCCATGGCTTTTCCAAGGGAAAAACTAATGTCCTGAACTGAAATCCAAATAAACATGTTGTTTGCAAACGATAATTATCTTTAAGTTTAATCTACAATCAAGGACAAAAATTAGTTTGTAATATGTTATTTACAAATGACCCTTACAATCTGCAATAATGGACAAAAGTTATTAAACACAAGAGATAGATATACATAACAAAAGTACAATTCCTCAGCGCTTCTAAAGTATCCGGCATGAGGTTCAGATTTTGGACCGGCCAAAGGAAGGTAAACCATATTAAATGTTTATTGTAATCTTTATCTTTATATTCCAATTTGTCAAGTTTCACACCACAACCGAAAAAAAGTACCCCCTCTACTAGATAAAAAGGTCCGGCTCTGGCTAAAGAACTTGGACTGTGTCCTTCCACATATTTGGTCAATTTTCTTTAAACTTCAGGACTCGACTTTCAAAATTACAATAGCCAGACAAAGCTATGGGAAAAGTGAAGTTTTATTGCTTCGTGATTCTCGATCAAGGTGGTATCCAATGTGTTTTGCGAGTGATGCATGGATGAGATCCATACAAAGACACACGAACGGAATCGCTTTCGATAGTAGAGCGATCAGATCGCAAGGAACATCATCACTTTGGTCGCAAGATACAGTTACACCATCGAGTTCTTCGAACTTCACAATAAATCCACCACACGGTTTCTGTTTCACGCTGGTTTTGTGTTAAATTCATCATTATCGGTCATCATCTGTAGTCACCATGAACCTTCTTTTTTTTTCTTGCCAATTTTTTTAGTGGAGAATGGTAACCGCACGGTTCCGTATTATATTGTATCGAAAGACCCATCTTACATATTCCAGAACAGCTGAATCTGTATAATTTATGCAGATCATTACAATACATCTGAAGCACTTACTTGACTTCCTCTTCTTAAGCAGAAAAATATTTTTCTGACTAGACTTTTGGAGTATGTAATCCATTCGTATTTTTGGGATATTTTCGGAACGTGTTCAGTCGGCAAGATATTTGTATTCTTTGACCTTGGAGTCCACCTTGGGTCCACCACACTGATGCTATGTCGCACTGACCATTCTTGGTGAATATCCGCACTCACAATAATCTTTCTGTTTCTGTTTTTATACTGGAGAACGGGACTCTTCCAGTAACGTGTTATGATCGTGAAGTCTCGCTCGTTTCTGGTAGAGGATCTGGTACGACTTTTCGACTTAAACTTTCGTGATCTTGCCATCGCACAGGTATACGAGGATTCAACTTTTTCACATGATGTCTTGATCTTGTTCTAATTTTCAGGTGTCGCTTAAGACGTAAAAGTTTACCATTTGACTGTTGTTGTTGTTGTTGTTGTAGGGTTTAACGCCATTTTTCAGCACAAGATAGGCTATACATGGCGGCCAGTATTGATGGAGGAGGAAGAACCCTGGAAAAACCCCAGAAAGAACCACCGACCCACGAGAAGCCACTGGCAGGCTTTCTCACATATCCACATTGTCCGAATCTATGACTCGAACCCACGCAGACAGAGGTGAGATGGCAGTGATCCGTAACGGAGAGCGCTTTAGACCACTCGGCCACTCGGGGCCCCACTATTTGACTGGAACAACAGTTTAATGTCAGACATTTCAGTTTCTATACAGTGTAAAGTTGTCCTTTTCGTCTTGGTACTGGTAGCGTAAAAATATAACCAACCACTAGCAAAACAAAAACGTTTCTTCAAGGTATTCATAGGTCCAAACTTCTTAACGCTTGTCTTCAATGCGTGGATGACAGCTTCCAGGGCGATCGATGTACATGCAGCCATCGGTGTCAATGACTCGATCTTACAGAGGTTACAAGACTGAATACAATTTTAAAGAAGCACTGACTGTTATGAAAGTAGCAGTTATGACACTACCAAACTCATCGGGTGTTGTAAACTTTGCTGATTCTTGATAATTAACCAAGGCAAAATCTTCACCTATAATTTTCCACCTGCTTAATGAGTTTTCCAATATCGTCAAAGTATCGACTTGGATCTACCAAGTATTCCGCTATGGGCAATATCGGAGTCAATTTTATATTTCAACAATTCAAGGCTGATCTTGATTACATGTTCAGCATACGTACTGCATAAAGGGAACACCATATATCCGTGGCAATGATCAGGTAAAATACTATGGTACGAGTTTTTCGGAGGCAAAACATTCTGCGTTTGATCAAACCTTAGTATTGGTGATTGTGTTCCCCGTCGATGTGTTCTGTCAATATTTCAAGATGACCGGTAGGGAATCTAACATATTTACACACCCAACGGTATAAAGAATACACATCCGTGTATTTTCTTGCTGCTGTCTTTGACTTTCTTCCATGTCGTACAACAAGCGTGAATAACTGGTTCTTCATACAAACAAACTGGCGCTAGGGTTTAAAGGTTCGATGTCCACCACATCGTAATCACTGACAATATAATCAGATTTTGGATTTATTTTCAAATGTCGTTTTAGTAATGTTCCCAAAATTATGTCACGTGGTACCGCTGGCTTTCTCAATGCTGGCGTCGTCGACATGTTTGACACACTTTAAGAAGAAACCTTGCAAACATTCTCATCGAAATTGATGTTTATCACGTAGTTGGTATACTTTACATATAGTGTGTACTGTTTAATATTTTTGATGTTAGAACCTATTAACATATCACTTTGTGTGATTCTGATTAATCCAAGTATGCCCATCAAATTTCATTATCCCTCCTTCTGGAACTTTTTGTTTCTGCTATTACTATCAATATTTTGTTGGACATATTTCTATTCGATTGCCCAAGCGAAATTGGGGAAAAAGGTCACGTCTGTCTGAATATGGCCAATATACCCCACAAGGGGCTCGTTACGTCATATCATGGACTGAAAATGGAGTTTAAACCCCAAACAAGAAGAACAGCAACATAAAATATTCTGGACATAGGTCAGTTAACAGCGGGTGGGGAGGGGAGAGCGAAATACATGTAACCTTATAAACAAGAGTGCTTTAAATGTTAACATTTATAAGTAATTTAACTCACCGCTGTTTACAGAAGGATGTGGACGTAAACCGATCTCCCTACTGACAGAACGTTATCCAACCACAACATTTTAGTCTTTGAAATAGCTAATGTTTATTATTATTATTATGTGATGCTATCCCGACTCTCAACAGAATTTGTATATGTCTACTGTAGTCTACTGTCCAAATCATATAATGAAAATATCCAATCATTAATACATGACAGTAAATCTGGAATTGTTGCATCCAGTAATCATAGCTTCACATAAATCAAACAACCGGAAAGCTTTGTAGTGAAACTGACACACTTTAGGTTTAAACATTGATCGTCTAACCTAACCGCGGAGTCGAACTATGTGACATCACTGGACATTCTTTGTTGAAATATGATGCTGTCTGGGTCAATTGTTATATTTATTTGGAAAGACAGCTGCTCTTTATATTATAATTTGTAACCTTGTAAATGTTACAGGTAACAGAACTGCGTAAAACAATTCGACTAGAGTATGGAACTATTTTTACGCGGAATAAATTAAAGGAGCAGTGTCTGAGTCAACCAAATTATTTCTTCTTCGTTCTCTCTAAACCATCTCCATTAAAATTAAAGCTATGTGATAAGGAAAAAATCGCAGATTAGTAATGATTTAATATTGAATTTATGAAACATGTTGAATAATGTCCAGTTCCTTTCATAAATTCAATATGAAATCATTACTGATTTTGAGATCCTCTATATATGTAGCACACGAGTAATAACACCTCATGACGTCACAAATGACGTAATAAAGTCATGCAAAGGACAGGTTTAATGACCAAGGTTTGTGAATGTATTTGAAAGAAATGTCACCAAACGATTATGTCAAATAAAATCAGTATTTTTCGTCATACGAATAATAGAATTGTAAGTGTGCTGATTTTAAATAATATTTATGAAACTCGTCGAATAATGCAATTACCGCCTCACAATATGATTCGCAAAAGATAGAAACTATTCGACTTCTCTCTCTCTCTCAGGTACACACACACACACACACACACACACACACACACACATATATATTCATGTAAGAGATCAGAAAACATCCATGTTTTATTCCTTCGAGCGCGTTCGCGTCATCTTTATGGATGCTCTTCGAAGCACATAATAGTGCACATTCTATTAAATATGTAGTGCACATTCTATTAAATATGTAGTGCACATTCTATTAAATATGTAGTGCACATTCTATTAAATATGTAGTGCACATTCTATTAAATAGTGCACATTCTATTAAATATGTAGTGCACATTCTATTAAACATGCAGTGCACATTCTATTAAATATGTAGTGCACATTCTATTAAATAGTGCACATTCTATTAAATATGTAGTGCACATTCTATTAAATATGTAGTGCACATTCTATTAAATAGTGCACATTCTATTAAATATGTAGTGCACATTCTATTAAACATGCAGTGCACATTCTATTAAATATGTGTGCACATTCTATTAAATATGCAGTGCACATTCTATTAAACATGCAGTGCACATTCTATTAAATATGTGTGCACATTCTATTAAATATGTAGTGCTCATTCTATTAAATATGTAGTGCACGTTCTATTAAATATGCAGTGCACATTCTATTAAATATGTAGTGCACATTCTATTAAATATGTGTACACATTCTATTAAATATGTAGTGCACATTCTATTAAATATGTAGTGCACATTCTATTAAACATGCAGTGCACATTCTATTAAATATGTGTGCACATTCTATTAAATATGCAGTGCACATTCTATTAAATATGTAGTGCAGATTCTATTAAACATGCAGTGCACATTCTATTAAACATGCAGTGCACATTCTATTAAATATGTGTGCACATTCTATTAAATATGTAGTGCACATTCTATTAAATATGTAGTGCACATTCTATTAAATATGTAGTGCACATTCTATTAAATAGTGCACATTCTATTAAATATGTAGTGCACATTCTATTAAACATGCAGTGCACATTATATTAAATATGTGTGCACATTCTATTAAATATGCAGTGCACATTCTATTAAACATGCAGTGCACATTCTATTAAATATGTGTGCACATTCTATTAAATATGCAGTGCACATTCTATTAAATATGTAGTGCACATTCTATTAAATATGTAGTGCACATTCTATTAAATATGTAGTGCACATTCTATTTAACATGCATTGCACATTCTATTAAATATGTAGTGCACATTCTATTAAATAGTGCACATTCTATTAAATATGTAGTGCACATTCTATTAAACATGCAGTGCACATTCTATTAAATATGTAGTGCACATTCTATTAAATATGCAGTGCACATTCTATTAAATATGTAGTGCACATTCTATTAAATATGTGTACACATTCTATTAAATATGTAGTGCACATTCTATTAAATATGTAGTGCACATTCTATTAAATATGTAGTGCACATTCTATTAAATATGTGTGCACATTCTATTAAATATGCATTGCACATTCTATAAAATATGTAGTGCACATTCTATTAAATATGTAGTGCACATTCTATTAAATATGCAGTGCACATTCTAGTAAATATGTGTGCACATTCTATTAAATATGCAGTGCACATTCTATTAAATAGTGCACATTCTATTAAATATGTAGTGAACATTCTATTAAATAGTGCACATTCTATTAAACATGCAGTGCACATTCTATTAAATATTTGTGCACATTCTATTAAATATGCAGTGCACATTCTATTAAACATGTAGTGCACATTCTATTAAATATGTGTGCACATTCTATTAAATATGCATTGCACATTCTATAAAATATGTGGTACACATTCTATTAAATATGTGTGCACATTCTATTAAATATGTAGTGCACATTCTATTAAATATGTAGTGCACATTCTATTAAATATGCAGTGCACATTCTATTAAATATTTAGTGCACATTCTATTAAATATGCAGTGCACATTCTATTAAATATGCAGTGTACATTCTATTAAATATGTGTGCACATTCTATTAAATATTATTTGACAAGCATCAAAGTGTATTTATCATCCTCGTTTGCTTTTCAAATACACTATGTCTCTTTGGTTTGAATGAATTGCACTGCAGATAATTATCCACTGATTTGAAAGCAAATGAGAAACAACAACAACAAAAAAAAAACAGCTTCCTAACTTGATTAAGGTTCCATTTTAAAGCTTTACATTTTCTGAGTTCTAATGCATTCCTGTCATCGTGATATGCCTTTACTGGTTTTTATTGTATTGTATCATAAATATTCATTATTTTTCTTTTGATGTTATGTATGCTGATCAAATTTTAAAAAATTGCATATCCAGTAGGGATGGCAAATTCTATATCCTTCATCCAGTCAGTAAAATCTGCATTCCTTTATTAAATTTGTGCTACGGCGATATGACATGACACATTAACAATAACTTGCCCAGAAACGTCTCTCTGCCCAGTAAATTCTCTCAGCTGAAATGTACATGGCTACAGGAAGATAAGAACGTTATCCATTATAGATGGGATCTGGAGTTGAAATACACATAGCTATGGAAACATGACGACACAATCCATTACAAAAGCTGTGGAAACATAACGACACAATCCATTACAAAAGGAAGTTAAAATTAGGAATTAAACTGGAATGATTATGAACTAGAATTAGTAACCTAAAAAAAGAAAATTTAATCTGACATCAGAAATCTGCTATTCAAAAGACAGAATGTTACTGAAGTACATCGTTACTGATACACATATATTTAATTGCTGTTTATTTTTTGCTCCTTTTATACATTTCTTTATTATATACATAAGTGTAAAATATAGAGACTTATTGGCGAAATACTTGTCATATATTTGCATTTTTGTATTTTGATATGTGAAAAATACATCCTTATATATATATATATATATTATATATATATATATATATATATATATATATATATATATATATATATATATATATATATATATATATATATATATATATATATATATATATATATATATATATATATCCTTTCACATGTGAAAATACAATATTTTCCATGATACCATGCGACGCTTGATTGTGTGTGCCTTCAAAAGAGCATCTACATCAATAAAAACGAGAAATTTCTGAGCTAGAATTTTTTTTATAGAAACTACCTTACATTTCAGACATGGAAATTAATCTTTGATAAAGACGTTTGACCAGACACCGTTCTCGTCTCACTGAAGTTATTTCCCTTTACGTCTTTCCAACAACGACCAACCAGCCGTGATGCATTGCTGAATCAGACTTACACTGTTTTCAGATTGGTTCAAATAGTTTGCAAATGACAAAAAATGTAATTCACTGCAACAGATTAGGTCAATCCAATACTACAGCTTTTTTAACTCACGTGATCGGGCTATGAAAGGAACGTGAATTTACGAAAAAGGGGTGGGGGTGCGCGTGATCTGTCGAAGAATATTTTTATCTTCTAAACTTAGATTCTAGTCCAAGTCTAGTATATAATAAAAAGAACATTTTCTTTTCCTACTTTAATACTGGATATATTTGATCTAGTGGTGCCAAAAACGACCTATTTTAACTCGTGACTTGGTTACTCCTTAAAATATCGTGTTTTTGGTATCACACAATATCTGGTATCACACAATATCTGTGTGTGTGTGTGTGTGTGTGTGTGTGTGTGTCCTGTTATAGGAGGGATATCGCTGGCACTTCATATTTGAAGGGAATGTCAAGTTCTTTGTATACAGATTTTGTCTTTGATTCTGAACATGTTTTATAGAAAACCTCACCAAAATACTTATAATTTGTGATTCCTCAAATACATTGACTTGGCAAACGATTCTTATCTGTCCCTGTCTTTTCTGAGAGCAAGATCAGGAAGCGGGTTCACTGTTGCAAGAAAACTCTTGTGAAACATGAAATGTCTTGGCACTAAATTGTTTTACGCTATTTAGAGAAGCGTTCCATAATTTAAGAAAGTCGTATAATTTATATTTATATTGTTCTGATCATCAAATATTTTACAAATTATTGTCAGAAAGACTTTCAGGGTCTCTTTTTCGTCTATGTATAATGTTCACGGACGTCAGATTAAATCTCTCTATTGACATTACTGTATGCATCTCAGTTACTGTAGATGAGTAAATGTGAAAGTTTGTCAGTAAAAAGTGACTAATAATCAACGACCGTCTTACAGTTCTCTTCAATTATTTTAGTTACTATTTATTTCGGACACTTGTACTGTTATCCATTTGGTATGACAAATAAACGAATGTTTCAAAATGTGTAAGTTATAAAAGAGAAGAGGAATTATGAAAGTGTGATGTATATAAACTTCAAACTAATCGGAAATATTTGATATCTTTCTATTACATATTGGAAATCATTGCTGATGAAAGTCAAAATGTACGTGTTATTCGACAAATAAGTGTATATATATATATATATATATATATATATATATATATATATATATATATATATATATATATATATATATATATATATCGTCTGGTGAACATTGCGAAACAAAAGAAAACCAACAGTACACGGACGAAAACTCAGGAGATACAGAAAACGCAATTAGGAATCATGAAAAGAATGCATGAACTAACATGACAATGAGGCCCTAGAGAGGATTTACACAATGATTATAAAATGAATATATAACAAGCCTTTCAGTCTCCCAAATAAATATTAACAACAAAAAAAAGCGACAAAATGTAAATGACTTAGTTGATATAGGGAGCTATTTAACAAACTGTCATGCAATAAAATGTAATTTATTCACACTGTAGGAAGTCCATGAAAACGGAAACATATCGTCTGTAGTAAACCAAGCGGAACAAAATACAATTTAATTGCTAGTGAGTGATAAATAACATTTAACTGATAGTGAGTGACAACAAATAACATTTAACTGATACTGAGAGATAACTAAAATTTCATTGCTAATGAGTGACAAATAACATTTAATTTCTTGTGAGTGACAAATAACATTTAATTGCCTGTGAGTGACATGACACGTAATTGCTAGTGAGTGACAAATAACATTTAATTACTAGTAATTGACAAAAGAACATTTAATAACTAGTGAGTGGCAAATAAGATTTAAGTAGTAGTAAGTGGAAGAGAACCCAATGTAATCATGCTTGAGTGAGTACGGTATAGCTTGTCCCCAACACTTTACCAATTAGTCACACGACATTACTATTCAAATTGTACCATCTAACAAATTAACCATATTCTACATTCCATTGTAAATATATTCCTCAAAAGCAGGATAATCGCAAAATTGCACACGTGTTTTGTTCTGAGTCGGCGGAAAGACTGAGTTTTATATGGCGTAGGGATACATCGACGCCGTCAGGCCGAGACGTATTCACGTGCCATATCAATCGAGTTCTTTCACCGGACCAAACTACGAATGCGATTTTGTATTTAATATACAGGACCTTTTCACGCTTTCTAAATAGTTTTAGCTTTATTGTATGTACAAAATTGATATATTTGTTATCGTTTGCATTCGATATACTTAGTATCGTTTGCATTCGATATATTTGGTATCGTTTGCATTCGATATATTTGGTATCGTTTGCATTCGATATACTTGGTATCGTTTGATCTCAGTCTCAATATTAAATTTAGTGATCATATTTCTTAAATAAATGAAAATTATAAGTTTCTGAACACTCATCCCCATCTCCTAATTGAGAACAAATTTCACGCCATCATTTCCTTTGAGTACTCGTTTCTTTTTTCTAAGTGAACAGAGACGAGAATTAGTGCAAACAGCCATACCAAATCTAACAAGATGTATGACACGTTAAACAACGAAGATATGGAAATTCGAGGGTACTTAAAATGAAAATATCTTGGAACTGGATAAATGATATTACATATCATTCCGGAGTCGAATGCACCACTCACTGTTTGTATAAGTTTCCTGACAAATTAATACGTCCAACTCGCAGGCAAAGTTAATCATTAAATGACTGTGATAAATTAAACTCGGATCGTTGAAATTGAAAAAAGGAATCAAACTTTGAAATGATGATGACATTAACACTTACTTCTACAACACGCTTTGTGTTCTGATCTATCATTGTAGCTATTTCAGTGAAGCACAAGCTATTGTTTGATTATCAATACTTATTTGTATTTGTTTACCATTTTTATCTGATCAGAGCTAATCATTTATAACCGTTCTAATTGGAAACAAGATGCTAAACACAAGCATTAATCAAGTAATTAACAAATCGTTATTGTTATGACGCATATCCTTACAACGCACTTTATTCGTTATCACTGGAGCATTTTCAATGAAACGCAAACTTAGTGGTTCATTTTACGTGCGCTGCTCCAAAGACTTCTTGGATGTCAAATGTTTGACATGTTCTGTTCCGGTTTAGATTCTGAGAAGGAGATTTGTGAGAGGTTTTAGATTCTGTCGGATGTCGGGTTATATCTATCATAGTCCATGATAATGATTAACGATTAGATGCAACGTAGAGCTGGAAAATATGAAGATACATTATCCAATGAATGCGAGCAGTAAATTACAGGAAACTTATGGTTTGGTTCTATAATTAAAACATTATATTTTTGGGGTTGGGGGCAAAATCCCATTCAATTATTGTCGAATGTAAGCCTAGTGGTCTAAAGGAGTCAAATTTCCAGAGTCTATTCCACGTATCAATTCTGACATGTTTTCATCATTTACCAAGTATGCATCCGAACGCCTAGAATTCATTATTTTTGCCAATACTTTGGACGTTCGTCAGGTACAATTGTATAGGAAGCTGACAATCGATACGCGCTGACAGCGTGAGTGATAGCAAGTGTGAGGTACATGCTCGCGCCGGGATAGTATATCGCGTGTGTCGAGCCTGCAACAGACAAAAACACTTATCAATATAAATTTGATTGAAGCAGACGACATTTCTACATCAATATCACCTGCTGAATCGGCGTTTGTTTTCGCCTTGTCTCTGTGTTGAAAGTATATTGTGCAGTAACGTCGCGGTGGTGTATTCATGTAACTTTTATCGACATTCATTGCTACGTACTACCAAACAAAAGGTATATATGTGTTAATTAGATAAAGCTGTGCTAAATTTTTTTCTTTTGGAACAAACACATATGAAGTGCGATGTTCAGCTAGGAATATTCGTGCATTTTGGAAATAAAAAAGTACTTTAATTTTAGCAAATATTTTAATAAATCTAGGACAGTCTAAGACTATTCTGGTTATACCGAGACAACTGTGGCAACTGTGAGAGAAATGAAAATTGAGGTGAGTCGAAATTCTTGGTTTTACTCGTATTACACATCAGTCTATGTTGCTTGCATTTTTTTATCTTCGTTTCTATTTATTTGGGTTTTGTTGGTCACTCTTTTATATAGATCCATTTTGCGAAGGTTTGAGTGATCATAATTTGTTTAAAATTCTCTCTCTCTCTCTCTCTCTCTCTCTCACACACACACACACACACATATATATTCTACTTTGCCTTATAAAGTGCTCAGTATGCTAATATAATGCATATGCTTTGATGTTGCCGACGCTATCTGTGGATATGGTTTGTGATCAGCATTTGATGCTTGCACGTTGAGAGAGTATGTAAAAAGTCTCCAGACACAAATTTGTGCCCAGTATCATTGTATATATTACGACAGTTCTTGATCTTGTTTTACTGGACTGGTAGTCATGATCTCGATACGTGAGTTCTTACAAAAGAATTAACAACTGAAAAGACACTACCACAATCATCACTACTACAACTCTTATTGTTACAATATTACAATTGCTAAAATATGTTACATATTAGAAGTTATCTTCCCTTTGCCAAAAATAGATTCCTTGCACATAGTGCTATTTTCTAAAGCAAACTAACAACAACTATTTTCGGTCACAACGATAAAGTTAGATTGCAAAATTTTAAAATTTAAACTAAAGATTATACAAATCGAATTTACAGGGAAATTATATGCGGAAGCTATTATCTGTAAATAAGTAAATGGTTTTCTTTTACAGGTGGTTCAGCCACTGAGGCAGGATAGATACGCATGATACATAACAATAACTAATATATATTTAAAAAAAACCTAATATAAAAAAGTGCAATTGTATTGCAAACATAATAGTTAAATCAAATTTCTATATTTAGTCCTGAAAATGAAACTAAGGGTAAATGTATGGGGACACTTTAATAGGATGACTGAAGCTTTCTTGATGACTTAAAAGCTAGAGGGAAAATTTCATTAATATGTTCAAAAACGTTAGAGGGAAAATGACATTTATGTGTTCAAAAAGTTAGAGGGAAAATGACATTAATATGTTCAAAAGTTAGAGGGAAAATTACATTTATATGTTCAAAAAGTTAGAGGGAAAACTCATATGTTCAACTGCACTGAAAGGTTCGGATTTCATTGTGAACTTTGGATAATGATTTTAGGCAGATAAAATCGACAGTTCTAGATCAGCTTTGTTTGAGTTTTCAACGATTGATCTATATATCTCCACCTCTTCCCACAGATATAAAAACCTAGAGACGATTACCCCATTGCAAGAATAACAGTTCTATTTCCTACCATGATAAAGCAATGGTTATACAAATAACGTAAATATAATCCAATATTTTGTAATTATTCCAGTTATAGAATTTCTCCACAATGAACCATAACCAAAAGAAAAGTTCCGCTTTCATGAGGTTAAATCCTGGCCATATGACTCAGTGAATATCGATTGAATAATAATTTATTAATAACTTTCGAGCTTGAATAAAAACTTATCTTGAGCTTGAAGTCAAAATAAGGAATGTGTTTCGTGTCATAAGCACTGAGCTAACGTAAAGAATCAGGTACTAATCTTTATACATTTTTACTCGCTTAAAATTCTTTGTCTCGAACAAAGTTTGTCAGCGTGTTAAAAGGAATTCAATAGGTACACACGATAGGCCGATATGGACTGAACATCACGCATGAATCCACATAATTTACCTTGCTGAACTTGATCTTCAACATCGTCGCCGCTGCAATGCATAAAAAAAAACCCGCGAGTCATTTTTGTCGTATAAATGCCTTATCTTATTATTTATGAGGAAACTAAAAACACCTATACAAACAGTAGAGAACAATTTGTAAGTTTAGGTTTCTTTAACTTACCGATTTTTGCAGCAGGATTAGTGGAACATTTTCAGCGAGTGTTTCATACGAAATTGCATTGATCCCTAATACATTATAATTTAGATCTCACACTCGTTTACCTTGGTAAATATAACAAATACTGTCTGGTATTTAGCAGTTTAATTTGAAATGAATCATAAAGACCATTACAATTGTGGAGAGAAAGAACATTGCAAAAATGTTGTTTGGATCAATAAAGCGACAGGATCATAGTATCTTAATACGATAATAATACAATAACGGCAATAATACAAAGAAATCGTCAAATTGTAAAATCAAATTTGCCCAAACCGAAAGATGACTTAAATAATAACAATAAATATGATATTGCAGAGGCTGCATTATTTCTTATGTGAGCACAATAGATTAATAATACTACACTCACAAGGTAATATATATATATATATATATATATATATATATATATATATATATATATATATATATATATATATATATATATATATATATATATATATATATATGTGTGTGTGTGTGTGTGTACACGATTATATATAAGATTATTATCTGGGCATGTCGCTTCAATTTATAATACGTCATTACCTATCATAATATTTTAAAGGAAGCACCAAAAACATTTAGAATAAATCCGGGCAGCGGACAGGACAGGATTTGTGGGCCTTTTGAAAAATTCTCCAGTAGACTCCCATGAATTACAAAAATAAATATTTATTCTCTTTGACTGTGGGTCCCATGATCGTTGTCGGCCTCCGGAATTGTGTCCTAGTTATCCTACCCTGTCTGCGGCCCTGGATTAAGACACAATACGCTCTACGTATTCAGATGTGATACAACACTGAGGATAGGAAGTGACAAGTATAACAGGAATTAGCAGTGAAGTTAATTAATCAGACTTTGTATGTATAGGTTCAATATAAGTCTCTGTATTACCACGAGAATCTTATTTTGTGATTAAGAATGACTGATGGAGTTGCTGATGATAGAACGTATTTGGCCTCCTCACGGTACGCAAAACCACTGAACACGTTCATCGTACTCTACCTACATTTCAGCATTACCATAACTTGCAATTAAGGAATACACTACGTTACATTTAAGCAGTACACTAACTTACAGTTAAGCGTTACCATAACCTACATTTAAGCAGTACAATAAGTTTGTCTAGCCATCGAAAGTAATTTACACACATCATTTCAAAACAAAATCTGCAATATCGTATTATTGACGTTCAAGGTCAGTATTTGAAAACAAAGGTGCCGCGGAGTACAACCGTTACTTCATGTTAAGGTCCTAATGCATTATTAGATCAATGCTGTTCACATATGCATAATTTCTTCTGCAACTACAGTTGTGAATTCATACGTTCACCAAATATAGTCGTGAATTCATACGTTCACCAAATATAGTCGTGAATTCATACGTTCACCAAATATAGTTGTGAATTCATACGTTCACCAAATATAGTCGTGAATTCCTATGTTCACCAAATATAGTCGTGAATTCATGCAATCACACATGCGAACATGAACCTAGATATGCACGATTATATCAAGTTAATTTCTATGGAGGTGTAGTTTGTTTTATAAGACTTCATTACATACTTTAGGATCCTTCTTAAAACGTGCCCGAGAGGTCGGTTATGAAACCGAACGGTACTATGTTACGACTCAATAGTCTTAAACTAAGTAACAGAAAGAAGCAAAGTTTTGTAAACAACAATTAACTTAATTCTGAACGTTATACAATGAAAATTTAGGAGCACCTTACAGGATCAGGGATTACATCCAAAAGAATCCGAAACCGTTCTATCACAAGTTCAAAAGTATAGTGTTTCGAATAAATTCCAGGTCCCGAAAGTGCTGATGAACCTATTTCCTTGAACATGTGGAAGTGCCAATAGACTTGACGTATCACAAGGCATTATCCAGAAAGCCTTTTAATGTATTCACAAATCCCAGAACACAGTTTTATTCCAAAGTCAATGAACACTTTGTAATTCCAATGCATAGTCCCAATAAATGATTTCTCTCAAATTATATCTAAATACACCATTACATACATCTACATACTGATTTTAGATCAAGAACACAGGAACAAGGAATCAGAATAATTGTTCAACCGTATCCTTGTATACATCTCCATGAATCTATTACGTCTCTAAATATCTCCTACGTGACTTACGTTGCAACACAGCTCACCTTACTTGTCGCAACACAACCCACCTGACTTAATCATCCAATTGGAAATTACCCCAACATTTTCAGCAGGTTCAATATTTAGAACACAAAAACAAACAATTAATATATTTGTAACCCATTACAATCTACAGCGATGGACAAACAGTTTAAGACACAGTACAGATAGACATAACAACCGGTCCTGTTGAGGTTCCTGCTAAATCATCTTTCATCTTCAGCAAATTTTAACTTTGACAAGACTATGAGAAGAGATACATTTTGGGTGGTTTGTTGTCTTAAAAGAACTTTGATAATCTACAAAAACACATGAATCAAAAATAACTTTTACAGAGTATTCTTTGTAGCATGTGAAATGTGCAATGTGTGGGCATGTGATATGCCCTACAAAATGCAAGCATTTGATATGCCTTCCAAAGTGTATGTATATCATATGCCGTGCAAAGTGTAGGCATGCGAAATGTGCAATTTGTAGATATGTGATATGCCGTGCAAAGTGTAGACATGTGATATGTCGCGTACAGTCTGGTTAGGGAATGAAAAACAATACTCGTAAATATGCTGGTTATAAGGTGTTTGAGCAAGTCAACAAGAAATTACATTGTACATT